>SRMA01025274.1:486573-926441 GCA_007224835.1 Danionella cerebrum
ATGTTAATTATTCACAAAGTGTGCGGCTTTTGTCACTGCAGTGCATCTTTCTGGGCTTCTGAAAGAACATTTCCAGAGCATCTTGGTATGGATAGTCTGAAACTTCTGGCCCATTTGTTGAGATCCGCATGCAGGCTGCAAGATGGTCCCCTTGCAGCCTATTGTGAATGTCTGTTTTGACCTGTAAATACATTAACTGTTAGGCTTTAAAAGTGATAACTGATAGTAACAACAGTAAAATCAACTTAACATAGTGATAGTTTAAAGCAGGAAATGCCATTGTATAACTAACTAGCTAGCTATTAATTAAGCAATTTATTTATCAATTCGTTCATTCATGCTTGTGTGTATTTACTTACTTACCAAGATCAGTCTTGTACAGCCAGGGGGAGTATTTCGCCTCTGACAGCCAAGCTGGGTCAAAACCTGTCGTTCTGTGGTGGCTAGACTTTTGCTGCTTGTCAGGGGCAGGACATGCAGCACTTGGGCTCTGTGCACGATACGGAGGACAATTGTAAATGCGCAAACGTTGAGACAGAAATTACATGCCATCGTATAAATAACATAATGCTATTTAGTTTAATAAAAGAAAAAAAGCAAAGACCTGTTATATATAAATTACTTCTGTCGTTATTCGACGAAAATAAAATTAACTTGACCTTCAAGGGGGGCGGGGGGTGCCGTTGGGGGGGGGGGGCGCCCCCCTAATATAATGGTAAGGGAAACACTGGAGGGGGTTTCAGAGAAGAAAAGTTCAGTTGGAAGGGTTTATGTTTACGGTTCAGCTTAACAAAGCGACTATTATAAAAGGCAACACTTAAGAACTTTTAAGGCAAACAGACTCTAGACAGAAATAAAGCAATGTATAATACAGAGCAAAGATCATTGGCCCCGATCTAGACTGTACTGTCATTCTTTATGAACTGTGTACAGTGTTTATCTCAGTTCTTTAGCCTCTAGTTCTGATTCTCTCATATGACCGGACTAAATCGAGATTGCACACTTTGTATATCACATGGAGAACATGATGAAACTCTAAATTTAACCGCGAACAGTCAGAATGAGGAAGCAAATGTTCAATATAATATGCATCTACCATAGCAATGATGTGAGCAGGTTTTAGGTTCAAGACCCCAGTCACGCTGTACATTTCTTCATCTTCAATTAAGATATAGCACACATTTTGAAGCTATACCCCATAAACACCAGAGTTTTTTTTTTCCTTTATAAAGTGTTAGCAGAGGGGCTTGAGGCAAAGGGCTGAATGTGCAAATTGTGGCCAATCAGAAAGCAGAGCTTCATGCAGCGAAAGCACAGTCAGAAATACAATTTTTTTTTAAATCCAAATTATTGTTGTATTTGCAATACACACCTCTATGAATAGCACATTCCAGTCCTGTACAATTGAGTTCATGAACTCTTTGTATGATGCATTATATCGAGTTTATCAGAGTGTAAAGTCAATCTATTATATAGAGTGAGAGATTAGCAAGGTACAGATGAATGTTCTGACCATAAATGTCCTGTTGTCATGATTATAGTACTTTTATTGTGTCTGTAATGTCTTGTTGTGTCTCTTAGACAGGATTAGTTTTGATACGGCTGCTTATAAAATCTGGTCGGCCTAAATTCATGGCTGTAAAACCCTTAAATGTTATATCACTCTGTCTGGAGTAGTTTTTTTTTTTAACCCAATCCCTCTGCAGCGGATCACTGACACAGTTACTGCTTTTGATTAAGTGGATTGATTGCAAACACTGGATTTTACATAAAATGGGGGCAATGCCTTATTGTAACAATTTCCCTAGATTGCCTTTACTCATTCAAAACATAAAAGTGTGGAAAAATACCTTTCTAAACTTGCGTTTAATGCTATTTCCACTGCCTTTTTTTCTTTTTCCACTTTCTACTGAAACTGAATTAAGAGCAGTTAGATCAAAATGGGTTCATACTCAGTTTATTGTTCGTCAAATCTAATTGAATCATGATAAAAAGCATTACTGTGGCCTATCAAAGCTTGCATGAGGAAAACAAGGCAGACTGAAGACGATTCTGGGAAATGGTTAACTTTCCGGATAACAGCTGTGTTTGTTCTGTTTTTTTTGGTGCTTTCAGTGGAAGCCCTGCCTCAAGATAACAAGCCTTCATGAATGAAGTTTCTTATTACACGATGTGAAGCCCTCAGGAAGTTAGGGGGGTCTTTATTTTATTAATACATTTATTAATTCTCCAGTGCATTTCCTCTGGACCTGTGAGAAGTTCAGGATGATGATCAGACAGATGATACAGATTTGGGTTGTTGCGCTGTTTTTGCTTTGACTAGGAAGGGAGTTCATTACTTAAGTGATGAGTTTAACTGACCTCTGATCCCTCTGTTTTCATAAACAAGTGACGGGACGTCATATGTTCAGGGGAACTTTTGGAGCTGAGATGTTGTGCGGTAGAAGATGGTAAACAAAGAGTGCCCTCAGGATGAAGCGACTAAGAAAAAGAGCTTCTTTATGTCTCATTTAATAGGCATTAGTGTAAACAGCCTAATTTAATTTAATTTTAACGGGCAATTATTGGCTAGAGGGAAGAAAAACACATTTGTACATTTTGAGATAAACATATTGGTGAGCTGCTGGAACAGTGGTTTAAAATATATTCTAATAATCTAAATTTTTGCAGGATTTTTAAATTGTTTTTGTCTTTACACAATATATTTTTGTTCTCGTAAAAGAGACACGAGTTCATGCAGAAGTGGACAGTGGCTATTTTATTCAAGTGCGGAGGAGAATAGAGATCTGCACTTTATTTACCAAATAACAGTAAATGTTTGTGAATAGAGATTATTGTTATTCACGAGTTAATGATGCCTCTCATATTTTGAGAGGATCAGGGATGTGACGGCACAAAGTATCACGGTTCACTGTGGTCTAATTTAGGTTGAAAGAAAAGGCTGAAATGTTGAAAAACAATTTTGTATATAATGATATGCGTATTCGTATTGAACCGAACAATATGAGGCATTCACTTTGGTACAGAGGCCAACCGTAGAGTTCCGCCTGTACATCAAGCATGCGGCCGGCATATGTTTGCGGTGCTACTGTTGGGCTAAAAGCTCAAATTGAGTCAAAGTGAACCAAGTCATTCAACATTTAATTTCTTAAAAGTACTTTTGTTTCATTTTCATTTAGTTAATTAGGTACATTTTCTAAAAGACCATACTTTTAAGTGTTATTTTTATTTTTTGCTGTATTGACAGCGTACCAAACCAGCGTATCGAACTGAACCGTGCTTTTTGTGTTTTTCAACATTATGATCTTTACATTTTATTTCTACCATTGCACTTTTTGTACCTTTCTGGATTCTACTTTCTTTGGTACTCATTTGAGGTTCTAAAAGCGGGCCAAGTCTGGCCAAAGAGGTACCTTTCTCTGATTGGAAAGAAAAGGCACAATTTCCTGTTGATAGCTGACTTTTCAGCTGGTGAGCTCACTGATTGGCCAGAAGGAATTTTCACTGTATCCGTCACAGCCTTTTGTTTGAGCATTGTAAACCAACAAATATACAGTAAAAAAAGACCACTTTTAGATGAATCTGTGTTTTTGCTCAGCATTTATTTACTTCTTTTGGTATTTTTGGCAGAGTTGTGAGGTTTGTCATTGTGGGTGTATGGCTGATGGCATGGGCATTGTTCAAAGTATTGAATATTCATAGAATGTAAACCAATTATTTATATTTATTAATAATTTGAAAAAAATAAAACTTTCTGGATGTAAATTGCTATAATCCCAAAATTTTCACTTTTTGTACTATTGGCAGCTTTCAAAATTTGCAGCCAGTTTCCATGCACAAAATGGAAACAAATGTGTGCAGACCTAAAAATGTTTGCTTTTCTTGGAGAAAACATTAAGGTGGTAATATTGGCAACATTTCTAGATACACTTAGTATAAATATGGATCAATTCTGTTTTAAGGAGTATATTGTTTTTCTGCTTCTATGGGAAACAAGTGTTTTTGACCAGGACCATTGTTTCCCAGAAGGCCTGCTGTGGTTTGGCAGTTCTCTGAACAAGATGAGCTTTTCCTTCTCAGAGCGCACTCTGACTGTTCTCTGCGAAAATCTCCTGCTGGGATTCTGTCTTTGTGAGCTGAAGGAAAAGCATTTGATTGGTCAATAAAATACATTTGTATTGTACTGCGCCCGGGCTATGAGTAAAAAATAATGCGTTTTTTTTTACAGTTCAGACCAGATATCATTGAAAACACCTGTAATTTCATAAAAAAATCTAAAAGTACAATTTCTCATCAAAATTAATGAATAAAACAAAGTTAAGGATTAATTTTTAAGCCCCGCATTTTACTTTATTTTCAATCTTAGTCAAATTCCTGTGAAAAATCTGTGATTAACTGAAACCAAGAATGCTGTAATGCATACAATAGGGTTTACCGTATGTCACCAAAAAACTGAAAACAGATAAATTCAATCCTTTCAACCTAAACATTTTTGCGTAATAATAATGTTAATGAAAACATTGGTATTCGTCTGTTGCTTCGGACAAAAACGTTCTAAACAGATCTCCTCTTAGAGCATTCGAGCTACCAAACTTTGCCAAAACATCCAAATTGCTATATCTTTTCAGACTGATACCATTAAAGGAAATCGCTGGGAAATTGTGATAATGGAAAAATGGAGGTTTGCTTGTTAGTCATATTAACAATTTAAAAAATTTGTATGACCTCACTGACGCCTTCCTAGCAACCAAACTATTTTCCCTAGCAACCACAATATCTGAACACTATGTTAGCTTTAGTAACTGGGCGTTTACAATAGAAACCAGATCTGAATAAACAGGTCAGCTCATGAAAATCATAGAGAAATCTGCGTTGGTTTGTTACTCATTGCAAAATTGGGATCATTGTTAAAAATCAGTTCAGACATCAGAGTTTCTGTACAAACTAGTTGTGATTTTAAAGCTATGCTCATAGTAAATTGTTGGATTCTGAACGAATAAAATCCACAGAAGTGCAAGTATTTTGAATGATGGCTTAGTTTAAACTTTTTTTAGTTCAAAACTTTTTTTTTTGTGCTTTCTTTAGATTTTTTTTCTGATTAAAAAAATTAAATGTATGAGCCTACTGTAGCTACCTTCTGTAATGAGGCAGATATTATTAATATAACCCCTGCTAGCGTCATTTAACTTCATCGTGGTCGTGCAATTACACTGCGCCAGTCAGTAGCCGATGACACACTTTACATTCACAAAAATAGTAGTTTTGGCTAGTAGGAAAAAAATAGGTTTGCTAATAGCTAATGTCTTGTTGAAAAGTTCTTTGTGGTGCATCTTGTGAACATGTCTATGTTATTCATGGCAGCAAACCACAACAACCAAAGGAGAAGTGTTCAGAAGAACTTTGCTGACATAGCACTGAACTAATCGCGCAATCTGTTATGACAGAAACACATCATAACAGTCATCTGACGGTAAGCGTCAGCAGGGTCAACAGTGATATCCTTGGCCCCACTGAATAAACAGGTCACTGCTGCAGCTAGCCCTCATGCTAGAGCCACTATTATCATGCTACGCTCCATTGCTAACTGGAAACATGAGTCTGCCATAAGAGCAAGCTCCAGAGGCCTGTCATACTGGGTGTTTAACAAGCAGGTGGTGAGCTATTTCTCTCCTGAAGCTCATTCTGTTTAGATCCCAGTTCCTCTCTCGGTCTCCCGGCAACCTCTACACCACAGCCTCCAAACATGTCTAGGTTCATTTATGTGAAGGGATTACGAAAGACGCAGAACTGTCTCTGACGCTTAGTATGTGGACTAAAGAGCTCACGGTGACATGTTCACAATTCCGTTTCTACTCAAACATACTGACAAGTCTTTTCCACTGAAATGCTCTTCTGGATTAAACAGACACGATGCATCGTCATATTTTCAGGGGCAGAAATGGTGTTTTGGTAAACACGGTTCATGTTGTATGATGCGTAGAGGCGGGATCTTACATCAGAGCTCTGCAATCACTGGCCTTGGGGACTGTGCATAAAATAGTGTTAGAATTTCCATTGTATTTATTTCTGATAAATATTCTTTTGTGCGTACATTGAACATGTACACTTATTGGCCACTTTATTAGGTACATCTTGTTAGTACCAGGTTGGACCCCTTTTATCTTTAGAACTACCCTAATCCTTTGAGGGATATTCAGCAATTGTCATTTGGCGACTCCTATAGGTGATTACATGAAACAGCAAGTCTATGTTTAGTTAAGTCTATCGCTCTAGAACTGACCCACATTTGTCAGCTGCATATACGAGATGCACATCTCCCATTCCACCACATTCCAAAGGTGCTCTATTGGATTGAGATCTGGTGACTCTGGAGGCTGTTTGAATACAGTGAACTCATTGTCATTTTCAAGAATCTACTCTGAGATGATTCTCACTTTGACATGGCATGTGTTCCTGCCCAAAGTAGTCTTTTTGAAGATGTGTACAATGCAATCATAAAGGGATGTTTGGCTCAATTCATACTAATGGACCCCAAAGTTTTCCAATGGTCCCCACACCATTACACCACCACCAGCAGCCTGAACCATTGATATACAAGGCAGGATGGAATTATGCTTTCATGAGACCCCTTGATTTCCCCATCTTCTGTTGTTCAATTGTGGTGAGTCTGTTGCAACTCTGACAAGGGTTGCACCTGGTGTGGTATTTTATATTTAACTATTTTTATGGTCACAATCATGTTGCGGCTGAATCTGAATGGCTTTTTTGTAATTTTTGTAGACTTCCTGGTTCATGTCATCACCTATAGGTGTCGCCAAAGGACAAATAACATGACAGAAATCAACAGGCAAGAAATCGAGATTGATCTGATTGAGCCATGCATGCCCAGTCTTTCCGTGCCCCCTAAATCATTCTTCACTACTGTTTGTGGCTTCATTGCTACTATGCCAACACCAATGAGGCAGTAGTATTGAATCGTAACCCTAATGTGTTTGAGTCCCGTTTTCTTCGGGTTGTTTAACGCGAGGAGTCAACTGTAACTTTATTCCGTGTGATTTGAGAGCTTCAAGTTTCACAAAGATGGATCGATCAGATACGGCGTCCTTTACCTGGAAGTGTGAGATGGCGTACACCAAGATTTTGTGCGTACGCAACGTTATTCATGAGGCCCTAGAACTGAAAAGAAAAGCGAGGAAAGAAAACAAAGAAAAAAATTTAGTACAAAAACTTCAGCTAAAACTTGGTAGATTCACATTTTAAAGTCAAACTGGATGTTTTATTACACACCAATTGAAACGTTGAACTGAACCATTTCTTAAAAAATGATTCGCATGAGCCTCAGCAATCGTCACAAAGGACAAAAAGCAGCAGAATAAACGAGAGCAAACTTTCACAGTATCATCTCCGAAGCTGCAGTCAGTGAACGCTCCAGCTATTAGATCATGAGAACCTGCCGCACCGGGACTGCCTCCCCTTTTTATTCCCAATGAAAACAAGAGCAACAGCTGCAGGCTGCAACCGTCCTCACTCACAGTGGGATGGACCTCAGCACTCACTGAGTGACAGACAATGAGACTGACACTAACTTCTTGCAGGGTCAGGAACCTGTGATAGACAGACTCACACGCTCCGTCTCCTGGCAGACAGGAGCCCATCTGAAAGCCAGTGGTTCTTGGCACAAGATAAAGTTATGATTGGATGTATGATCTGTGAGAAAAGAGCTGAAAACACAGGGATTAGTTCTACACTAACATATGGCCTGTATTTATGATCCTTTGTCTGGATTTCTCATTTGGAACAACAATGTCATTATGAAAATAAGAAAATGTATTTCCTTTTTTTAGGAAATTATTGAACAAACAAAAAAATTGTATGGAAGGCGCATAGAACCCTATTGTAATTGCTCATTATTATCGTTTCGCTGCATTTTTGAGGGCATAAATGTGTTTCTGGTCACAATTTGCATCTGATTGCGGTTAAAAAAGTAGGTGTGGCAAAATGGATTATAGTGCCACCTAACGGCTTTTAGCTTATGGTACGCTAACAGTTTTTCTATGTTTCTAAGTACCAAGACTTAAATATAATTAATATAGGTTTGTGTTTCCAAAATCAACGGGAAGTTTTCTGTTTTATAAAAATCACTTTTACGCGAACTCTACTTTGACCCACTCTTCCCAGAGCTTGTCTATGTTCATCGCCAAACTCCATCAGTCTTATCTTAAGGTGTGTGAGATGGTAAATTGCGACGCTTTTGTTGAACTGTGCACACAGTCGATTTTTCTAGAAATGTTCAGATATCAGAACAGGGAGTCAAGATTCCGAGAGGGAGGGAGCAGATGCTGCCTGTACCTTTAGTGGGTCATAAAGCACCCTGAGTGTCTGATGGCATCACAGGCTCCCTCCCCTCATGCACATGTGGACTCTATGGAGTCTAGACATTCTCTAACTAGAGCATGTGTCAAATAAAAAGTCTGGGCCTGAACTAAAGTGAGGTGGACATTGTAGAATGCTGCTCAAATGGAAGAAATCAGGAGGAAATTTCCAGCAGATGTTTGAGAAGTGTTTTGTTCGTGAGACGAGTGCTCACAGCACACCAGCCAGAAGGGGAGTGCATTGTGATCAGTCTGGGTGGGCTGTTGATTTCTTTTAAGTCGCCTCGTCAGTAACACATTTTATTTGTGTTCTCCAATCACTTCCTGTGTTTTTCTTTGCCGTGTGTACTAGAGAAGGGATCTAGCAATGCTAACGTTCTGCTTTTGATTAGTATGGGGGGGGGGGGGGGGGGTTGCAGTTGGTAAGTTCGGTCAACCTAACTTTATTAATCACAAATATCTCATAAATTTTAGAAATGTGAATGTACAGGACATCAACTCTAGGGTCTATGATTGGTTGCTCATGACAAGGCACCACAACTAGCTGGTGATTGGTGCTTCATCTTTGGGTTATAGCCACAGAAACCAGCTTTGTTTCTTTTTATGTTCACATTGGTGCCATTTTTTAATTGTATGTTGAATAAAAAGGCATGCTTATGCATAACTTCCGACAGAAGTTCCTACATTGCATCACATTATGCTACTTGAGTCACTAGATTGGAGAGGTCACATGCATGAGTTTTTTGATCACTCAATATGAAGCAATTGTACATTTGTAGGACATCAGTATATTTTCAAAGTAGATTATAGAGCACCTTGTTATAATTTAGATGAGTTATATTGTGATATTAAATTGTAAACAAGGCGAGCTCATGACGAAATCAGGCAGATACGATGAAATTCTTCATTGTTCAGGAGTAGGTTTTTTGTTTTTGTCTAGTTGCTCAGTGAAAGTAAGCTATCCATGTTTTTTCCCAGTCGGTTGTGGCATGGTGAACATTGGTTGTAGAAGATTGGCTGCTCAGACAGCTTTCCCTTTCAACTTAAGTCAATGTGAACAACTTAAAGGCAACTGGTTTTTATTAGACCAAGTGACTAAGGGATTTAGGTTACAGATACACTCATGGGCACTGAACTTCCCCCAGTAGCAACACACTCCCTTGTCTTTACATGTTTGCTCTTATTGGTCAATCCATGTAACTACACGTTTTTTTAATGGAGAGCAAGCCAGTGTATAGAAGAGTACATCTGTTTATCCTCTAATTTAACTTTGTGGAAACCAGGGGAAAAATATTCAATTATTTGTATGAGAAGAACTGGTGTAACTGCAACCTTATGTAAGTAACTTAATATTTTCTCATTATCAATGCTGTGTTGGTTGTTTTCTTATTAATACTTGCAATATCTGACTGTGGTTCACTTTCATTGTAAAGAGTTATGCTGTTGCTTTCAAAAGATTTAACTATTTGGGATTTGTACATTTTAAGAAGTTGGATCGATCAGATACGGCGTCCTTTACCTGGAAGTGTGAGATGGCGTACACCAAGATTTTGTGCGTACGCAACGTTATTCATGAGGCCCTAGAACTGAAAGAAAGGTTCACCAGGGCACCGTCCAAAAATATGGGTCGGATGAATGTAGCCCTTTTTTTGACCGGTGGCTTGTCCAGGATTTACTTTACAGCTCAGCCAATCAGTAAAACCCTGCAACCTTAACCAGGGTATTAACTTTTGCTAAAAGCAAAAGACACGTCTTGAACCAGTCTCTTTGCCCTTCCCTGTCCCACACCTATCCTCTGGTCACATGGCGGTCAGAAAACAGACTTTCATTACAAATGCATAATTTCTGACTGGTCTATTTCGAACATGCACTTCTCATAATATTCTATCTCTCAGACGGTTGTCTAGGAGCTATTCTGAGCTAGTAGCTATCCTTCCATCAGGGAGCTGCTGTGATTGCTGGCTCAACTTGCCTGCTCATCTCTCTGTGTGTTTTCCAAGAATCTTTTTTGCAGTCTGCTTGCTCTGCTACGTGTCCGGCTTGAGGTTTACTGCTCAAACCACATGGAAACATTCTCTATTACGTAAAAAGCAGCACAAATGACAAGCTCTCTCAAGTATGACTACTGCGCGCTTTTAATGTTTCACACCAAGGAATTAATGCATCTTTCTTTAGGTCACTTTATTAATGAAATTCAAATGTTTTGACACTTCTCATAATTTAATGTTTTATTTATTTATTTAATGATTTGTTATACTGCCTCGGTTACAGCGTCCAATCCCTTGATTTATTTATTCATTTTTTTTTTTAAAAGCCAGTATCAAATATCAAAGATAGCCAAGAGGGAACTGAAGACAAGCCCTGCATCATTAGCCCCTTAGCATTTGACCTTTTTCCACCTGTTGTGGTGGTTTAGGCTCTTTCAAACAATTACCACACTCCCAGCTGAGGGTGACTCATGCTTTACTGCCCCGGAGGTACGTCATCATTTTGCACCACCTTGTAGTTCTATAATTCAACAATAGTCAATAGATTTATTTACAACCTGTAATAGACAGACTCACACGCTCCGTCTCCTGGCAGACAGGAGCCCATCTGAAAGCCAGTGGTTCTTGGCACAAGATAAAGTTATGCACCGAAGATACAAAATATTACTGTTTTGCTGCTTTCTGTGCATTTTTGAGAGCCTAAATGTGCTCGAAGAGTCACCAAACATTGTCCGATAGGGTCTAAATTTGCTGTGCCTGTTAAGAGTCCATGTCTGAATGTATCTAAATAGCAACCTACAGTGTCAGTTATGGCGCCACCCAGTGACAACATTTTCTGCTCTTTTTCTGCTATTTCTGGCTGTATCTACACCATATACTCTGGTCATAGCGCCATCATAAGTACAATTTTGCCATGTGACAAGAATATATTTGAACTGCTAAGGGTCATGGCACTTTACAATATGGTTTTCATTATTCAACATGCCTGTCTTGGTCATTTTTTCACAGTCCGGGTCACGTTACACTATCTTTGAGATCTCTGTCATGTAACTTTGCTTTTAAAAGTGGTTCAGGTCAGGTGGACTTGTGACACTAACTTAGACATTGGTGACTGAAAAGTAAGTTTTTTTTTTTTTAATTAAGTTCAGAATTACTTAAGTATCCGTCACACTTTATATAAATACTGGATTCAGGTGTAGATTTAAAATCATGTCTATACTTCATGAAGAATTTGTAATGTTCATAAAATGCTCGATTGTTTCACTCCTGTTTCTAAACACGTTTATAGTGAAATGTTTAGTAGATGCTGCCCTCTGCTGGCGTGGAGATGTACAAAACGTGTCACCATAAAACCAATCCTGAAACACCTTATAGTCAAGTTTAGGCTCAGGGTGGATTCTTACTGGCATGAAAAGTAATTACCCTGAAAGGAATTTTAATATCTTTCTATTGAGAAATTAAAAAAAAATATTGCTCTAGTATTGAAACCAATTTTAACAGTTTATAAACCTTTTGTTTGGCTTGGAAATAACCATACAAGAATATATCACGCATATGTTTATTTGTTTCAGATGCTTCTGGACAGTATGTACAAAACTGTATTTACAATAATGATTGCACAGGAAAAGGACACAGAAGCAGCATCTAGGGGAAAATGGAACAATGTCTAGCAGTAGAAAGTCATACCCTGTAATCCTTCGTGAACAAATAAATGATACTACAATAAAACTCAGCACTGACGGATGCCAGCTCAAAGCAAAGACAAACAGGATGTTTTATATGAATTTAATTGATTTTACAACCGTTTCCAATACCTCCAGTGTGTGATAGTGCTGCTCCGTGTACAATGTGTAATTATCGTCAGATGTTTGTTACATTTTTAATAGAAAATATTTTAAAACATGCTTTTAATGCAGTTTACCACACAATGGCTGTGTTTAAAACCTGAAAACTTCCTAAGCTTAAAAAAAAAGCTTTTTTCCTAAGCTTTTTTTCGTCGGTTTCTTGTTTCAAAATAAATCACCTCTAAATTTTGATATAATTCCAAATCGAAATACAGTTATTAGAAATCAACGTTTACATGTGATATTTTTTTATTCAAGTGACTTTCTGCCATTATATGTGGTTTTCATTACATTACTTCAGAGAAAAGGAAATACTGTGGGTATTTTTTACATGTTTTACTGACATTTGGGCTCATTTCCTATTGAACAGCATAAATGCGGCAGGAAATTACGAGGAAGAGGGAGTGTACATCAGGGAAACAAGATATGGTCCCTAGCAAGGTTAAAACAGTTTGAGATTTTATGTTATAGTTTAGATTTGACTTTTTTTTTACTAATTAATTTAGTTTTATTACAGTTTTTAGTCTGGCGGTTTTAGTTTAGTTGATTTATTGTTCGTTGTAGTTTTTTTGGGTTGTCTGGTTGTAAGATTAAAAACTAACAGAAGCTACGAAGTTTTAGGTATTTATTCAGATATTTTCCATAAAGGCCTGGAAGCCCCATGAAAGACGGGGTTAATCCAGTGTCAGCTTCCTGTGACTAGTGCAGGTTATATTTAATGAAGGTTAATCACCTTGGAAACATTTTTAATGTCTATCCATATCTAATTCTCATTTAGATATCTGTACTTTGTAATTTAGGCATATCTATAATTCACTCATCATTAAGAAAAGTGCAGTTGGATAAATCTCTAATTAGACCTAGAAAAATACATACATTTAGCGATACTATTCATTAAAACTCATTTGTTTGAAAATATTCTCCAATGGAGGAATTGCCGATATCTTTAATGTATATTACGACTAGTTAAATAAACATGGTTCGAGGTAGTGATGTGTCGTTCTTGAATGATTCATTCATTTTGAACGAATCATGTCAGAGGGATTCATTCAATGGTGCATGCGAATTATCCGTATGGTTTCCGGAGCGCAATCCATTGGTTAACATCCAATTAATCAATAATTTTTGTTTATATTAGCTAGTTTGATAAAGGCACAATACTGATTCAGCTAGTTATGATTTATTTCAGTTAACAAAAATAGTTTATGTTTAGATTATTTAGTTTGTTGACTATAATTGGTCCCTAATCCCCTGCTAGTGGTGCCGACAAGTTCCCTGAGTCCACGTCGCTTTACTAGACCTTCTATGTTTCAAACACAGCCACTGTCACCAGAATGGATCAAATATTGGAAAGTAGTTTCAGATGCGCGGCCGCACAATGGCATTCCGCTGAAAACCAGTAAGGCCTCTTATTTGAGCACAAACAAATCAGTTTTTCTCCATCCATTGTGAACCCTTCAATAAGGCAACCTCAAACTCCAGTCTAATATACAGCTGTGCTCATAAGTTTACACACCCTGGCAAATTTATTTCTGCTTTTCCAACAGAGAGGATAAAAAAACCTCATCGACAACTACCTCAAGAGACTTCAGGACGTCATTGATGCTAAATGGAGGAATGGAGGGGAGCCTAGGGTATGTACACTTTTCATTATTTGGAAAGTTTCTTTTGTCGTTCTGATTTAAAAAGATCGCTTCACCCAAACACTCACTATGAGTGAGAAAGTTTTTGAATATCATTCATATTTTCTAAAAAATATATATAAAAAAAAGATCAAAGAATATAAAAAAAAATTTGCCAGAGTATGTAACTTTTCTGCAGAACTCTATTTGGCCCATTCAGTGTTTCTGCAGAAAGGGTTAACGGCATGTTTGAGTGTGTTTAGATGCACAGATCAGACATAAAACCCACAAACGAACAAATACAAAACTACTATTATGTGGCAAACACATCAACAATCAAGCTGTCGAAAGCATGGCCAACACGACCTGTCGAGAATTAATTTTTTCGTCAATTAAAAACCCATGTTTGCTGCTAATCATTGGTGAATAACCTTTAACACATCCATGCATTTAAAAGACAAATATGAAAGAGGTATTTGTATAAATCTACAGCTTCATTATTGATGTTCACCAATTGCCTTTTTAAACGTAAAAGTAATATTTACAAAAGTAATTAAATGAAAATGTAACATAAGGTTGTCGTTATTTATTTTAATTGTATTTATAAAATACATAGTACTTAAAACTTTTGTGAGGCGCCGTGCTAAAATAATCACTGCTTCAGGATCAGAGAATATTTTTGGACACATCTTCAGATGCTCATCCATAGTGAGTCAGCCCTCACACTTTACTGGCAAAAATTAGTCTAAAAATTAAATTGGTGGATTTATTGACTGATAATTAGGTCAAAATTGTTATCATAAAAGAGGCAACGTGTAAATAGTAGAATATTGTATTAATATGGAAACTCTGCTAATAGTAAAATTAGGATTACCATAATTAATCAACATACGGCACTGTGCAGGTCTTTGTTTTTGGCTGAAATGTGGCTTATGAGAGTAATTGAAGCTTTCTTTACATAATACCACTTATTACATGTTGATGGGATTCTTTAGGATATTTTTGCTTTATTTTCGTTAATGATACTGAAAAACAACTTCTTTTCTTCATTAAAAACAGACAGTTTAACATTTATTTTAATTTAATTGGCCATAAAATGTCCCAAAGCTGCAGTTGGGGAATTAACCACCGCGTTTGCAGAGAATTATTGGTATTTAACCACCGTTTATTACAGGTTAATGCTATTTGGAAGTCTTGGGATGACATCACAAAAGAAACAATCTAAATATGCGTCATTTTTCAGAATTAGAGTTGTGTTTATGCAAGTGAAGGGGATTCACATGAAATAATTTACATGAAACAAGATAAAATTAAGGTAAATAAACTAAAGCAAGGCTAAATTGATGCCATAAAAACATGACATGCAATAAACAGAATATAAAATGAGTGGCGGATGTAATGGTAAACATTTTAAAGACATAAAATAAAGCGCATAGATCTTATTCATTTAAGGCATACCCTAATAAGCCACATTTCTGTTTGAACCTAGAAATATTTCACTTCTAAAATTCTCTTTAAAGTCCTCTTCAAATAATTAATAAATTACCAACCATGTTGTATTTTAGTGGATTGTTTTACAAAAACATGCTGTATTACTAATATTAATGTATCGTGGTGCTCCACAGGATTAAATTAAATTTCACGAGTACTTTTAATCAAATTTACAATGTACTAAAATTATGTAATGCCTAAGATTTATGTGGGGAGTAATTTAGAAGGTTAAATTATATTTAACTCATAGTTATGAAACCATTTTCTCTTAATACAGTGGTTCCCCCTTTAAAAGAACCCCCCTCCCCATCCCTCACGAAGCTCCCTGAACCAGGTTTTGTCCGTTGCCAGCGTTTTTAGGCATAGGACACACATCGGCCTTTCCTCCTCTCCAACGACATTACCAGTGCAGCCGAGAGCAAGATATTCTTCGTCATATTTTCTGAATTTAACCACGTTAGCTTTTTGGCTGTTTATTTTTTTTTGTTCTTTTCTTTTTCTGCTGATGATCTGAGCCCCCCACTTTGAGAACCTTACAGAAACACTTTCTTATTTTTAATAAGAAGCACCAACAGCGCTGAGATGGCTTTGAGCAAAAGGTTAAGCAGCCCATAACTTGGTCCAAAATTCTGAAAATAATTAACAATATACTTTAGTATAATTCCCATTCCTACTTTTGCTCTATGCTCCGCTCGTGTAAATGCATTCATTACTCCACCGAGCAGCGTTCAAAAAGTCGAATTTTAGCACAGTGTTAGAACCTGCTTCAGTATTGAGGAGCACAGTGATGTAGCTTCCTGTACACGAGAAGAAAGGATCTTCTTCAGACACTGACGTACTCACTAGAGGGCAATGAAGGACCAGCCTGCAGTGTAGCTTGTCTCTAGCCTACTTCCTGTTTCTGGCATGTGAGGGTACTGATGGAGGCAGGGTCACATGATCGCGGTTCTGAGCCATATACAGATGTTGCATCCTCCTCTTGATCCAGTACAGACATATCTCTAGCTCACTCGAGCTCTCCGTGATGGTTGCAGTGGAAATGCTCTGTGCAGAGTAAAATACATTGGTGGTATATTAGTTACACTACATTCACAATACTGTTTATATGTTTCAGTCAATATTTAAATCAATAATTGGGTGGCAAAAGTATTTGAAATGAAAAGCTTGTTGAATTCCACAACTGCGAAAAAATGCATTGCAATTTACAGTGTTTACATTTTAATGCATTGTATGCTCAGCGGTTGTATTTTTGTGCGCTGCATTTTAACGTATATTTAAGTAGTGAATATTTCAATGGGAAACATTTCACCAACTTTTTCATTGTTAAAAATTCAATAATTAATGTTCACCTCATAAAGTCCATTTCCAAAATATTCTGTTTAATAATTCCAACAATAACATTCGGCAGACAATTTACGGTTCGCTTTGCACAGGCCTGTTGATGAAGCCGTTTACAGTCGCTAGCAGCAGATGGCGATCTTCTACGGGTATTCTACTGCTTTTCCTGCAGTTCCCGGATGTGCGCTGCTAAGAGCTGTCGAATTTGATCCACTGAATTTTCGGAAACGAATTTGTAAAGTGAAATAAAATTAACCGAAAGTTGTCTGCCGATTGTTATTGTTGGAATTATTAAACTGAATATTTTGGAAATGGATTTTGTGAATTTTTACAATGAAAAAAAGTTAAAATGTTAAATATTCACTACTTAAATTTACAACCATGTTAAAATGCAGCGCACAAAAATACAACCCCTGAAAATACATTAAAATGTAAGCACTGTTAAATGCAATTCCTTTTTTCCCCAGTTGTGTAATTCAACAAACTTTTTTATTTTAAATATTTTGCCACTAATTAGTTCCATACTTGTGCCTGTAAAAAATTATTACAGATACACTTGCACAAAGTCAGGGATTATACCAAACCGGTTCTAATGAGCATCAGTGTCTGTTAGATTAAAACCCAGTCATGAACTGAAACAAAAACAGCAGGATTCAAACTGGGGGAAGAGCAGCCTAACAAAATGTGATTTGTTTTGCAGAAGCAGAAGGCAGTTTATCGAAAGGCTAAAAAGTAGTACAATAATGAGTGTGCAGGAAATAGTTAAGCATGGTGGAAAATACTTAAATGTTTGGGGCTGCATTTCTGCAAATGGATTTGGAGATTTGGTCAGGATTATTGATGTTCTAAATGCTGAGGAATACAACCAGATGCTTCTCAAAACTTCCACAACCAGCAGGACAATGACTCCAAACATACAGCCTAACTATCTTTGGCCTAAGGAAGAACAAGAAGAACTGGAAGTGACAGAATCCTGATCTCAACATCATCGGCTGTGTCAAGGATTACGTGAAGAGACAGAAGGATGTGAGAACTCTACATCTAGAGAAGATCTGTGCTTAGCTCTCCACAATGTTTGGAACAAACTACTAGTTAACACTTACTTAAAAAAAAAGCATTCTGTGTTAAGTGTATTTTTGTCTTATTTAATAACTTTTTTTAATCTCAGATATGTTGCTTTACATCATTTGTTAATAAGGATTATATAGCCGTATTTAATTCAGATTCCATTACTTTTTCAGGTTTTTTTTACCTTACCACACTCACTTACTTGTTATGTTTTTATGTTCTATGTTTCTGAATTCATTGACATTAATGGTGTAATTAAGACTTCTTCATTACATGGCAATAACATATTCTTAAATGATTCTGATTGTATAATCACTTTGGTAAAAATCTAAATACCGTATTTTTCGTTCTAATATAAATCCTTTTGATTTTTGTCAGCTTATGAAAACCCACATAACTCCATTAATGAAGGATCAAACTGTCCAAGTGAATGTTTAGTGGAAAAAAAACCCCTCACAGACTGAAGACGATACAGATCGATCATCATCTTATCGTCAGGCTCAAGAAACATCGCAGATAAACTATTAGCTCCAGCCATTTCACATCTTGAAATGTATTTTAGCGTGAGAGATCACTCAAATGCGAGAGTCTTACGTTCAATGTGTGAGAATCGGCAGCTCTGTAGTTTCGCTCGTGAGTATGGATGCGGATTGTGGAAACATTGCGACTACCGTAGCCAAAGGCATTGTGGGAAATGTAGTTTTTTTTCCTCGTTTTCGTTACGACTGCGCTATGGCAGAGATGGGCGATGACATCAGCGCGCAGCGCCGGGTGTACAAATATGGCCGCGGCTCCGGCCTAGCTCCTGAGCTCTTACGCCTCTCCTACGGCCGTGACTAGACTCCGCGGCGCTCTGTATTCGCTGTATAAGACGCACCAACTTTTCCCCCTCAGTTTTGGGGAAGAAAAAGTGAGTCTTATAAGCCGAAAAATACGGTAATTTGAGATTTAAACTATTGCTAAAGTATTTTTTTTTCAAATCATCATCACAGTTTTTTTTTTTGACAAATTTCCCAAAAATGTAAACAATTTCCGTTCTCTAACCTGTTGATGGATGTCAATGAGTCGATCGTCCCGGAGAGACTAGCAGTTCTGCAGAGAGAAATAGATTAAGGAACAAACTGAGAGGAGTTACGACTCTATTTAGCTTAGACTCACCGATGAGGATTTGTGGTCATGTGGTCTCTCGAGTTTGATTCGGATATCTGTGCGGTTTTGTTCCTGGTTCTTCCCACCTGGAGCTGAAAAATCAAGAGACACCCAACGGCATAAATACTCATCTTTCTCGATTGAATCTTCAATCCTTTCCCTCACCAGGCGAGCTCCCTCTGCTGCCGGCCGTGCTGCTGGTGCTCATGTTGTCCTCCAGCCATGTGCTGTATGTTAATGAGTCTCGTTTGTGAGGAGTATCTGCTGACGAGAGACTCTCCTGAAAAACACAAATGAAAATAAATGTATAGATTCACATATTTCTGAACATTCTCTAGAGGAATTTAGAGTTACCATGCCAGTATCGTAGTCTTCAGTGGCTTCAGTTTCGTTTTCCTCCACCACACTAGCAAAGCTGCTAGCATTAGAGGACGAGCGGGACAGGTCATGAGCCTCAGGAATGGATGGAGCCCGGCCATATATGCTGGAGCTAAATAATCACAATTAAAAACCTATTTACACGCCATAAAATTTATTTAAGTATGTACATTTCATGCAAACTCAATCGTTTTATTAATAAATGAAGAAAACTGGAAAATGGAAGTAGTACACTTCAATCATTTTTCGTATTTAACAAATAAACAGAATGTAAAAATACTGGTGGATAATCAAACAATCTGTTAATTAACATTAAATAATGCAGCAATTTAATGTTTGTAATAAAGGAAATGGCTTGAAGTTGCGACCAGAAGCTCTTTTGAACAGTTTCACAGCAATACTAATGTACCACTAACAGCATAACTCGTCACTGCACATTTAAACGGTTTAAATTATTAGTCATACACAACATAACACAAATAAACCCGTTAGAACACCAAAAATACCATCTATGAAGGTGCTGTCATGAGATCACCGTGACTCACCATCAATCAGAACCAATCGTGGTTCTGTTGGCCATGAAAATGTGAATTTCATACCGGATTAAGTTAAAATATAAAAGTTTAACATTAAAATGACATTTCATGTGGATTATTTGTCTTCACAAGGTGCTAAAATATAAAGGCTTGCTTTTCATGTAAAATCTCGTGTTTAGAAAGCTCCAGTCACGGGTCAACGTGGATTTTTTTTATTGAAGTTTTAGTACAGTGAAAACCGATGGAAAAACAATAAAAAAAGTGTGAGAACTAAAACGGCCAGATTCTCAAATAATATTTGAAAAATTACATTTAAAAAAGGCCGACATATTGTTCATCTCTTGCTTTGGACTAAAATCCTAAATGGATTTCCTCCCACACTGAGCTACAGCACTAAAGGAATTCTGGGAAATCACCTAGAATACTTTTACATTGAGTTTACATGGGGTCAAACTTTGTGAAACTCAAACTAGAAACTTCAAAAAACATTTGTGGAGACTGTCCAAGAACATAGCAACCAATGTGCAAAAATCTTTGAACCCTAGGCTCAAGAAAGGGTTAAATAAACGGGAGATTGTTTATTAATCATAAGTAATTAAGTTTTTGTAATACATTTGACAACTCCCTAGCAACCAAACTATTCACTATAGCAACCAATTTTACATATCTTCCTCGGCTTACGAAAATCAGTGACATCAAGGTTAACTCAAAGTGACATGAGGGACAATATTAAATGCCACTGACCCCTCCATAGCAACCACACTGTTTACCATAGCAACCAATTGGCCATATCTCTATCTTAGCTTAGGAAAGTCATAGAGACATGGGGATTGGTTTATTTTACATTAGAAACATAAAAAATATTATAATGCTGATGTTGTATCACACATCCTGTGTTCTGTCATGTGCAGAATGATGTGACATGATTCACTTTAAACACGATTTGATCATCTTTCGATTCGTTGATTTTGAACGTCATTCATCATGTTTAATAAAAGGTGATGGTTATACAATCCCGAATGGCGTTCGATCTGCCACCTTCTGCATCATTAATAAATACTTTGTGATTCTTTCATTTCATAATTAGAGTCAAGTTTATTTGCCCCATTTTCCACCTCATTCACTCGTCAAGGGGCTAATAAAGAGTTTGTCAATAAAGCTTGTTCAAAACACTCGCGTCGACTTTAATCGGAATAGTTTGAGATTATTCTAACAATCATATGAATATATACCAGTATGCTATGGAAGATAAACCATTAAAGGTTTAAATCATTCATTTTACCTGTTCTTAGTGACGAGGACTTCAGGAGAGCTCTGATTGGATGAATTTTCAGACCTTGGATCCTGAGAGGCATGACCACTATCTGGAGTCTTCTGTGTGCTGGGTGAACACTCCCTGCTGCTACACAGAAACAAACCATGAGAGGGCAGCACAAGCTACGAGTCAAACTGTACCAAACTGCTCAACTGCAGTCTATTAGGATATTAGTAAAGATGCAACACATGCACTGGTCGAAAAGATTTATCAATATCCAAGCACATCTTACAAGTCTGGCTCATGCAGAAAACTAGCAGACCCCTGGTTGATTTTGCTTGTGTGACTGGATTAATTAGCCATAGGCCACAACTGGGATGCATTTCGAAGACTGGGTGAGAGAAGCAGCTAGTCTATGGTTAAAATGAAGTCTTTCTCTGGAGGTATTTATACTTGGAGGGATCCACAACGAGCCTCCCATTCTTAAGGGTGATGCTGGGCAGAGGGAGACAGAGAATTGTCCTGTCCTCTGTCAACAGAGCCATGATTCTTCACACAAACACACACAAAAGGATGGAATTTACACGGGTTATCCATAACACAACCTACATATTTTTTCTTAAAATGATATTTATTAAGCAAGTCAATTTAAAAGCTGCACAAAACTCAATTTGTGATCAGTTTTCCAAATATGTAAGAAATTGAATCCAAGTAATCGTTGATGTCAAGAGATATTAAAACATCACGTTCAATTCGAGTACTAATATCACTCAACAGTAGCTCCAACATTTTTCCATTTGAAAATGCTGCACAGAAACAATATCGTGGTTGGTTTTTGGGGGCTTTTGGCCTTATGTGCCATCTCTCATAACCATTTAGATCCACACTGAACCATGAAAAAGTGGAAATAATGATATGCACCGAAGATGCTTTTTTCAAAAATGGAGACTATTGCCATTTTTTCATAGACAGGTGAAATATAGCCATTTTCCCCCTGTGTTCTCTACAGTCAAGTAATGCACTGGTTATTTCAAGGTTCATTGTGGACCCTCAAATTTAAGAATAAAAGTGGGTGGAATTTGAAAAATCTACATTGAAGGACGTTTCCACCAATTTCTTCCAATAGAAAGATTATAGAAGAGTTGAAACGTCATGGTTCCTAGTTCATAGGTCAGAAGCAAGGCCCTGTGACCAGCTCCCTGTCTGTCCATTACCTTTTCCCTCATTCTTTCAATTTAAAAGCGTTGTTTAAGTCAGTTCTGTTGTTGTGGCAATACACAAATAGTTCCTAATCTCAACCAATCATAAAGTCCCAGCCAATTAAGAAGAAACCATCAATTCTTTTGTAGTTTTTCTGTTAGGGGTGATTTAAAATCATGTGGTGCATTCCTTTGTTAACCTTTAATGTTTTAGAAGCTGGTACAAGCATCTCAAACTGGGCTCTTCTACTGTGATGGTCAGGAGACATTGCTCTTAGGTAATGTGAAACAATCTGCTGTAAAATGTAATATAGAACCGATGAAACCTATTATACCTGAACGAAAATTGGCCTAATTAGCTGATAGCCAAGGCTTTAAGGGTCACTAAGTGTCGTCTGAATCTGGGTTGCATTAACTAAGTCTGGTGAGGCATCTTACCTCTTCTCCTGGACTTCCTGGATATTCTCAATGCCAATGGCACTGCTGCGTCTGGAGCTGAAAGGTCCTGACTTCTTCCTTGTTGGACTTTTTCCAGGAATGATCAAAGACTGCAGGAGGAAACAAGAAGCTTGGTGAGCTGAGGAGCCAAACATACCGTAACTGTGATGGTCTTAACGAAACACAACTCTTATGGTAAAACCTGCACCGTGATCTATTTCTTCTTCTATCTGTGGCTTGACTGGCAGGGAGTATGTCAAGTCGGTGTTTGAGGGTTTGGGAGTGAACTGAGAGATAAAAGATGGAAGCAAGATCTCGTCAGCTTTACTGGACGCTGGGCTCTCACGCCGGGGACACTTTGTTCTCTTCAAGCCTCAGCGCTGGGATTTAACAGCTAGAGCTGCTGACTTCAAATGAATAGCCTTCAAATAGGCTTTTATGAAAATAGGCTTCAAAGGTTTCGTAATTAGTCTCTGTTGTCGTTTTCTTTGTGTTTCAACACTTTTAACTCACAAAGAGGGTACAATTATCAGACAAAGGGATATGAAAACGTCATACGGTGCGTTCCACATTACAGGAGTGATGGACATAAATATGGCAAGGTGACTACATTAAATGCGAGAAGCAATACTCAAAGTTAAATTGCTATGAAACACACAAAGACACATGCAAAACACTAAATAATTCATGTACTAGAGTCATTTTTTAAATACGGACTCATGACTGGATTACACTGAATGAATAAATCATTGAGAATGATACTACCTATTAACAAACTTAAGTATACATCACAAATGTCAAACATTCATATGCAAATGCTATAAAATGGAAAAACAGTATTTTTACACAAAGCAAACCTACAGTTAGTTCAAGTTAATATTAGGATTAAAAAGATTTAGGTGAACGTTTACACATTCATGCGATGAGAAGAAAAAATTCTGATGAAAGAGGAGGAATTAGAGTTATACATGAACCTCTTCTATGGTTCCTATTCCTATGGCACTGCCCCGCCGTCCATATTTACTGGGACTTTTACCTGGGACAAGCAATGACTGCACAGAGGCCACAGAGAGAGAGAGAGAGAGAGAAAGAGAGAGAACCAGAGAGTCATGAGTCCATGCAGCATTTAGCGCTTATCAAACATCATCAAAGCATGAGAAGGAAGAGAGAAGCAGTCATGAGGAGTAGCAGGCCAGAGAAATCAATGCAGCTACGGCAGCCTGTGAAGGACAAACAGGCTGGGTACAGGGAGAAGCACACAGGACATCAGTGAGACAGATGACTTTTGAACAAAGTTAAACAGTAAATCCAGGGCATTCAATTACACCATGCTTCTGAATACATCAGTAAGCTTTGTGGGAAAATGACAATTCACATATTTTAGAAAGTGGGCCTTCTCTTCAAATGTTTATACGATGCATCAGTCAAACCCAGGCCATTTTATAATGAATTTTTTTTTTGTTTGAACTGACATACCGCACCTCTGAATTGAAGGGGGCTGATATTAATTGGATGAACTCTACTGTGCAAACGTTTTGGTCTTTTGGTGTGACCACCTGTCGTTTTTGAAGGAGGTGGCTGTTCTAAACATCTTGGAGAACTAACGACAGAAGGATGCGAGAAAGCCTGCATTTGGAAACTATCTCTCTTCAATAGATTGGGGCTCTGTGGGGGTCAAGATAAAGAGGAGTTGGATGTTTGGTGTTGTTGTTTGGCTGGAGATAAAGTTCTGCTGGTTTTGCATGATGGATACATGTTTGGTTGACTGTAAATAATTATGAACGACGTGACACCACCTACAGCGATTTGGGCTAATACGAAGACACAGTGGAGCTCTCCTGTATGCCTCCATTGACGGGTGAACATGCGACCTACTGATGAGGATGGAACTGTCGTGGATTCAGAGCTCCGCCTTGTTTTACGTAACTTTTGTTTTATTACAAACAACAATTTGAGATCAAATTATCTTTTTTTACTGCAATTTGCTGAAATTTTTTCCACAACCCAGATCCTTTGTGTTCATTCTGCCGAGTTTCCTTGGCTAAAATGTAACACCAAATATTGTTTTATTGTTGAAAAATGGCTTCGTTGTTTACCTAATTTGCATTTTAGAACTTCCGAAAAACAACAAGCACTCTTAGATTCTTTATTTACAGCATTTTTTGACAAACTTTAGCACAGTGAAGTATATATGAACATAATTGGTTGCCATTGGATACCAATAGTACTTTGTCCTGGACCCTCGTATAAAAACAGCATTTTGCCAACAGCTCTGTGTATATGTTATTAACTGAATAACCTGCATGAAGGCCACAACCTACGACCAGCTGACATGACATAGTTCCAGAAATATGAGTAGCATCAGCAGAGACTGAGACATGGCTCGGTGACTCCTAGAATGAGTCCCCCGTGGGAAAAGGAATTTAGTGAAAATCATAAGTGTTCTGCTCACGCATGACTTTGTACGGCTCTGACTGTTTAATTGTCCTCGGGCAATAGGTGCTGTGCAAGGACTTCATGGCTGGAGGACATATGGCATACTTACCAGCAGTTCACCTGCCAATAAAAACATTAGTCTAGCAGAAACCATTCAAGTCACGTGCGTATTAATAAATACAAAACTCTGAGGTGTTCATGATCCTCTGGGCTTGAGGTAAGGTCAACATAACCCCAACACTTTTTACTCTATGAGTACTGGAGGAGCGCTTCATTCTTTCAAGATCAGATAAAATCCATTCCTTTGAGACATAACAAGAAAAATAACATCACATGACCCTTGTGACAGATTTTCATTCCCTCATGAGCCCATGCAACACATTCAATACCTTTTATATCATGCAACCGTCATAGGCCCTGGTCTCCACATGAGCACGTATGCACACATACAGAGCTCCTGAAGAGGTTAATTACAGAACTGTATGACTGAGGCTAACCGCAAATGTATATCACATGCTTTTTAGGTCAATGACATTTACTGTAACGCGAATAATGAGTAAATATAAGCTCTAAAATAACTAGAAACATTGCTGGAGTTTAATTTCGGTATGTACTCCATAAAGAAATGCTTTACCTTGTTATAATTTCCATAAAATAATGAGTGCTGGCATGTTTTCTTGTTCATATATAAATTTAAAAGAAGGAATTTTGTGTAAAACTAGCTTTGAATTAGGGAAATACAAATAATAGTTTCTGAATGTTTTTTTCGCATCTTTTCAGTGATCTTTCCAAAAAATCTGCAGTGTTATAAAGATATAAAATGCTCACTCTGAGAAGTTATTATAGTGTTGTGGAAAAGAACCTGTGACGAGGTTTTTCTGGCGTTTCAGGATTGCAAGTGAAGACACAGAAACCAGCGCGCTCAGGTTTCAGAATTGCAATGGTTTATTCAGAAAAACACCCCAAGTCAAATCTTAGGATTGGTGACGGAAAAGGCCAATTTTTGGTAATTTGGAAGGAAGATTTGTTTTGGGTCATCATTTCCATTCTCAACTCCAGTGCAGCCTGACATTCACAGTGCAGGAAAGTTCAATAGGTTTCGGTGGATTCTGTTCAAGTTTTACGTGTTAGTTTATAAATCTCCAAGTAAATAGCTTCAAAACATTTTTTTTTCATCAGATAAACCAGTCCTTAAATAAATTTGGTAAAAGTTGGGTAGTTGTTTTATGCATTAAATGGGCAATATATTTTACATAGAAGAAATTTTCAATTTAGCATTTTTACTACAAAAGTCTGAAAATTTACCTGAATTACGAGAAATCACAATTGTAAAGAGGCATTTATTTTTACTTTCAAGACCCAAGATGTGATTTCAGAGTGATCTGAATTCACCTTAAAAACATGGCACTTCCTAAAAACATTAATGCAGATAAAAATAAACAGATGAAATGTTTTAGGCCTTGTTTTTGAGATAAATTGATCAATGCACATTAAAAGTTGTAGTAGCTTCCAAACAAATATCTGCTTCAAGTTTGGGCTGCTTTTACTTTCCTGCAGTCAGGAATTATTTTTACACAGTAGAATTTCCGATTACTGAAAGAAACCATGGATATGTTAAACTAAAGTCCAACATTTTTAGCATCAGTTCTTGGACAAGATCTAACTTGAGCTTCCAAAAATAATTAACACAAATCAATATATTTGCAGAACGTGTTCTTGAAACCAGCAGAACTGGTCAAATACCAGAAAAACTGGTATCGCAAACTCCCTTTCTGTCTATTCTTTGTTCTGTCTGCTGTTTAGCATTCAAAGTGTTTTAAAGCTAATAAAGCTTTATTTTCTATTATACTTCCTTAAACCTTGCTTCCAGTGTCTTCATAATAGTCACAATATTTCAGCAAAACTATCCAACTAATATTAAGTGCATAAGCATTAGCACCACCCCCTAGTGGTTGGATGCTATTATACACTATTACAAATAAAACTTTGTTGTTCTTAGCTTTAAAAGAAAATTAAAATAATAAAATAGTAAAAACATGATTTTATGTCACTTATTTACCAAAAATGCAGCCAATATTGTGAAGTTTACTATACCATGGACACAATATTGAGATTACCCTTGCGATGTTTCTCTTGTATTGTTTATATCACAAATGTTAACAAAGGAATAGCTTTATGTCATTGACCTTTTTAACCAAGTAAACTCCTGTGTGTTCAAATGATTTTTAAACATCTTTTAAACAGAGATGACATACACATTAATGGAAATGAGAAACAAAATGGAGTTTTGAGGGTTTGTGCAGAAGGACAGTTATGAAGAAACTCGAGCTGGGTTGATTAATCATTAATTTATTCATACAAGTGTATTTATAGTTTGGCAGCTCAGAGCATGTGCATATGGTCAGTGTCATCAAAATTAGTGAAGTATGTGTATCCAGGGGCGGGGATTTTAGCTCGCAGTGGAAGGTAGTGAAGGGACGAGCATTGTTTGGCCAGTTGGGAAGCCAAAACGGGAAGGGGGATGGTTACTTACTATCCCAGGGGTTTTGGCAGTCTCTGGTGAATGCTGGTGGTGGTTGTTGTTGAACTGGGTGAAACTGCCGCTGTGACTATTGGAGACTGAGTACTTCCTGATATTGAGACCCATGGTGTCCAGAGACTGGCTCCTACTGCGGATCACCCGCTAATACACAGGGAGAGATGAGGAGGAGAGTGAGTTCGGCCACTTTACTGGAGCAGGCTTGGGCTGAAGCCAAATTTGTTTTGACAAAACCACCCCAAATTAAGCAAATAAAAATCACGTGACCACTGGGAACTAGCAGGAAGTCAGCCAAAGCATAGCTGGGTTCCATCAGAGGGCAGAACAGCTTGGGAGTGTTAATGGATATTGATTAAACATCAACCACTAAATAACTGCCGGATTTCAAAGAGAACTCCAGAGTTGGGGAGCACCCTCGAGATGGATGAGAAAGGTGAAAGACAGGTGCTGATGAAGAAAATCGAATGGCTTCAAGTAAAAGAAGAATGAAAATGATTTATGAGAATGCTAATTGATTTCCTTGTCTCGATGACCACAAGTGAACACACTCGATCACAAATCGCACTGCCATGCAGTTGCATGATTTATCGATTTGAGGTGATTATATTAAAGGGTCATTGGAGTTTTAGGTTCATGTAGAGCAATAACATCTGTACGCTAGACATGTGCCAGTATTCAGTCTGTGGTTTATTGATGTGCATGATTTTGTTACACTGGACACTTGAATGCAATAACACGAGAACCCGTCAGCTGTTTAGAATTTAACTACAAAACGTGTCTGAAGTGATGTGCGTTATCAGAAGAAAACAATTTCCATGATGCAGTATGATTATCACTGGCCACTTTATTAGGTACACCTCTCCAATTGCTCGTTAATGCAAATTTCTAATCAGTTAATCACATGGCAGCATCATCATCATCTTGGTTTGTGGGTGATGTCGAATCTTTCCATAGGCTTCTATTTACATTTCAGAGAAGAGCAGCCCCTAGAGTCAATTTTGTTGTCTGCAGAGGGCTTCCGATGTTAGTGTAGTTTCAATTTTGGACCGATCGTTTTATATTTAATTTAGTTTACCAAAATAGCTGCCTATTTTTTGTCACCTATGAAAATGATCACGTCTAAACGAGTGTTGTTCATTAGCAAACAGATGATGCTTATGATTTATTAGCAGTTTATGATTTATTTGCCAACATATATTTATGATAATGACATTAATGACCCTGAAATCAAATACTTCTAATTAGAAATCATGAAGGGGTCTAAAGTTTCCCGCATAGGTGAATTTACAAAAACAGAATCTAAAAATACAAATCAGAATTTCTGACCCTTAAAAACGTGTTATTTTGCTTTTAAATAGTTCAGCTACACGATAACGCCATGGCCACTCCATTGACACAAAATGCTACAAATCCATATAATCAACAAAAATCTTTAAATCTTTTTAAATGAAACAGTTCAAAATACAATAACATCAGTATTAATCAAGCAGCTGATTCCAGAATAAATAGCTAAAAAAGAAAAAAAAAAAAAACCCTCACGCGGATATTGGAATCACAGCTCCCAACCACAGAGATATCTGCTGCCCACTCAAATGAGTCAGAGTTCCACAGTCTCTCCCTTTCGGAGACTTTGGAACGTCTCCGCTAAACTTTATTGACTGTGATCAGCTGGAAAATGGCCTGATACTTATCCGTATTCATGGAATTACTTTTTTATTTGCGGTGATCAGCTTTCCTGTGGCTCAGTTGGTAGAGCATCGCGCTAACAACACAAAGGTTGTGGGTTCAAATCCCAGGGAAAGCAAGAACTGACAGAAAAAAATACATTGGATGGTGATGGATATATCACAGTTTGGAAAATACTTGATTGCCAGATATCACGGTTTGTTAAAAACTATTATTTGTTTTTATATATTATTAGCAAGTATTATGTTTTTTAGAAAATTGTTTATGGGCTCTTCAAATATGAACACAATACTTTTCAGATTTGGCATTAACTATTTTTTTAAAATGGCGTTTATTGCTGTTTGGAACCAAACTCCTCATATGTGGTGATTTATATCACTCAAACGAATCGCTTAGTTTTTAAGACTAAGTTGTTGCATGCAGTCACTCTTCTTTTTAGCCAATCAGTGAACTTAGCTGGACTTGGCCTGTTTTAGAACCTCATCCGAATGGGTACCCCAAAACATTACCGCTAAAAGGTACAGCAAGTGGTGGAAAAGCCCAGAAAAGCCACATGAGGCTTTATTGTTACAAAATGGCGGGAAAACAGCATTTGTGGGTTGTTCTCAAATGTACCATTTTTAGATATAACTTTATGCTGCAACTGAGTGGAAAGCCACATACCATAGTAACATTATTTACCAATAAACCACAGCACAAAAAAAAGTGACACTGGCATATGGCTATTGCACATAAAAAGGTTCCACGTGCAGGAAAAACAGCACCGCAGAACCTGCATTGAAGACAGGGACACATATTTTTGCCCATTACCTGTTGAGAATAATTACACATGCACTAACTAATATGCCAGGTATTTCAGAGCACCCCATTCCTCTCATGAGCATATCTCTGCTTGACAATGTTCTAATAGGACTAATTAGGGCATATTATGATAATGAGAAATATAATTTGGTAGTTTGGTTAGCAGCTGGTGCCATTAAGACTGCAAGAAACCCGAGAGTGAAAAAAAAAAACACAAAAAAAAACCAGACGATTTCAATATTTCCCCAACCAGAAACCACCACCCTTCACACTCAAGCCAGAGCAGATGCCCCAAGAGCCCTGCGTCCTCGTGGATTACCTTGAAGGACTCAAAGAAGCCCCCTCCCCCTCCTCCACCATTCTCCAGCTTGTCCTCTTCCCCCCCGAGGCCCATCATGGCCTGACTGTTGATGTGCAATTCCTCATACAGCGTCTCGAGCAAGGCAGACCGGGTGCGCTCCTGCAAAACAAAACTGACTTTTTGAACTTAAGCCAAGGTTGTTGATGCTAATTCTGACAAAAATGCGGGTTTGGAACACAGAAGCGTGCTTAGGCATCCAGGGTTTTCAGCAATGTTTACACTGTAGAAGTCAAATCTAAATGCACAGTACAAAGAGCCAATGATGTCAATCAAATTCCTTTAACTTTGGAACACACATAGGATGAGAGTGAGGAAGAGAGGTAAGACTATTTTACTATATATTCAGTGTATATTAAATATGAAATGTTGAAAGTGTAAAAATGCATTATTGATATGTAAATGTTGTAGCTGTTAATGAAGCATGTAAAAGCGTATTTCCATATTTACATCCGGAGATGTATCAGTTATCCACTAAATCTACAGGAAAAGCATCCTCATCACTGAACTGAGGGGTTGGTACCCAAACACTTTGGATATAAGCGCCCCGTGCTGGGCCCATTGTTACCACTTTTCATAAGAACTTGGTTTTCATTTCATTCACAGCTAAACATTAACCAGGTTCATCCCAGTTTAGCTGTAGTGGGCATGCAGGGTGATATGGCTGAGGCTGACATTTGGTGGGACCCATCTTACCTCTAATTTGGCAAACTTTTCAGCTTTGTAACAGGCATATTCAGCATTTATCAACTTGGTGAGCAGGAATTCGTGAAAATCTGGACTCTGTGAAAGGTAAAAAAAAGAAGGTGTTAATGGGAAACAAAAGCAGATTCAGGACTAAACAAGCGAAACTTACAATATTAACATTATAATAATAACAAAAACTCTTTAAAGGATTGCCCCACCTGAGAAAACAGTAGAGGCACAGAAGACTAGGATAATCATGCCGTCAAGTACATTTAAAAATGTTAATTAATCTATTTTGTTTGTGTGATCATTTTTGACCTCTATTCAAAGTGCTTTGATTGATTCATCTTTCTGACAAAACTTGATAATAAATGACTCCTTTTCAAGCAAACACCCTTTTTTCTGTTAAACATTTCCAGATTGAAAGCGTTTGCAACCGAGTTAATGCACAATACACTTGTTTTAATGGAATTCTCACTTTTTTAAAAACAGCTGGGTTTGGTAGAGGAGGTCCGAAGAAGGGGACATCATCCCGCGCCGTAACTGAAACCTGCAGAATAGTAAACATGCGTATGAATTACAGACACTCTCAGAATCACCAGACTGCATTTATACGGTGATGAACCTTGTAGAGGACGTTGGCTGTACAGGGGTTTTCCGCTTGCACGACGACATACGCATGCAAGAAGTTGGAGGCAATCATGTCTGGCACAAATGGAGTGTTTTCCTCTTGAAAGACGATAGCCACGATGTCGTTTCCTATATGCCTCTTCCTCTGTAGCTGTGAAGAGAAAACACTAGCTTCATGTTCTAATAACATTTCTGCTCTCAGGGTAGCTCCATATTCACTGTGAAAAACTGATTTGAACAGAGTCTTCATTATTTACAATGGCGTTTAATAGTGCTTTAATGTATAGAAGTTGTTTTTCGGAACACGCCTGAACAGATGGCTGGCAAGGACAAACACAGAGGTTGCTGGCGCTCAGTTAAACACGGACCTCAGTTCACAACTCGATCTGCTGTCAAGCTCCCATCACTGCCGAGTATGAGCACACATGACAGAGAGAGGGGGCAGAGTGTTCTAAATGTAGAAGGATTCCCCTGAGGAAGGAGCTTCAGAGACACTCTTGGTGAAGGTGCAGAAATAAGGTCACTGTGAGTCAATCATCAGCAGTCTGTAATGCATTTCACCCTTAATCCACATGATATATTGCTTTTTGCTTTGTTATATGGCCAACATTCCTTATACTTCTTTGCTTAAGGGGGAATATTGGGATAGGCGGATCTGAAAACACACCAATCTTTCATCCTCTGCCTGTTAACCAAACCCGTCTCCATGCAGAGCCAACACACAGACCAGGTGACGGCAGCATCTTCCACTCCATTATACAGCAGCACATTGTTGAGTTAACGATACCAGCCCCCCCAACACCACATAAGGTCACTGCCACTTGCCACCACCACTATAGACACCATGCATTTTTCTTCAAAATGCTTACTTTTACGACACCATACAGTTTTAAAACCATTAGTTCAGTGATCTCCAGAGTGTAGAATCCCAGTAGTCTTCATATTTTTCAGCATGGGCACTAGGGATTTTTTAAGTGTACTTTTTTGTACAGGCTTCCTTCGTGGACTGTATGCCGTTCTTATGCAATGTATCGGAAAGACTCACTACATTTTGGCCTTCTACTGCTTCGGCTGAATTCAGGTGATCTTTTTTTCAACCCTTCTCATGCTTCTGTCGAGATATTAACTTCCTTGGACGACCTGGGCATCTCTGTGAGATAGTGGCACTTCCATCTTTATTACATTTTTGGATAACTTCAGCTACAATAATTGACTGATATGTAAAGCTTTGCTGATTTTCTTGCAGCCCTTATCGTTTTGTATAAAGAATGATTTCCTTTCGCTGACTTTGTGACATTTTTCTTCCATGGGGAGTCATTGCTGATGGCAAGAAATGGGATGGGGACACATCATCTATGGTTGAACGCCTGTTCGTTCGAATTTTGACGTCTTAAATGTGGATTTTCTATAAAAGATAATAATTGGTGTGTGCTCAGTTTTGCAAATTGGCAAATCTTGTTTGCAATCAATGGCCCACATTTGTGGGAGTATTATGTAGTATAGTATCTCATAGAAAATGTTTATTCTGAAAGGAAACTACAGGTTTTCTGTAGTAGGATGTACTTATTTATGCTTAGCACTGCACCTTAAAAAAAAAAAAAAAGAGTACTGCAGAAAATGTAATCCAAATTACAAGGAGTGATCCCTGACGCATTAAAAGTATAGAACCTCAAAGAGAAATATTAAAGTAATGTTGAAGATACAGCACTAGTTCCATGAATACGTAGCTTGTTACTTTGGTGGGGACACAAAGCTGTTGACCCCTGAACTAAAGGAGTGGATGATCCTGGACTTCTGATATTGATTGAAGGACCAATCCAGTCCCTGTCTCAATCCTCATTTGTACCTGCTGTGTATCGCCCTCTGTATAAGGCAGCTTAGTGGACACGTGGAACATGATCTCTTTGTTGTGGAAATTGTGGTAGACAGACTCCAAACCTGTCTGTCCATGAGTCACATCCAAGCCTCCTCGAAACCTAGCACAAAAGAAGAGATCAATTCACAGATCTTAAGAAATGTCAGAAATCTGAAATGGTTAAATTAGAACTTCAAATTCCAAAAATAACTCAAGATCTAAATCTAAATAATACATCATTCAAAATAATTGTTATCTGTTAAAATGAAAATGTAAAGATGACAATGTTTAGCAATTCCTGGATTTGTTACATATCTAAATATAAATGTATTACCAAGTCACATTTTATTGCAGATAAAATGCAAACAATTAATAGTTCCTGAATTGGTTTTATATTTTGGGAATTGCAATAAATTGTGAGTGAAGTTAATTAAATGAGAAATAGGCAGCATCTAAAGCTCTTTTTGTAATATTTGTCTATAGTGTCTACATCTTTCTTGTGCCCTACTGAGAGAAATTGAGATATAGATCATGAATGTTACCCTTTGAAGTCATGAAGCTCGATTTTCTGTCCCAGAAACTCCAGAAACTCTACAAAAGCAGCACTCTCTTCGTTATTCCCAAATAACTCCTCTTCTGAAGTCTACACACATAAAATATAAACAGTTTGGATACATTCAGGTCCCACATCAAAAAGCACAGAAACCAAACAGATTTTCTACAGCAGGGGTCTCAAACCTCTCGACCACAGCCCGGTTCTGAACCATGCCACATCGGGAGAGTGATTCATCTATACATCTTTCTTTGCATTGACGTGAAAGTCTAAAATGGGATTTATTTTGAAAAATAAACAGGGTTTTGTCCATTTTAACACATGCGTGCCTCTTGATACCAAAAGTAATATTTTGCCATTATGTTCTGCATTATAAAAAAAAACTTAAATTTAAAAAACCCAAGGTCAGATCTCACCCTGATTCAGCACCATAGTGACTTTTATTATGTTGGCTTATTCCTTATTAAGTAGCTTTAGAAATGTATCTCCTCCTAGACCACTCAAGCTACAGCCACTAAACTTTGCCAAAATGTCCTACCTTGTCTAACTCGGGTTGGATTATCTTTTCGGACTAGTACCACTAAAGGAATTCTGGGAAAATTGCCATCGACAGAGACTGGGGTCAAAACTATGACTAAAACCGAGAAACAGACTACACTTGTGGAGGTTATCATTACGTTATCAAGAACATACCAACCACTCCAGGCTTTAGAAGTGGTTTAAAACTCACCACTGACATAATGGTAAATAATTTGAAAATAAATGGGAAAATTCAAAATAATGTCTTCAATATTAAACATAATAGAGAAATGGGGGTTTGTTTATACTATTTACAGAAACAAATATATTTATATTTTTCATAACCCCGGCTCCCTAGCAACCAACTCTTGTTTCAGCTTTGGTAAATGATAAAGACATGGGGTTGGTTTATATAACATTACATGCTGTAACCACTGGTGCCTCCATAGCCACCAAAAATTATACCTCGGCAACCATTCCATCTTGCTAATAAAATATTTTTCAATGACCCTTAACAAAGCAACAGCAAAGTTTGTGTACAAACTTCACCCATCTTGTTTTATATGTTAAGCAATCTGCTACACATTGAGGGCCAGTGATTAACAAATCATGCTACTACATGGGATTTAACCGTCCTCACCAACATATACATGACATGAAAATGCTAATAACACCAAAACACATTCAAAACACTTAAATGATTGTGTTGGTCTGAGCATGTTCCAAACTGGAGAGTTAAATATCACACAGCAAAAAAAAAAGTTTGTTATAGAGTATGTATATAAAACAAAAACATTTTAATAATACGGTAGGATGAGAGAGTACATATAATGACTCAGCAAACCCACAAATCCTCAGCAAACCTCATGATTACGAAAGCAACCTCAAAAATTAGCAAAGCTAAATGGCTCATTAGCTTGATGAAAATGCTAATGCTTCCTCTGAAGATACTGCAAGTAGTCTACCATTTTGTGTCAAAGAGGACAAGGAGAAGTTTGCAGAGCAGATCCAAAGACGCGTCACCTTGGATCCTGGTAATCTCTACCCACACCGGAGAGCTTGGGTATGCTGTTTCTCTACGGACATTGCTAGCAAGGCTCCTCAAACAGCTTTCAGATTGCTTTGATCTCCAGAAGGTCAAGAGGTTGTCTCAAGTGGTAATCTAATCAAAACAAACCTTTGGGAACAATGCTCTCATGGTTATAAGAACAATAAAACATCATTGGGCTTATTAGTGAAGAATACACCTGCTTTTTGTTTTAGTTTTACCAAAGACGAACAATTGAACACTGGTTTTTCTCAAAACTTGAGAAGCAGAGCTCTATCCACAGAAAGAAATCTGGTAACACAATCCCGAGAGTAAGTCTTTCTACTGTGTTTGTCTATGCTTTGTGATTAATCTATTATCAATACATAACCAAAGCCGTTTTTACATGGGAAACTTCATTAACCAAATGAAAATAACTAAGTCAAACTAACAGTTTTGGTTGAGTTACCTGAGCAGGGTGTGTTGCAGAACGGTGTCATTTTCAGACACACAACACTCTTACTTGCTCTCTCTTCATAAACCATGCTCACACACTCTCACAAAAATGTACTCACTGATCATTCCATTCATTATAAAACAAAGCAGGGTGTTACTAGGCATTTGATTACTCCATGCTTCTGATTTGAAAGACTAATAGCTGAAGATGAACCATCAGAAACAAACCGCTCAGTCATTCCAAAACGAACAAAGATCCACTGTAAAATGGAGGACGTAATGACAACCACTTTGAAGTTGCTTTTAAAAGATATCAATACTTAGTTTTCTTTCTAATAACTTCTTAAGTAATACTAACTGATCACTTTTTGATCTGTATTCCGTATATTTTATTACCTACAACTACCGCACATTAAGTAATTAAGTGGCATTACAGAGCCATATTTCCACACCCACTTTTACAACCCACGTCTGAGGTGTGTGGGATATTCTGTGACTTTTTGAGAACATTTAGGCCCTCAGAAATGCCCCCAAAATACAAAGGGGTGGTCTCCTCAAGCCCTAACCAGAGTTTGCCTTAATAACAAAGGTCTCCATGTGCCAAAAACAAGATCTTCGCGTTAAAAAACAAAACAAAAAAACAAGTAGCTTAGTTTGTTAAATGCCTACAATTAAGAATGCACTTGGAAAGGTGGCATGGAAAAACTGTTTTAAGGTAACACACACACACACAAAACTCAAAGATATCCTAGTGTGAAGAAGCTACTGCCTTTTACTCAACTCACCTGTCCAAATTTCTGATAAATGACCCCAAACTTGAAGTTGTTGCTTATCACATGTTCATCGAAAGTGACGATGAGCCTGGAGGCCTGTGGGAGAGTAAGATGAGTAATGTTCTTCTCAACAATGCAAGCCCCCGAGAATGGAATCACAAGTACGATAACTTATTTATTAGTTAACCAGCACTAAAGACCAGGGCTCATGCATTGTTGAAGTCAGCATATCACTTTGGAACAGATGGGGAAATACAAAGACAATGTTGAATGTTAAGTGAAGGCTTTCGCACCTTTGGGTAAAGCACTGGGAAAAATCGGTCCACGTTCACCTCTTCACAGACGAGCTGAGAATGAAGCAAAGAGAAAGCGTTTATTGATTAGCTCCTGATCTTTACTTGATCCTCCAACGCTGCAGTATATAGAGCTGCTCATGAGGGACTGAGGCCATCAGTCATGTCATTCACTGAGGAGTGTGATGAATTAAATGCAGTGAAAACAATATCGCTGACCCCTTCACCTCCTCCACGCATGGTTTACGCTCACCTTGGCCATCTGGACCACATTGGGAAATTCAGTCAGACAAGATATCGGGATCACGTCCTGATACGTTTTCATTTTGGTTCTAAAAAAGAAGGAACACGTTACTAATAATAACCAAAGAACGGGCAGTTTAAATGTTTAAAAACACCCAGCAATAGAGTTGTAATGGGTTTTTTTAATAAACAAAGTGATCCAAATCAAGTTTTTTTTCCACATTTTGTAATTTTTTTTATCAGAAATAGATAACATTGATAAATACAGTGCTGCGCAAAAGTTGGTGTTAACAAAAAGTGCCGTCAGAACTACAAACAATGAAGCAAAAGTTCTCAATGCTGGGAAATGCCATCAGGGAGGCGTATGATTGGCTCCAAAATCAATTGTGCAGCAGAACAACAACCATAAACACACTTCCAAAGTCATAAAGTACAATCATCAGGATAAAATATATTAAAGTAAAAAGTTCTGGAAGGGATGGGGAGACAGAAGGATGTGAGAAAACTACATCCGCAGAAGATCTGTGGTTTGTTCCGAAAGATGTTTTGGAAACCAATGAGCAGAGTTCCTTCAAAAACTGCATGCAAGTGTTTCACCAAATATTGAGTAAATTTACAAAATAAAATGATTAATGTGTCCATTTTTGAAAGCATTATTGTAAACTTTTGCACAGTACGATACTATTTTTTTGCACATTGTTTCTTATGGTTATAGGTAGAGGTGTAACGGTACACTGCTGACCTTTCACACCTGAATATTTTGTCCACGATACGACATGCATCACAATATTTTAAAATAGTATTTTTAACCAACTATTGAAACATAAAAAAAGACATAACTGAAAAATGGAATTTAAAAAGTTTTGAGCGCACAAAGCTAAAATGTCTATTTGTATGGGAGAATTTGATGCCATCAATCCACTAGGGGCAGTGTTAATGTTTGCATTAAGTCATCTTTTTAACTGCACGTGACCCCACAATACATATTGTGATCATTTTGTATTTTATTTAGTAATTTAGGAGGTAAAAAAAGAGATTGTTCTTCTAGTAAAACATAACATTTAAACAAGCCTCAGTAATTAATTAATAACGTAAGAAACCCGTCTACTTTTGCACTATTGCAAATTCTCAAAGTTTGCCTGTGGTCAATATGCTTTGGTGGGTTTTCTTTTCGTATTTCCATCAAAAAACATGCTTTTCATGTGAAATGGTGATTATTTATTGCTTTAAGGGAGTGGAAATATGTGTAAAACATGCTTAAATTGCACTCTGAAATCAAATAGTTGGCTATAGAAGCTGCACCAGGATGGCATTTCAAAGGTATTGTCATGTTTCATTATTAATGTCCCATTAATGACCAGACCGGCCATCAACACAACAGACCAATACCAGTAGCACTCACTAACAACTCAGAACTTCAGTTCATAATCATTAAATGTGTCACAACGTTTGATAACAGCAACATCCTGCTATCTTCCCTCCACCCACTCACACTGCCCTATATTGTCCATCTGGTGCCTAATGCGGAAATGAGGGTGGCATGTCCATTTACCCAGCTTAATCTGCCAGAAAAAGGGTTTTATTGTGGTTTCAAGGAAGCTTTTGTATTTGTTGTCAAGGAATAGATATCAGTGCAATCTGTTTAATGTCCACAATAAAATACGACGTATAAAGTAGTTGATACTAAACCCATCAATCATCATCAGGGCCCCAGATAAGAGAGAATTCAAACCTCAGCATGAGACAGAGATGCTCTTGGTCCCCGATGACATCATATTTCATGGAGAAGACCAGGTGGCCAAGGGCACTGTCCACTGTATAGTAATTAAAGTGTTCCTAATGAAAGAGCAGGAGGAGAAGCTGTGAGCACACATTTATCTTTCAGTTTTCACTCCCAACACTCTCCAGCAGATCTAAAGGGTAGCCGACCACTTCTTTATGCACATTAGTCTCGCTTAAAACGGTTATTAGATCTGAATGCATTAAGCCAGCTGAAGCAAAGCCTAATATATCTTCATTACGTCTGGCTGCCGCAGTGTCACACTGGCCCATGTAATTGAGTTAAATGTGTTAACAATTGCATTATTAAAAATTAAAAATGGAAATGGACAGGCTGAAATTGGAGCCATTTATTTTCGGTTTACTGACGGCTTGCTAATGAAACTCTTCAGAAGCCGTAAAGTGTATTTAAACAAACAATAGACAATACGAGTCGTCATTTAGTCAATGATGGTGATTTTTCTATCAATCTCAGTGTATTCACTTGGTAAATCTTAGTGTCCTCACTTAAATATCATCACAACACAGTGGCAATAGCTACTTATTTGCAGAGAAAAAAGGCTATTGATGCCAGGAAAAATAAACACAAAGAACATTTTCATGTGTTTGAACAGAAATATGGTGGCTATTACTATTATTAGGAACGGAACACACGCACACATACACGCACTGCTAATTACACCGGCTGTTTGAATTGGGTAGGAATTACCTCCTGTTTAAATTTTGATTAAAAAAATAATGTGTTGGTTTCAAAAAGGTCATTGGTTTTGATATCATTGGTTTTAAACAAAAATTACAAGTTGTGACGCATAGTTCTCAAGGGATTTCAAATAAAAAAATAAAAATGTGCAATTGTCTTCAGTTTCATTTTACAGATCCAAAATCAGTGCCATCTAGTGGTGAAAACTGGTGCACAGTTTGTCAATAAGCCACAATAGGATCACTTTAAAAACAAAAGTAAGTTGGTGAAAAGATAACGCTAATCTCCTGCTGCTCACCAAAGAGAAAAGCCTTCTCCAAATGGATTTTTAAACGTTAATTTGAATATTATTGCATTTTGAGGTAGAAGGCATGTTTGAAATTAAAATGTAAAAAAAACACTTCTTTTCCCACATTAACATTTATGGATTTATAGGCTTTTGAAACCAAACGTTTAATTTGTTGTTGAAAAAAAAGGTTAGAAACAAATTAATTTAACCTTTAGAAGTCTGAGCACTTTTTGCGCGTTTTTAGTACTTTACAATAAATTACTTTTAAAAATGATCTTTTTTGTGGCAGAGCTTGGTAGAATTTGCCATTACTTTACACAATAATTCCACAACAAACAAAAAAAAATTTTTTTCAAATAAATTTTGCCCATTTTTTACTGAAATACAAGTCATGTCACAAGTCTTGTACTTCCAAGGGTTATCCCTTCTTTTCACCACATTAGAAGGCATGGGTGGCATTGATTTGGGTTCTGTAAAATGAAACTGAAGGACACATTTTTCACAAATTTAATTTGAATTACCAGGCAAATTATGCGTCATAACTCTTGTAATGTTCATTTAAAAACAAAAATATCAAAACAAACAACCTTTTTGAAACCTACACATTATATTTGAAATAAAAACTATAAAGTTGGGTTGTGACAATCCTACTTAATTCCAAACAGCCGCACATGCACCAACGCAGGCAGAGGCTTCTCAGGGTTAAAGACTTTAATTAAACACATTAAACGTAAATAAAAAAAACTACAAACAAATAAGATCTGAATAAAATTTATTTTACTGTGTGTGGATCAACATAAAATTTCAAAGGATGAATTAAATCGCAATTCACATAAACAAAAAAAAAAAATCCTTACTTTGCCCAGAAAATGCTTCCTGTAGATTTTAGCGGTGCTGTTGCACTCAAGCTTGAAGTGTGAAGTGGGAGACAGGAAGTGCTCGAGGTCATTCCCATTGCTCAGCTCATGATTGGTCCCTTCAATCCAATAACCCCCAAACTGGGGCAGCAAAATCAGGGGAAATGGACTTTTTCTGCCGAGAACCTGACATGAAGAAAAAAAAAAATACGTAAATGTCCTCTGAGATGTAGATTGTTTGCAGTTGTATTTCTGTAACTCTTTATTCAGAACTCATTTACCTCATGGACGCTGGGGTACGGGATGTAGTCTTCCTCAGTCTGAAAGGGAAACATTAATTCATTAACAAAAGGCCTGCTTAACCCCCTAGAGACAAACAAAAAAAACACAACATTGATATTCTTTCTATTGTCAATGGCTGCAGGCCAGGAAATATTGCAGCAGCTAATCTTATTTGATTGCAGTTCCATTACTGTAGTGCAACAGAAAGTGGGGACGGAATGTCTTTGAAAACTAGACACAGCAGCTCAACTGATAACTAGCCTTTTCTATCTGGAGCCTCTTGCCCCCAGATAAAAACCAGCAGTTTGCGGCCCTCAGACAATAGCTGTTTTGTGCTTTTGTGAGTGTGTGTATGGTACGGGGATAAAAGGGAGCCAGTGAAGTGAACATACTTTGAGAGGAGGAGGAAGAGTGCATCGCTGCTCGTCCATTCTGTTGCTCTGAAAGATAAAAAGAGAGAAGCTGTCAGCACACACACGTCCAAGCAAAAATGTCACAGGTTAGTTCTGGTGAGCTGGAAGAGTCTGTTCAGACGTTTGAGTCTTAAATAAAAAGGGAAAAAACCCAAAATGACAATGCTTTAAGTTACACGTCAGCCATACATATGCAACTATTGTTCAAATATATGACATTGTTACTCTTCTTTGTTTCTTGACTTTCCAGCATAAGCAAAAGTTGAAGGAACATATATATTTAATATTTCGGTATTTTTGGGTGTGAAACATTTTTATGTGATATGCTGGGCACATGGCATGTGCTTTGTATGCTATTATGACATCATTTAATAAGAATGAGTAGCAGTGAAAGTGAAAAGAGCACTTCTAGTTCACAAAAATAAAAAGTAGCACAGAGGAAGAAAAACATCAAAAAAAGACACAAGACTTCAACAGTAATTATGAAATTGGTCTGAATTATAAACCTCAGGGACACATTGGATGTTGGATATGGATGTTGTCATCCATTGGTTTCCAATGGGTTTGGAGCCTTTTAATGTGGAGTTTGCATTCCTACCATGTGCATAGGGATACAGTCTGAGCATAGCAAATATACTTGATTAGCTCAAAGTTCATTTCTATTAAATGGAATGTAATATTCATTCATTCTTTCATTTTCCAACCCGTTTAATCCCTTTTGGGGTCTGCCAGTGCACATTGGGCGAGAGACACCCTGGACAGGTCGCCAGTCCATCACAGGACGTAACGTAATAATGAGGGGGAAAAAATAAATAAAAAAAAACCCCTCAGAGCTTTTGAGATACTAGAGGGCGTGGCTTGCATTTAAAAAAGGGGGGGGGGGGGGGCAAGGGTCTCCTGATGAGGGCTTAATGTCTTCTCATCCTCAATATGTATCTGGTGTGATAGCAATGTATTTGGTGCTGTGATGGCAAACTAAGTGTCTAAGGAAGACAAGCATGTGGGTTCCTCATGTGGCTGAATTTGCTAGGAACCCACCCACAAACATCCGCACTGAATAATTCACAATATAATTAAGTTACATTTGAACAGGGTCCTTTCTATTTTAATATACTTTATAGCGATACTGATGTCCTAAAAACATACATTTGCTTCAAATTGAGTCATCAAAAAGCTCCCTCATGTGACCTCTCTAATGTGGGAGCTCAACTCAATCCAGTGCTGCAATTTCAAAGGTTAACGTTGAATCCAGTTCAATGTCTCAGTTCAAATGTGTACATTAAAACTTATTTCTACATGTATCTGTTTGGTATCCCACCGCACCACACTCATCGTACAAGACAATGAACAATAATGCATTATAATAATCAAAAAACAAAGCCCAACAGTTGATATTTTTTATGTAACAAAATTCTGCAAATTGAATTCCACAACCATGACTACAAAGCATCCTGGTAAACTGACAGGAATTTTGTTAAATGAGAAGCATAACCTTCTACCCATCAGAATACATGCAAGATAATCTACAGTACAATGTGTAACAATTAGGAAATGTTTAGATTTATGAAAGATTCTATATCGGAGTTCAAAGAAGCAAGGAAGGAAAAGGGAGAAAAGTAAACAAAACACTTTACCTGCATTTTCTCAATCATTTCAAACAAATCTGTAGTCTGGAAGAAAGGAGAGGAGATGAGATGAAATGAGATGAGTTCAGAGGAGAACATTCTCACGATGTGAAGACGGTTTGGGTGATCTATATGAGAACCCAACTTTTTATTGATGAACGTATGATAGTTTTTGACACAAAGCTGTGCAGTGACCTCAAAAACTTGTTCAAAGCTCAGTTGTCCTGTAGAATTTATTAAAGGCTTTTGTGTTTCTGATGTCTTTGGTTCAATCTGTTTCGGAGTATGTCAGGTTTAGAAGACCGTGTGTTCGATAGAAGTGTCACTCACTTTACACTCGTATTCAAAATAAAATTTCTCACATTTTAAGTCAAAGCTGCAAGCTTATATCTGCTCTTCTTTGCAGCTTTGTCAGTTTGGCTAACTACAGACAAAATGATTGATTGTAACGGTCACTAAAATGTTTATAGAAAATCTGATGTTACCTCATAAAAGTGACAATTAAAAAAATGTTCCTAAAGTCTCAATGAGTAACATAAACCAACCCCCATGTCTCTCTGACTTTCCTAAGCGGAAATAGAGATATGCTAAATTGGTTGCCATGGTAAACAGTGTGGTTGCTATGGGGGAGTCAAATACATATCATAATGTCCTCAATGTCACTGTGAGTTATATTAATCAACCCCCATATCTCTATCATTTACCAAAGTTAAGCTCAGGAAATTTGGTTTCTAAGGTAAACAGTTTGGTTGCTAGGCAGTCTCTATGACGGCCGTTGAAAATAGATGGGAAACAGCAACAAAAATATTTCATGTTGAAGATATTTTCATCTGCAGTGGACTGGCGTCTTGTCCAAGGTATACCCCCACCTCTCGCCCGATGTGCACCAGCAGACCTCCGTGACCCCAAAACGGTACAAGTGGGTAAGAAGTTGAAGGAATTATATTTCCATTGCTGTTCATCTTCAATGGCCAGTTTAATTCAAGAGTAGAGTTCAAATAATGTTGCACAGAGCCCCCATTCAAACGAATCGTTAGGCGTTTTGTGATCATGCATGATGCAAAGTTAATTATTTAGTTTCTCTCCAAAAACAGATTAAACGTATAACATTCACAAACAAGTGAAAGGCACTCATACATATCATCAGACTCCCCCTTACCACTGTATTTTTATCTACAACTACTGATGTGACAGGAGTTTGACAACAATAAGTTAACTCTGGTCTGGAAATCATCCTGGAGATGGTAGAGTTCAGTCGGGCCTTTGTAACAGAGCCAAAGAGAGTGTGAAGGAAAGTGAAAATGTGCAGAGAATAAAGACGGCTTGAATTTCTCACAGGTTGAATTTCCTGAATAAACACTGCTATATTGTTTGAATACATTGTGCGAGTCCTCCACCATCGGCAAACAAAGCTTGTTGGTGCCAAGAAAACAAACTAAACGTCAGGTGAAATGCCAGGGACATCAGGTCAGGAAACTCAGACTCATTGTTCTGCAGTACAAACACGCACTCTACCATCTATTCAAACAAATAACAAAGTATAAACTTTATCTGGTGTGAACTCCCTACAACCATCCGCTTTGAACAGATGAGCAATGTACACTTATAAGAAACGATGTGAATAAAAATGTTTAGCGCTGCAGGTTCTTTCAATCACAAAGGCTTCCCTTGCTCACATCTCAAACTCATTTGATCCTCAGACAAAACTGAAGGTAATTGAACGTGATGGACAGTGATTGGTTTGCAAAGATGAATCTCTGGTAAAATTACAGTGTGTGTCAGTCTACACTGATAGGAGCTCCGCCAGCGACGGGGAAAAACCCATTATCTGTCTTTCTGGCTTGCAAAAAAAGCTGCTGTGCAAGGAAATAACAGAAAAACATTTTAGGAATTCATTGCAATAAATTAAAGTTCCAGGTAAGAAATGCAAACTTAAAAAAAATCAGTTTGTGTTTAATGTGAAAAAAGTTTTGCATCATAGGATTCAATGATTCTTAATGGAAAATGTGTAAATCGCTTGGCCGCAGATTCTGTTGATCCTGTTATTGCCTTTTAAAAGAGGGTTGACTCAAAACTCTTCGACTGAACCACCAATCAAACGAATCGTTAGGCGTTTTGTAATCATGCATGTTGAAAAGTTAATTATTTGGTTTGTATCCATTGAAACGTATCCAAAGTCAAAACACACGGTTTGAAAACTCCGTAGTTCAAACTGTCTGCTCTCATTGGATACTGTGAATCGCATGCATCTCCAAAATGGAACATCTAACGAAATTTACACTACTTTTAAAACCTGTGTCCGTGGAGGGCAAGAAAATTGGACCAGGATTCCGCTCAGTGGAAAGAATCCAGTTACAATAATTTGCCACAGATAATTTTTGTAAGCGTGACACATTTTTACTGGAATGTATGTTGGTTGAACGTGTGGAAACAACCATACCAGTAGCTGCTCTGTTTTCAGACCTGAATGGATGACGTGTCGGTGGTGGTAGGAGGGGTGTAGTATTGAGTGACATCTCAGTTTTGACCTTAAGAACTTGTTTGAGCATCTCAGAGGTATGTTGCAAACTGTATGAAAGGCCATTTTTAATAAATGATGATATGGGCACTTTTAAGAAACATTTCAGAATCTTTTAGAAGAAAGCACAAACCTCCTGCAAACCCTGTAGTTGGATAATCTTCCGTGTGGCTTTGCATTGGTGGTTACATTTTGATTCATCAGTCCAGAGCACCTGCTGAGATTGATTTTTTTCCTATGTTTTCAGAGGTACTTGAGTGACTTGGCACTTTGGTTGCGACTCTTCCATGTAGGTTATTGCATGCCTGGACATCTTCCGTTTTCAAAGGGTGAATAGCTTGATTTGTCCTTGGCTGAATTTTCTTGGCCAATCTTCAAAGGATATTGGACAGGACATCTTGAAAGCCCAGTCTGTTTAGCAACCTTTTTGGGAGAGACCTTGTTGATGCCAAATCAGTACCTTGTGCTCAATCCTGCCATAAGAAACTGCCTTTCTCTACCTCACCTTGGTAGCGTAGTTGGACAATTCCTTACCCCGTTAAACCTCCTACACGGCTTTTTGATTTAACCAATTAAATGTATATTTCGGAAACCAATCTTTGTTTAAAGCATTCTTTTTTCACAGTACTATATAGAGCATCTAGCTTATAGATCTTATATTAATGCAAATCAGTTTCAAAAGTCTCCCCAAAACACCATTTGATCCTTTCATTTAATACGGGCACTTTAAAACTATATTAAACGAAAACACAAAGTCATCAAGTTTAATGCGCCTCCAGTACCTCACATCATTCAAAACAATGATTTTGTTCAGACGGAAGATTTGCATTCAGTACTTACTGCATCAGGTCTTTTCCAGTGAGCAAATGTCACTTCCAAAGGGCTGAGCTCTGCATACTGACTTTTGGCCATTTTTCAAAAAATAAAAAAAAATCAAAAACCTCAGCACAATGTCTTCTGGAGCCACCAAATGTCCTCACACGCGTCAGGACACATTCAGGCCTGAGCACTTGAGCAAGTTCCATTAAATGAAAGTGCGTAAACTCCAGCTGGGCAGCTCTAGACTGTGCTGTGTACTCTAGGAGGTGTGTGTGTTGTCTGTAACCTGAAGTCTAATTGTGTGCAGAAGCAGATCCTTTAACTCTGGCGGCTCCAGAGTCTTCATATTCCTGCAATCAACTTACTTTTTTCATCAGATCTCACCAAAGACAACTCACTAAAAAAAAAAAAAAAAAGAGAAGATTAAGAGGGCTTTCACAACTTGTTTAGTTTGATTCATTCAAACTACAGCTGGTCTTCCCTTTTAGCTCGGTCCATTTGGGAAAGTGAGAAAGCAACAACAGACCTGCACCAAAAGCGCACTAAAAATGTGGTCGTGCAGATCTCGGACCAGTTCCAAACGAACTCTAGAGTGGTTCGTATGTGGTGAGAACATGAATGAACTCTGATCCGAACTAAATACAAATGAAGACGACAAACATATGCTTTTTGACATGTCTGGTTGTCTGTTTACATGGCAGCGTTGTCATAGTAGCCCGAAGTCACACTAATTTTTTTTCATTGTGGATCAGAAGCGATTAATACAAATGATAAAGTAAAAATGCCAAGTGTCAAAATCAAGCAGCGAAGTTGGCCCATTTTGATAGCGTTGTGGCCCGCATGATGTCATTGTTTTCAGCTGGTGCGGACCAGAGAGAGTGTGATGAGAATGAGAACTGAATCTGCAGAGGACTGCAACAATGTATCAGTTTTTCCCCTTGGTCCGGACCAAAAAGACTAAACTAGAGGTGTGAGAGCACCAACACACACATTTACTTGCTCCGTAGCCTTTTTGATGCATAGACTACTTCACCATCCTTCAATAACTGCAAGCATTCTTTCCAAACCTGCCTAAACACTAACCTCAGTCTACCAAGGTTATAGATGCACCACTTTGATGTTTCAGAATAAAAAAAAAGAACTGAAGCTGAAGTGGAGAAAAGCACACTGATAGGCTTACAACTGAAGCACATGGTTGTCAGAGGCATTATCTGCAGTGTGAAATCAGGCCAATCCTTAATTAATGATCCTCTTCATGTGATTCTCCAGTCAGTCTCTATCTCTCCATCCAGCTCGGCGTCCTCAGATTTGCACAAATTAAATCAAACTTGAGAAGATTCTGCTACAGTCCTCTGGTTTTATAAAGTCCAGAGCTCTTCAAGCAGAGTCAAAGAGCTGTATAGATAGGATCACATATTTGATAGTTTTTGGTGCCTTTTCAGACATTTTTATGAGATCAGATAGAGGTCAGCAACCGGAAATTATTGCAGAGAGAGGGAATGAGGCACAGAAGCAAGCACTGGGTCCCTGTAAATCATCTATTTTAATTTATATCCACACAGAAACAGTACTTTGCATCAGTTCTAAATTACTGCATGCCGACCATCCTCAACAAACCAGTGTTCTATGAAAGCTCCTCGCTTTCCAGCTCATCTAACATCCCAAAGCCACTGGCCAATGCTGATGATGTGTGTAACTTTAGATTTCCAAGAATTTGAAACAATGGAAGGAATGGTGTGAGATGTGCATTAGCCAACAGCAATGGCTTACAGAAGGTCGTCCCTAGCTTGCAGCATGTACGTCAGAGGTGAAAAAGACTCAGATTTCCGGCCGAGTCAGAATTAGACTCAGCGTAATCCTCTCTGACGTGGCAGTCTCTCATGTAAATGACATCAAACTGCTCACAGTTTAGAGAGGACTTTAAAAGCAGAACATGCATTTCGAAGTGGCTTTCTAAATAATACACAAAGTTTTTTAGCCTGGGGAGTGGTTCCAGGTTATTATGCAAATCCATAATATTTTGTTTGCCATCGATTGCTGTTTTAATCGGTGAAAACAATCTGACACCAGTGATGATTAGGTAAATGAGCCCAGTTAAAAGACAAACTACTAAAAGTGGAAGTACAGCTCCATTTTCAAACAATGTAATGAAGAAAAAGGATCTCTCTGCTGCTGCTAAGCTATGAAAACATTAGATATTACACAAAAACTTAAGAGTAGTTTATGCAGAAGATTTCTGCCAGATCCATGCATCGGATCACAGAGCAGATGCAAACATGGCATTATATAACAGCAAACACCTATTTGAAGCTGCAGGGTCATCCAGAGCCCTGTACAAAGTATGTGGAGTTTCTGATTGTTCACTTCCTTCCTGGATACAGAAAGAACACTGCTTCCTGTAATAAAATCATCTTCATCCATCTAATGCTGCAAAGAACACCTCTGCATCAATGGCTGCTATAGGGATAAAAATCCATCCTCCGTCCTACCCTTACCATAATTCTACTGAGGACCTTTGGGGCATCCTCAAGATCTATGATAGTTACATCCAAACAGCTGCTCTGGGAGGCTGTTTAACATCTTGCAAACAAAATCAAGCAGAAACGGTCCAAAAACTCAGAAGTTTAAAGGACGCAAGACTTGTGAAGTAGTGAAGTGTACTCGTTAAAATGGAACGTGATCTGTTAAAATGGAACGTGATTGAAATGGCTTTAGATTTCAGTAAATTTTAGTACGTTCAGCTTTTTTATCTCAAGAAAAATACTGTTAATTTTATGGTTTGTACAAAACATAGAAAAAAATAAGTTGTATTACAATTTTGAACACGAACTACAAAACAAAACAAAAAATAATCCTTATCGACAACCTGACGGTTTCTTAAAAATACAGTAACATAAAAAAAAACAACAATTAAATCACTAAAATTCTTTTGATTTTCCAGCCATTTCTACACTCCAATGTGACAACAATCCAAACAAGCAAGTTTAAATTACAACCGAGTGGCTTAACTCATATCTAGGACCATGTTCTAATTTAACAGGATTTGCATAAAGGGTCCTAAGTGTCATTTATAAGTCCACATATGAATATATCCTACCAAAATTAGCTAAAACATTACAATTACCTGCAAATTCTCCAAATTCTACAGCACAACATACGGCTCAGGTTTCCCCAATGACTGCCTACAAACCCAAAAGCAACAGATTCCACTAGGGATGTCCCGAGCCGATCGTAAAGATCGGTATCGGGGCCGATCGAGGCATTTTTTTAACTGATCGGAATCGGCTCTATGTATCGGACCGATCGAATGTTTACGTCAGCTACGTCACGTACGTGTCGCAAACTCGCATGTTAAACTCGCATGTTGTTTACTACTTGCAATACGGTGCTAAGATGTCTGCATTGTGGAAGTATTTTAAGTTGGAAAGTGATTCTAGTCTGGTAGCTACATGCAACGTTTGCAATGCGAGCCTTTAATACTACCAACTTGATAAGGCATGTGATTGATGAGAAAAGGAACCGTATGTCTGCTGTTATGGCTGAAATGCTGATTTTTGTTAAAAAGAACCTAGACTTCATTAAAAGTGAGGATAAACTCCTGTAGCAGTTCCAAAAAGCACTTTGTTAACTGGAAGTGTCTTGAAATTTTATTTTATTTCACAAGGTTTACACAGTAATGATACTGTTATGTCTGTTACAGTAGTTATTATGTTCAAAAAAGACTGCTACACCATGTTTAAGTGAAATTGAGATTTGTTGTTCAGGTTGAGCAAATTGTACAAATAACAGCATAGCTTTATTACAATGTGGCATTGATTTGCTGTGTAAAATTGTAGATAACTGACTGAAAGTGAGGATAAACTAATGTCTTCCTTAAAAAAATGTCTTAATTTTATTTTGTTTCACTACTGTTGCAGTAAAAGGTCATTGGCGGCCAATCAGTGCTCTCAAAATTGAGATTTCATATTTAAAAAATCTCAAAATTGAGATTTCATATTTGTGAGAAATAAAAAACTATAAAGGAACAGGTTGCTTCCAGTTTTTTTTAATCGATGCACTGCTGAGCTATTTGGTTGTCAAGAGTACACACTGGATTGATTTAATAACCTGCATGCACTTAAAGTGTGCAATTAGCACAAGGAAAAGACAAGTATCGGATCGGGACTCGGTATGGGTCGATACTTAAAATTAAATGACTCGGATCGGGGGCTCAAAAAACCTGATCGGGACATCCCTAGATTCCACACAAAGCAAGTTTATATTTTCAAATGTTCTCCAAAAAAACAAAGAGAGTAAACGGAGATGTCTGCTGAAGTCTCTTGAGAAATGTGCCCTTTTCAAAGCTTTCGATAAAATCTCAACCACATCACATTGTTCGATTTCACGAACAATGCCGGCTGTCAAAATACAGAGATAACTAGACTTCCTGAACCAAAACATCAATATTTCCATTAACCCTTCCCGACAGAACCAATCGGTCAGAGCATAGCTTTACATTTTTATCTGCTTAGGTGAGTATTTTAATTAGCCGTACATCATTTTATCCTTTAATGTATTCTTTCTCCTAAGAGCTATGTGAGAAAGTGTCTCTTGATTTCAAGTGGCTGCTAACTGACGCTGGAGGCCACGTCTTTGCGTTTTGCGTCCACGCCACATATGATTGAACCAGCTGTTGGAATCCTGCTCGTTTGCGGAACAAGACGGCCTGAAGGGGTAACACTGGATGTCTTGACCTTGATCCCATGGGAGGCAACAATAGGCATGAAGACAAGCTTGTCGAAGCTGTTTGACTAGCCCTTCACACCCAAACCTGAACTCGCTCTAAAAGGGTTTTACTTCTCGTCATTGTTCCAGCTGGTGGCCTGGAGCACTCAGATTGAATTATTGCACTTGGAATTTTGAGAAATGTACAGATTTAGGTATTTAATACAGATTGGAAATGACAAAAGCTGTATTTGTCAGTTTATGATGTGTTAATGACAAAGTGTGAAACCACAGTATTCTATAGAATACCTAGGTCTTGTGTAGAATGCCAGATTTTTTTTTTGTTGCATGTTTTTCCTAGATGTTCTATAGAGTCCTACAGGCATATCGGACATAGTTTAAAACAATGAGAAGCCTTTATTAATTAAATTGCACTTAAAAAGTGAAATAATCGTGGAACCACAACCGTTGCGTGCCATTCCTGGCCTGGCAGTACACACTCTTTTGACAAGGTGACACAAGAACACATGAGAATACTAGAAGGCATCTGTGGAACCTTGGTCTGTTACTATATGTTGGAGAAGAATGGTGTAGTCACACAAACAATACACTGTAGCCCCAACACAGGTGTTGATTAATTTCATAAACCGCACAGGTTCCTGAATCCACCATTATCGGTGACCACAGTAGCTCATGGCTTTGGTCGAGAGTGAGATCATAGTCCAGAAATTGGATTGATTCATACTAAAACTAACAAAATTTGCCTCATATCTGTGTCAGTTCAGCTAAACCACCTTGAACACGGAAACAGTTTTCTGATTGGTCACAGAGTTGTGGATAAGAGACACAAAACCTGGTGCTTTCATTGTTTCAGACCAAATATTATTGATAACTTTATTATGTTTACGTTGCAAGTGACCAAGGGTCTCTACTGTATTGTACACACTTGGTGGAGTGGTTCTTTGGCCTCGTGACCCTTCATTTGAGTAATTTTGGACTCGGGCCGGGTTTTTTCAATAGAACAGAGAGAGCTTAGCCTGACCCAATCCCGATTTCATTTACTCATTTTTAAGGTCCAATTACAGCTCTACTACAGATTGCCTAGGCATTCTACAGAATGGCAACAGATATATAAGAAGGATTATTCTGTGATTGCATGGGTTTCCTCTGGACACTGTTGAAATGAAGTCCAAAAAAGTTCCGGTGCATTAGTGAGTCCCAATGGTCCACTGGAAGGATCGCAAGTGTTAATGGACCGGCAACATGTTAATTGGTCAATTCACCTAATGTGATCTGAAGATGCTTGTTAACCACTTCCTGGATAAATAAGCAGTATTGACGATGAGTTGGGACCATATCTTTGTTGCGACCTAGTTCTGCTTCCCACAAAAGAACTTTGGGTTGAATTCAACATTGATCAATGTTAAACTCATACTATAGCCTACCGTTGCCCATTTGCAAGTGTTTATGGGTAAAACATTGTTTATGGTAAAAAGCGGATGAATAAATTAGAATAAAATACACACACATACATATATACAATATATGTATACATACACACAACGTATCGCACAGAACATTTCTTCTCCCACTTACATCATTTCTTCAATTTCCCGAAAGGTTACACAGTTATGTTGTAGATAAGCTATGCTGCTGAATTATGAATGCCCTACGAGCTCTCTGACATCACCCCAACTTTATCCTCTTAATCATAGGCTCAGCTCGGTGAGTTAGAAAGCTTTAAAATTTCCAAGAGAAAGATCACTCAAACTACTTAGACACTATGTACACCACACACACCAGAGCTGGAGGAGGCTGACCCTTAAATCTTACTCTGCCCAACACAATAGCCAACATGAAACAATTTCATACACAATCTCCTCCAACAAAGAAAATAATGACATTTGATTTAAAGAGGGTTTAAAGGCCTCACAGAGTCTGTTATTTTTTTTTTTTTTTACAATCAAGCCACTGTTGTAAGTGTTAGATGTCAGGGGGATCCGCAGATATTAAAAAGCAAGACATATTGTTTGTGAAAAAGCTCAGCCAAAAAGGCACTCTTACTATAAAAGATTGCAGCTTTCCATCAGCTTAAGTTCAGTCATGCAGCTGAAATCCATGCATGAGTTATAAGTTTCTGGGTTTAAGTCATGAGCACAAGCACCCAAGCCTGACACACTTTATTGTCCATTTTAAAAGCTGATTGCATGAGCTGTTTATGTCAGGAAAGATGTTTGGAGAATTGGGTGTGGCAATGATGCTAGGGAAAGGAAGCTTTAAAGGATTATTTCACTGACAAATGACAGAATAAATGCATTTTCATAATGTGTCCAGCTATGTTTCATGTTTAGTTCAAATATTTTAGTCCTGTTCTGTTGATATTGTGTCAAGAAGAAAGCTTTTGCACTGTGATGGACTGTGCATAAAGCGAACAAACAGAAAGAATAAATCATCATATCTGTTGTATGGATTTTGTGGGTCTGAAGAGTCTCTTATTTTGAAACACAACAAAAACTCTGATTTATGTGCTTTAAATGCCAGTTAATTACAATAAACTTAAACGTATTCTCTTTTAACCCCACATTTTATCTGCTCTAGCCTAAGGACAAATTATACCCCTTAAAATGTACGTTTAAAATGCTCAGTAAATAACTTAAGTCGCTAACATGCAAATTTTAACAAATATAATTTTTAAAGATTTTTTATCCACATTTTTCCCCCAACAGATCCATCCTGAGGACAAACTATACCCTTTTAAAAGGCTACTTAAGCAACTGAAATCGCTAGCATGCTAATGCAAAAAAAATTTAGTCTTGATTTTATTTCCCCAAAAAATGTAAGTAGTTTTTACTATAATATATATATATATATATTTTTTACTTTTTTAAAATTGATTATAGTTATATTGCCATTACTGATGAGTTTAAAAAGTATTTTTTTTTAACTGGAAACAATATTACAGATCTAAATATGCTGATACTTTATCGTTGCCCTTAGTCAAATACAATATTTTGTACAAAAAAATAGAGAGAGAACTACAGTCGCCCTTTAATGCACAAGACAACTCCAAATCAACTTTGCACGCACACTATTGCAATTAAAAAAACGACTACAAATCACTGCAAAAAAAAAATTTAAAAATCTTTGTGTCGACTGAAGGTTTTTTGATTTGCAATAGTGTTGCATGTGCACCGTGGATTTGGAGTTGTATTGTAACTAACTGGCCACTGTAGTTTTCTGTACGCTCTGAAATAGCTAGCAATCAAATATTAGCAATTAGTGTAAATCTTGGTTTTATTGAACACTTTTTAAACAAGTACAGTTTTTTTATCCACCAATTAAACAGTATGTTTTGAAAGGCTTTTATTAGCTGAAAAAACATTACACGTCTAAATATGCAAATATTTAATTTTTGTCAAATACCATTGCTGCAAGTGATTACTAAATCGAATTAATTTTAAGTTCGGAATGAAGAACATGTGAATTATTGATGACTGACTCTATTTAAAGATCCTCAGAGCCGTTTAGGTTCTAAAAGCTGATTCCCAGAGGCATCAACTTTGACATGCTGTCAGTGAAATAAAATGCAGTTTCCCAATCAATGCCATTTTGACAGAATCTAGCTTGAAGAAGGCTGTGACAGAAACCGGCCTGACGTTTACTCATTAACAGCATCTGGCATTTAATTACATCACTCTCATGAAACTGCATGGCATGTCAATCATGCGTGTTAAAACCCAACACTGGCCTTGTGCAAATCATATTTAGCTCTAGACAAGCTCACAGTTCTGAAGCAGGTGGGTCGGGGCGTTTTGTTCTACCTTGAGGGATGCAGGATCGGGATGGGGTAGTGAAGCTTGGAAGAGTGAAGGATCTAGTGTGGACTCTCCTCCATCCTGTTTCCTGTAAGGAGAGACAGACTTCAGAAATATTCATACCTCACACAGCACCCACTGGACCTCAACTTTCAAAATAATACAAAATGCAAATCAGGACCTTCTGACAGTGATTGAATGCCTTCTCTTTAGCTGGTTCTTTTCTGTATAATTTACAACATACTCGCTTTTTAAAAAGAGGAAAATGCTTCCCCTGGAAAAGGTAATGGTGCAGATCAGATTACCATTAAGGCCAGAGGGCGGGGCCAGGAACAACAGTGCCACTTTTGCTTGAAATATTACGTAATTGCATCACATGACCATGAAATCATATTTGAAAACATTGCAGATATAAAATCAGCTCCTTTCTAGCCATGAAACGAAGGATTGGACTATAATATTATCTATCTAATGCATATTATTCAAAATATAATGATGATCAAATTAAAAAAATTAACAAGTTTGGTTATTCATTCACCTTAATATTTAGGAGCAATCACGAAGGGGCAAGGAGGTAAGTATGGAGCGAGCGTGGAGCGAGAAAAAGCTAAGACTTGAGCGAGGAGGACCATATTGTGACGCATCACTCCACTCACACAGTCTGGTGGTTAGTGCTGCTTCCTAAGTCGGATGGCTGCTTCAATCTCAAACTGGGAGCTGTTTTGTGTATAGTTTTAATTCTTTATATTCTTAGAACATTTTATTTTTTTACAACTGTCAGACCACATATACTTTGTGTGGGGCTACTTCCTGTGATCTTTTAAGCAAAGTGATGCTAATTATTTCAGATGATCGTTGCTTGACCTCCCCTAGTTCCTTGACTTTGTTTGGGGCTATATTCCAGTTTACACCTAAATTACTTCTTTCGACATTGATCTAATCGTTTTGGATAAATCACACATCCAAATTTTTACCCTATTTGGGTATTTTATTTCAGGGGTGCTCACACTTTTTCAGCTTGCGAGCTGCTTTTAAAATGAACAAGACAAAGTGATCTACCCGCTAGGGCTGGGCGATATGAAGCAAAAAATATATCTCGATATATTTTGCTATATCTCAATATACGATATATATCTCGATATCTTTACAGGATTTATAACCACCCCCCACCCCCCAAAAAAACCCTACTGCAAAAAAAAAATAATACAAATGTCAAAGTCGTTTTTTATTGAAGCTTAGAGATGCTTCTGCAAATTTTCTTTCAGAAATCCTTGTATACATATTGTCTTTTCATTCAAAAATAAAACAACTAAAAAACAGGCAGTGCATAGGAACAAAGTGCTCCTGTAACATTTAGGATATAAACAAAATCCCTGATAACATAAATAATAATTTAACTGTAAAATAATACACATTGCCTTCTTTTCATTCAAAAATAAAACAACTCAAGCTCATCTTTGCAGGACCTCTGTTGTAAGTAACCTTTTCCAATTCAGCAGCAAGCCGCGCTCTCTCTGTAGTGTACAGTCGCGGGAGTTCCTGTCTCGAAAAGTAATGCCGACTCGGTAAACTGTATCTGACTGGGATCAAGTGTTTTTAGCATACGTTTAAAGCCACGTTGTTCAACGACGGATATGGGTGCCATGTCCACCGCTATGTGAAATGCCACGGACTCTGTGATGCTACAAAACCTTGCGCTCTGTCTTTCATATTCTACACTCCGCGTTATAGAATTGTGGAGATTAGTTGAGCTTTGGTTGGCAGCAACTTTCACGGCATTCACGGCAGTAGACATCTGTCTGTTGTTCGTCTGACGACTTAAAACCAAAGTATTTCCATATAATGGAGCCAGCTGTTCTTTTTTTGCAACAAGTTCTGTAACCTCCGGGCTGGTTGCGGGCGCCGCCATGTTGATTGAGACGACAGGCAAGGGGAGGGGGAACAAAAGCAAGGAGGCGGGGACGAGCGCAGCACAGAGAAGGCACACAAGCAAATTGGCGAAAATTAAATATAGACATTATATCGATATGTACGATATGCCAGAATTCATATCGAGTTTAAAAAAAATCTCGATATATTTTAAATATCGAGATATCGCCCACCCCTACTACCCGCTACAAAAATGTAAAACATCAATCAACAAACAATTATTTTCAACTTTGTTGAGAATTGACAAAACACACATAATAATTAATTATTTACATTTTTTTGTAATAACCTGAGTTTAATTTGATGACTTGCACTGAATTGAATCATTAGAACAGTTGTGTGTGACCTGAATTGATGGTAATAGAGTGATTTTTATGGGAGCAATTGAGCTTTAATCCAAATAATCAAGAATAAAAATTATGCTCTGATAATTTTTTCAAATTTTTTTTATTGAAACTGAGTTGTGCAGTACAATATACAGGTGAGGAGTGGCGTGTTGCTTGATTTTGGTTGTAATAGAGCAATTTAGAATGAAGTTATGAAGCATATTCTGGGTAAAACATATGTTGGATCTGGTAATTTGCAGACAGTCCCTAAGCGATTCCATGTCAGCAGGTTGCTCATAGACGGTAATGTGTTTCTGCGAATGCCGAGGGAAACTTGTTTTGATAAAAAACGTTTTGTAGTTTGTAGTATGTCCGCTACATAACACAGATTAAAGATAGGTATTATTTGTTTACTAAGAACATTCTGGTCTCGAGCTACTGAGCAGAAAAAAAACAATCCGTGAATCTGCAGCTAACTTTACTGAACTGTGACGGGATGGATGATCGGCTGATATTGTTTCAATTTCATGTAATGAGCACCCCTGTTTTAGAGTATTCCATGACACTATTAAAGAAATGCATTTGGATCTCCATTTCCCAGTCGTCTGCACACAACATGGCCTCTTCACCTCAAATATGGAACCAAGAGCATTAGCAGCCGAGAACCTGCCCCTTCTAAATGGCCAAAGGCCATGGGGTCACAGCAGAGGACGCTTTAGCATTGTGATCGCCTGAGTAATCACATTGTATCACCACACACACTGCTAAACGGACAGCTTTCCTGAGCAGGTTTTTGCATTTCGATTAGCAGCTTTTAACAACTATTAAAGCTCAGTGCAGCCAAAGAGAGATATCTGAGGGCTGGTTGGATCTATAATTTTTGACTCGGATTGTTTTGCCACGAGACTCATGATTAGATTTCAGTTTAGTTGAAAAGAAACAGATTGTATTACACAGCTGGCTAAATTCAGTTCAGGCCAAAGTAACCAAGTTAAAGGATGACCCTAAAAGCTCCTAATTTAGACAATTTGGGAATTAATTTCTTGATAAATGGTTTCAGGGAACTGCTAGATAATGCCGGTCTTTTTGAACATATCCTTCAAATTGATTCAGGAAATGAAAAGCCACATAAGCTACACGCCATGATCTTAGCCCTGCAAGCAACCAAGAATAAATCAGAATTTTGGTCAAAGAGCTGCAATACATGCATTTTTATTGAGTGTGTTCATCTAGTGTCTGTGTTTCTTAATTTTCGTCTTGGGATTTGCTCTTATCTCTGGACTTTTGGTGCATGTAGTGAAGAAAAACAAAATGTCTGAGGATCCATTTCTTGTCAAATCTGATAAGAAGCTGTTGCTGGTGTGCAATATAGAGTCAACTCTTTCTAATGTAAATCCCTGATTCACTGTAGTTTGCAGGATACGGTAATGCGGTTCCCAATTAATTGCAATCTTAAAAAGGATAGAAATCATGCCTCTACCACCGAAACAATCTTCTATTTAATGATAAAGATACATTTGGATCTGAATTCTTTTCAAGTTACTGGAAAACCAGAAAAAAAAAGTGACCAGTCAACCAGTCATTCAGTTGGTTTTTTCAAAAACACTACAAATCCAGCTACAAAACAAGGGATTTCTTAATGTATATTGTGAACGAATGAGAATGAGTCTGGTTTCAAAATGTTGACTTTGCTCCATCAAAGGGTCGCTGGTTCAAGCCCCGACTCCACTGGGAGTTGAAGTAGGATGAGTATTCGTATGAGTCACTCTTTACTTTATTTTACTGTTTGAATTTGAAGGGAACATTTTTGTAGATGGGTCTGTAGATGTATATGATTTGCAATAATAAAGTGTCTTCTATCAAATGTCCATTATTTATCTGTTCGTATGATCTATACAAAGAATGATTTGAAAAAAAAATAATAAATTACGCACACATTTGCTTAGCCATCAGAACCAAACTGAAAACCATGTGGTACGTACTGAACTGTGAGCTTTGTGTACCATTGCTTCACTAATGTCAACTGCACACAACACCGAACAATGGAGAGCAGTGAATGAGGGGTATTTTTGTGCTGTAAGTGTGGGGTGTTTATAAAGCTCAAATGAAAGTTCATTTTAAAGATTGCTGGCTATTATGAAACTGCAGGACCTTTTTGTGTTGCACGCTGCAATGACTATTCCTTTTGGCCAATCAGTGAGCCCAACAACTGACCAGTCAGTGATCAACAATATGATGTGCTACTATTTTCTTTCCAGTCAGAGAAAAGCAGCAGCTTGGCCTGCTTTTACAACCTCAAAACTAAAGCTCCCTATCATATGCAGAGTCTTAGTCATGGAAACCCAGGGCTTCCAGTGTAAACTAAATATTATGGTATCTCAAAACAAAATTCGAATAAAAAAAAAAATAAATAAAATGATTTGGTATTTAATTCAGACATATTGTGAGACATGGCAGCAGATTCTTTTTAGCTTGCATGTCGTCTCCTCAACAACCTCATCCATCACACCTAGACACCTACGCAAATGAGAATTTTAGAAGCAGCATTTGCCTTTTAGCATTTAAGTCATTCCAATGCCCCAAATATCATTTACAGCTCGACTTGAAGCAATTTAAGCCTTGAACTATCTACAGTATGCATTGTGTTGTAGATTACCGGATAATGGCAGTAATGTAGTATAGGAGTGATCAGCCATGATGGATAACTGACCTTAAATGAACTGCTGCTCAGTGCCCAAAAAAAAAAGATTAAAGCCACAATCTGCATCATTCAAGTTATGACAATTTTCCAATCGTGAAAATCCAATGTTTATATTTCACTCCAGCAAATCTCTGAAGTGCATTAAGGTAACTGTTGAGTGATTTCTGCAGAGTGATTAGAATGTATGTAAACTAAATCCCTTGCCACAGAGACAAGAAATTCCCTCCAGAAAACCGACAAGGGGCTAGCAACCTTATCATTATTTCTCTACCTACAGCCGAGTAGCACAGACACGAATTCAAAAATTTGACAAAGTCCTGACTTCAGTAAATAAACTCATCAGGACAGCCATGAAATAATACTAATTAATTCAACTGGATCCCTCATGCAAAACATGATCTTAGATTTTTTTGAAATATAAAAATTAAAATTTATTAATTGAAGAATTTTAGCTTGATTGCGATTATTTTACCATAATTGTTATTTTTGCTCTCATAGTTCACTGATAAGTTTTGTTCAGTAAAAATGGCACCTATTACAAGTGAAAGTTTTCTGAATAAAGGGTACATCCGTTGATTATTAAAATAATTGATGGACGCACACAGGATCTACTATTAAACATCAATAAACGAACAACTTAAATTAAAGCACACACAAAAAAAGATTATATATGATTATATAAAGATTATGGAGTGTGTGTATATATTATATATATACACGCACGCACGCACACACACGCACACACACGCACACACATCACAAAGCAGGGTCACATGACTCTAAAACTGGTAGTGTTTTTAAAGGGAAAGTAACTAAATTTGAACGACTGTAGCTTCTGAATGGCGACTACTTTACGATTAATCACCAAGCCCTATAAAGTTAAATCATCTCGTCAATTAAGTTATTTCTTTAATTACAATTGCAAATAGTTTGAAAATTTTTGTAGATATCTACATGTACTTTCCAATGGATGAATAAGACTAGTTATAAAAGAATTATCGATACCTCAAATGAACATCATGACATATCTGTAATTGAAATGATAATGGGTCAGAATAGAGTTGCGATTAAAATGGAAAAATGGAACAATGCTAGGAACTAGCATCCTTATGTGAACTCCATAAATGTCCTTTGGTTGTTCCACATGGTGTGTCTTGCCTCAAGCACAATATGGGTGCTTTTGTCTGTCTTGCAGTCGCCTTCAAAATCCCATATAGCGCTCTGCCGCTTTCTTACAACTTTAGCCATTTTGCTTGATGCAGTGTTAACACTTGTGCATAGGGAAGTGCTGAAAATTGCCACCTCACCTAAAATTGCTAGAATTATGGATCAATGTTTCTTATGTCAATAAATAAATTTGTAAAAATGAAAACAGAGAGCAATTGATTTAATTATAGTTTTTCTCACTTCACAAAAAAATTATATTTATTTCTTCCTGTGAGCTGGAGATAAATGTCAAATATAGCATAATGATCCACAGTATAATCAATAATACTGCGCAAAAAAACGTCTTTCTCCATCTATATATTCAGTTATGCAAATACATAAGTTGCAGTGTGAACACAAATCTTTGGGGGCTTGTGGCAAGAGGGCAACAAAGCTCAGGCAAAGAAAATAAATCCTTCAGTGAGAAAGCACCCTAAAAATCTTTTTTTAAAAATTACAATTAACTTGCCATTTTCAAAACAAAACTTTGATTTGATGCACACTGCGTCATCTTTTTTGTTATTGGTGCAAATATTTCAACATTGCTGCCACACTTCAGTATTTAAGCAGAGTTGTTTAACAAGAAAAATGAGACCATTCATTGACTCCTTGAGTTCAGCTTCCATCCAGCAGTGTTTTTTTTTTCGCAACCGGCTCCACAACCGCAGCAGATGCAGGTGAAATAAGAAGCAGCAGCAATGATGAAATGCGCTCTTACATGTGACTAACTACAAAGCACTAATGCTGAAGTCAGTGTCTGTATCCCACGAGTGCTGAAGCTCGGAGCACGACTAAAGAGCTTGCTAGGTCACCCGTTAAGAAGTTAATTGTAAACGATGAGCCATGAACGAACATCACTTACTGCTCTCTAGTGCAAATGAAAATCTCCCTTCAGCATTACGTGTGTTAATGAAGACCAATGTCCCACTGCAAACCATGATGTGACAAACCCATACAGCAAATCTCACAATCGGTACAGTCAACTCCCATACAACAGTCACCCGTAATATTTCAGGACTCAGAACGCGGCGGATTACTCACAGCGAGTGGAAGAACTCAGGAGCTCCTCTGCCGCCTGAGCTTCTCAAGTGAATCGCACACCAACTAGACGCATTAATCTCACTCTAGCACTTCATCTGTTGTCCGTATCACTCCCCGGCTCTCGCACAACTGCTCTTTTCCTCTCTCCCTCTTCTTTCTATCTGTGTCTCTCTCCCTCCCTTGGACGCTCTTCCATCCCCTCCCCCTCTCACACTGAGGGCTGTCCATCTGAGCTGTCTGATGGGGCAGCAATTTGCATGGAACATGCTTCACCTTAATTAAACAAAGATCTCATTTGCCATCGGTTTAAAAATAAAAATGTATCCCACTTTCAAAACTTGTTTTTAACATGCTTTCCTACAAATTCCTCTTGTTCTGCACCAAATGCCCTCTGTTGAACCCCGAAGGTGATTTATACATTTATGTACTCGGGAGCTCATTTCACATAAGCGCACCATCTACTAAGATCTCACAAAGAAAACGACGGGAGAGTGAGATCTGTAAGACAACATACGATATTCTTGGTTTGAATCAGGTTCATTAACATAAAACACAATTTCAACCTCATCAGATCCGAAACATATGAGGCTTGCACAGAGTATGGCGAAAAATAACTAGATGGATAAAGTGCGTCCACAAACTTTTAAATGTATCCCGATGACAATATGGGTATTATAAACAAACCCACATTACTCTATGATTACCATAGCAACCATTTTGTCATATCACTATCTCAGCTAGGGAAAAAGTCAGGTTGCGATGGAAGAGCAAGTAACATGACAATGTTGCCTTTGTCACAATAAGTTATATAAACCAACCCCCATGTCTCTAAGGTTTACCAACACTGAGATAGAGTTCCGACAATTTGGTCGCTAGGGTAAACAGTTTTGTTGCTAGGGAGCCGTCATAAAACATGTATGTTATAAAAAATATGTTCCATTTTATTTACAATGGCCATTTTAGGGCAATGGTAAATATTAACACCTTCAAGAGGGTTCAAATACTTTTGCACAGTGGTTGGTATATTCTTGCACAGGCTGATGCCCTCCACAAGTGTTTGAATTACAGTTTTACAAATCTGACCCCATGTAAAGTCAATGTTTACGTTGATTACCATGATTCCCCAGAATTCCTTTTGTGGTACCAGCATGAAAATATAACACAAATTTAACAATCTTTTTTAACCCTAACCCTGTGTTTTCCTTCTGTGCTATATTTAAGAAATGTAATTTATAAAGTTACGGCCAGTGGAAGGTCGTCAGCTTTTATGCCAGTATACTGAATTACCAACATCTAACGTCATGTAAAACAGGTTTAAATTGAGAGAAATTCTTGTAGAGTTTTTTTTTACTTTTCTTTGAATGCAATGTGCTTTGAAAACAGCAGAGTTGTAGTCAATTCTAATCCTGGCCTATCACCGCTTCTTCACAACCTCGTATCTTCTGACTGACTTATTTGTTTATAATGGATGCAGAATATAAATGTTCCATCTGCTTAAAACATACGTTTTATTTCTGTGAAGTCAAAGAAAGCTTACGTACAAAGACAGGGTCTCAGACGTTTGCAAAACCAGGAAACAGATGTGTAGTATACCAGAAAAGCACTGCAGTCCAAAGCATGATAATGCAGGATTAGAAGAAAATCTGCAGCCCACTGTGAGGCGTGTTTTTCCGTAATCAGTGAACATAATCTACAGGACACAGAAGCTGAAAACACAAGCCTCGTGTGCAGCTTGTTATTCACTGAATAAAACAGATTGTGTTCAACCGAAAAGACTGCTACTCGATTAAGAGTAAGCTATTACCGGCGGTAGATGAAAATACAGAATTATTCACCAGCATTGCACCGAGAAGCTAAGAAGGTCTAATTTGATTTGTATGCCAACGTTAGACACCATCCATCCACTAGGGGGCAGAGTTGATGTTTGCATTAAGTCATCATTTTTTACTGTAAATGATGAGAGCTAATTTTATAATCATTCTCGTTTAAATTGTGAGTGAAGGATCATTGTCTCCAAGTAAATATTACATAAAACAAGGTCAGGAAGTTTCAGAAGTGACTAGAATCACAATCACTCCAAGAAGGAAATACACTGTAGCTCCTAGACGATATCTCCCTTATGCTACTCAGAGACATACATACAACAATAGCTACCACAAACTAGCTGTGATTTCTCACACTTTTGACTAAAATCGAGTCAAATTTAAGCAGACCTCAACGTTCACCGCATAACTCTCTTCAATCATAAAGTAAACATTGCACAGATTATTAATTCAAAACATTTACACAATCCAAACTAGTGCTGCTGACCTCATCTCCAGTGTGGGAGTTACAGTAGCTTCAAAATACCCATCCTCACAGAGCCAAGCATCTCATTTGCATAATCCCGTTGTTGGAAGCTGTTGATAGATTGAGATTTTTCAATGCAATCATAATTTCATATCTTCTGTTATGGTCTAGTAATGCACGGCCGTTAAGCAGCTGGATGACAAGAGCATCACATGACACAGTGACATGTTTTCATCCTCCCTGGGGCAGAGTGATGCAACACACCAAGGTCTGATGCTGTGTGACCAGGAAACGACCTCTAGAAACATGAGGATTTAGGTGTCACTGACATGGAAACGCCCTTGGGGAAGACTGCACCTATTTAAGATGAACTCCACCCTGGGACTAGAACAAGTGCAGAACCTGTTTCTTTTGATGCAGACACTGGCTACTACACCCACACCCCACCACCATTAAATAACATGGAGTCACTTTTACTATGTTCCAATCTATAGAGGAACAGCAGCATAAATCAAAAGGCAGAATGTACAGATGCTCCCATCAATCTTCTGCTCGGACTCAGGATTTAAAAAAACTGATTGATTAAGTAATATTTATTATAACACCGATTTAGAATTAAACCGACTTAGACATTAAGAAGAACAGTTATCCATAAAAAATAATGTATTCTACGCTTTCAAAAATATTTATTCAAAAATATTCAATAGTCAATAATTATTAAATATAATTGTCAGGAAGTGCATTAATACACTCTTCACAATAAACAACAGTTTTTATTAACCGTAAAACTGTTTGGCTCTACAGATTGTTTTTTCACAAGGTTAACGACCAATGAAAGGTGACCTTGTGTGAGACTGGCCGTCCTCGCAGGTATATGCAACAATACATTTTTTACAGTAGCGTGCATGATTATAGCAGGATCTTTGTGAGAAAACGCAAATCTTTTTTGTGAAGGACACACACACACACAAAAAAAAAAGCTAATCGCACACCCTTATTTTTCACCCTCATGTCACTGGTGATCACTTACGATATCTTTGTGAGAGAACGCAAAAGTGTTTTGAGAGGGAACGCAATCTTTGCGAGAGAACGCCAAAAAAATGCAAAATATTTTTTTAACACCCTAAATTTTTTACCCTACCATCATGGCCAGTTTACCCCATCATCAAGGCTCCAAAATAATACATTTTGTTCGGAATAATTTTAGTAACATTTTCAGCATACAATCTTCCTGCCATGATCTACTCAGTAGGAGGAGATGGTTCCTATTAGCTCATATGAATGGTTTGATCACGTTATCAAAAGACTCAAAATGCAGTGATAACTTCTGAAAAGGGTTCCCCCTAGTTCCAAAACACAAAAAAAAAAAATGACTAAGTCCAGGCCCAAAGTATATATATACGCTAGGGGTGTAACAGTACGCTAAAATCGTATTCGGTTCGGTACAGTTTCTTGGAGAGTTCGGTTCGGTTCATTCGGTTCGGTACAAAACAATAAGAACTTACATAATCTTTATTTTGAAAGCTGCCAATACACAATAGAATTCTTGCATAAAATAAAAAAGTGACACATTTGGGTGATATTTTAAATAAATTGCACTCTATATAAAGAAAAACACATTTTTTTAGATAAAAAATGAAATACTGCAACTAGTTAGGACCTGAAAACTTTTAACACTAGCAACAACTTCAGCTTGTATATCAACAAAACTAACTATTTAAGTTTTAAGTTTTTGGCTAAAAAGATTAACCTATCCACATTTTCTGAAGAGAGCACAGATCTGGTTGCAGTGAAAATGTTAGATGTGTTGCCTGCCCGATCTCCGTGGAACAATGTCGGCATACAACTTTAAATTTATCCACTCGTCTATCCCCGTTATGTATTTTAACAGAGAAGCCAAGTGTTCTCAAACACGAGACCGTAGTGAGGTGGGAGGATCTTCAAGCTCTGGCTTCTCTTTCGCTGTTGCCATGATGCCATTTTCTAACTCATGCTCTGCTACTAGGAACAATGTTCAGCTCCAGTAGAGCTGCACGTCACTCAATAGCGTCCGTGCAGAAACTCGCCAAGGAACATCGTTCCGCTGCGCTTAATATCGCGCTAATAATAAATTTATATTATCTAATAAAAATACCGAATACCGAAACGGTTCAATACATACCGTGAACCGTTACACCCCTAATTTACGCACAGGTTGAGCCCCGAGTCCATAGTCCTTCCCATCTTTCCCGCTCTCTCTCTACCCACTTCTCTTCCGGTCGTTTAACAGTCCCATTTCTTCAATAAAAGCAAAAACTGCTACAAAACTTTGCATTTTTTGTTTTTCTATCTATACATTTATAAAGTTTACAAATTACAATCTCTGCCACTGCATTAATGTCCTTGTTTTTCAAAAAGCTAATATAAACTCTAAAGTAAGCATCATGACTCAGTATCTCCCAGCTGGGGAGAAAGAGATAATTAGGTGTCTGATGAACCCATGAACCCAAAACGGCATTTACAGCTATTAAAGCCTCGGGAGAACACAGATGGGGAATGGCTGGACATCACCTGCCTCCAGCTGCCACTGTAAACACTCAGGCAAACACAAGTCCAATTAACTACTACAGTCAGTCCTTAAGACCAGTAAAAAGCTTAGGCAAAGGAACTCAACTGGAGAGTTGAATAAAAATCAATTTTTGTACAACTGTCTGGGCATAATCTACTCTAAATGGACAGGGATACAGAGTAATTGCAGGAGGTTCTTGTTACAGTAGAAATGTATGAAATCTCCCAGAGGACCCCAGTAAGAAGCGTATGAAGATAACACCGGTATCCAGATATTTGGAAAGCCATCACTGACACTGATATTCCTGCAACAGTATCTAAAAATCTGTTTGGTGGAATATCAATGACGTGAAAGAACCATCAAAAACCACTAGGGATGCAACAGTACACAAAGCTCAAAGTTCAGTACGTATCGCGGTTTTTAGCCACAGTTTTCGGTTCTGATGGTTTACCAACTTTCTTTGTATGGATCGCATGAACAGATAAATAATGGGCATTCATAGAAACATCAAGACAAAAAAAAAATTTCACTTTAAATGGACAAGAGCTTCTTCAGCAGCGAGCGGTTTAGCGTAGCAATAGAGGAATTTAACCTCTTAAGCCCGAGAGTCCCCGGTACCGGGGACTTGCCCCCTTGTGCGTTACATTTTCCCTCATAGCTCACGAACCCTGAGAATAACCCACACATATTAAATACTGTTGTGTTCAGCGGAAACTCCTCTAAAAACGTATCTAATTCAATTTCATATCCGTTAACCACAGCTCGAACGCCATGCAAATAAACAACAACATGTCCGGAGTATAATTCATGACCACGTTTTTGTTTATGTGCGATATGTATCCACAATATAAGCGGAAACACCAAAACCATGGCATCAAATGAAAGCTAACAACCAGCTGAATTCAGCGATATGCAACTCATTTACATTGCATGAAGTATTTCAGAGCAGGGAGCGAAAGTTCCCCGAAAAAACGCCAGCGAAAACCAAGCAAGCATGTAAATCTTGTCTTACCTTTGCCGTTTTTTCAACAAAAAGTTATTTCCATAGCGATAAAAGTCGGTTTGTTGTTATGTCCGGTCGATAGCTTCGCGAAAAGTCCATTTTGTGTTTTTTCTGTTGCTCCAGTGCTCCTCTTGCGTCACCAAATATGGAATGACTCCCCGTGCGTAAGAGGTGGTCTCTCCACGCTGCGCGTCGTGTGATTCGTCGGCGATCCGTCAGTCTCAAAATGGTTGAGCTGATTGGTTTCCATAGAATCAGAGCTTTCCAGTGATATATAGAGCTCCCGGATTGGACAGATGGTCGGGGGGTAGGGACACGCAGAAGCTCGAACGTCAAAAGCGTTTGTGAATGAAAGGTTCCCAAAAGCGCAGCAAGATGGCGTAAATGAGCTTCTACCCCCCCTTTTACAGCGTTTCTTTAGGAGTTTTTTTTGCTGAAATCATGTCCCATAAGCAAGAAAAGAAGTTTATGAACGTAGCTGAAGCTTTGGACAAGATTTTTCCATATTTCAATTATTGTGCCAAATTGTGCCAAACTGTGCCAACATGGATTACGCCTGAACTTTGTTCAATCAAAACCTTTACAGAATATTAGTTTCTTGTAGTATGAACACCAAACTTGCTACAGATGTTCTTGACATGTAGTGGTTACAATTGATTGTGTTTATTTGCTTAGTTATAAGTAAAATAAGGAGATATTAGAGGAAATGTGTTTTTTTTTTCAATTTTTTTTTCAATGAGTTCAATTTTTGGCCATTCCAACATCAATTACTCTTACCCAGTGTTCTTGACTGTCAAATTAACTCATCCACACCACTCCCCAAGAACCTATCTTCATTTTGATACCAAGATTTGCAGTTTAGGCCTTGTAAAAGCTGAGAAATGCCTTAAAAAGTAAAAGTATAGGATTTTCGGAAAATAGGCCTCAGGGCTTAAGAGGTTAAGGCAGGCAAAAGCTACGGGCACCTAGGGGTCCTGAAACCAAGAATCACAAGGGCGTATCAACCGAGGAGGGTGTACCGAACGGTTCCGCATAAAACAAAGTATTGTGGCATCCCTAATAACCACACAAAGCTTTAAGAAAGTGAAATACGCATTTAAATATTTAAAAGAGATTCACCAATGCCTATATTTTCTTAAGGGGCTAATCACAAGCACAGAGTGCCAAACTTTGCCCCGGCTGCAGCTCAGAGCAGGAAGAAGGCGAAGCATCAGCCGTGTGAACTATTTCAAAGTGAAAAAAGACGACAAAACGAAGGCGAACTGCAAATGGTGCTATGCTAAATGGTCCAGAGGAAGCTCAAAAGCAAGCGCATTAAACAAAACGAGCAATTTTACATGTGAACCAGGCTATAGCCCATGTGTATGAGGTATACCTAAAACATGCGTACATGTTGTGCTTTGTGACATTGTCAAAAACATAACAGCAACAATGTTTATTTAAGCCCCTTGTGTTTTCACAAACTGAAAAATACTTGAGTTGCACGGTCACTGTTTTTTATAATTACTTATTCTGTAATATGTTGCTTTTCGGTTTGAATAAATATGTTCTTAATAGCAAACTAGTCCCTTGTTTTTTATACGACTAAAGCTGTTTCCTGTAAATATCATGTTTTTATTAAGTACTCCGTATCAGTAAGTACTGAAATGCAAGGATTCGTACTCGTACTTGTTTTCCCTAAAGTGGTATCGGTGCATTCCTAATATTTAATATCTAAACATTCCGATTTTTTAACCTCTTAAGCCCTGAGGCCTATTTTCCAAAAATCCTATACTTTTACTTTTTAAGGCATTTCTCAGCTTTTACAAGGCCTAAACTGCAAATCTTGGTATCAAAATGAAGATAGGTTCTTGGGGAGTGGTGTGGATGAGTTAATTTGACAGTCAAGAACACTGGGTAAGAGTAATTGATGTTGGAATGGCCAAAAAATGAACTCCGCCTAAAAAAAGCCACGTTTCCCCCAATATCTCCTTATTTTACTTGTAACGAAGCAAATAAACACAATCAATTGTAACCACTACATGTCAAGGACATCTGTAGCAAGTTTGGTGTCCATACTACAAGAAACTAATATTCTGTACAGGTTTTGATTGAACAAAGTTCAGGTGTAATCCATGTTGGCACAGTTTGGCACAATTTGGCACAATAATTGAAATATGGAAAAAATCTTGTCCAAAGCTTCAGCTACGTTCATATTCTTCTTTTCTTGCTTACGGGACATGATTTCAGCAAAAAAAAACTCCTAAAGAAATGCTGTAAAAGGGGGGTAGAAGCTCATTTACCCCATCTTGCTGCGCTTTTGGGAACCTTTCATTCACAAACGCTTTCGACGTTCGAGCTTCTGCGTGTCCCTACCCCCCGACCATCTGTCCAGTCCGGGAGCTCTATATATCGCTGGAAAACTCTGATTCTATGCAAGCCAATGAGATCAACCATTTTGAGACTGAGGGGATCGCTAACGAATCACACGACGCGCAGCGTGGAGAGACCACCTCTTACGCACGGGGAGTCATTCCATATTTGGTGACGTCATGAGACCACGGAGCAACAGAAAAAAATCCAAAATGGAGTTTCCGCGAAGCTATCGACCGGACATAACAACAAACAGACTTTTATCGCTATGGAAATAACTTTTTGTTGAAAAAACGGCAAAGGTAAGACAAGATTTACATGCTTGCTTGGTTTTTGCTGGCGTTTCTTCGGGGAACTTTCGCTCCCTGCTCTGAAATACTTCATGCAATGTAAATGAGTTGCATATCGCTGGATTCAGCTGGTTGTTAGCTTTCATTTAATGTAATGGTTTGGGTGTTTCCGTTTATATTGTGGATACATATAAAAAAAAAAAAAAAACGTGGTCATGAATTATACTCCGGACATGTTGTTGTTTATTTGCATGGCGTTCGAGCTGTGGTTCACGAATATGAAATTGAATTGGATACGTTTTTAGAGGAGTTTCCGCTGAACACAACAGTATTTAATATGTGTGGGTTATTCTCAGGGTTCGTGAGCTATGAGTGAAAATGTAACGCACAAGGGGGCAAGTCCCCGGTACCGGGGACTCTCGGGCTTAAGAGGTTAAGGTGCTCTGATAAGTGCACTTGACCATGCTCTTTTATGGCTGCATCAAATGCCCTGAATAGCAGCCTGCTTTCTGCATCTGTAATGGGTCATGAGAGAAAACCAGCTGTGAGTCTGGTTGCCAGAACCTCCAGGAGTGAGACAGAACTGAGCTTTGATGCATGGTGCATCAATCTGAAATGCCTCTCATCTCCCCATGCCTCTAAAATCATCAGAAAAGCCCATGCTGCCTTTGGCCCCGGAGGTATCTTGGTGGAATTAGCACAAACGGGCAGCTTCAGTTTGAGGAGGAGAAGATGTACCTCACAGCATGCCTGGTTCTGGTGGTTTCGCTGGAATACTAGCTGCTTTCCCCCAGGCCCAGATCATGATCATTTCACTTTTATATGATCAAAACCCTGAGTGTGAGCTGAAAAACAAAGATAGAGTTGAGTCTATGCACTCAAAGTACTTAACACCATAACTATCTGCTGGAAAAAGCAGATTCTTTTATAGAAAATATGGAAATTTATAGAAAACGAATATAAAAGGGTTCACTACTCTCTATAGATCTTACTTTTCCAAACAAATCATTCTGTATTAAATCAGTAAAAAGCATTATTTTATAAAACATTAAAAGAGAGGAATCTCTACTTTCATGTTTTTTTTATCTCATGGGTTTTATATTTAGTCAATCAGTTGCAGAAACAAGACACACGCACGCACGCACACACACACACACACCCATACACGTTTACCTGACCAAAACAGGACAGTCACTGTACACCTACCAACTGGGGTCCTAAACTTCTACTAGGTGTATAATTACAAAAACTACATACAAAATTTTCATTTATGCTCTATTTTCATAATGTAAACTAAAAAAAAAAAAAAAAACATTTTTTTTTATTTTAGCCAAGTGGGGACCATAACCCATGAGCGAAGTCTACCTATATAAGAGAGGACATTTAGAAAAAGGCACGCTGGTGTCCCTAGGAGTCATTTTTCTTCAACATTTATGCACAGAATGAGGCAGATATTTAATTTTCATCTGCTTCTGTAATTTTTTAAATAAAACCATAAAGCAATGTTTACATCCCGGCTATGAAATTTTAAAGTAAAAATAAATAAATAACAAAATGTCACTTAAAATCAAAATACCAAGAATTAAAGAGAGTTTGGGATGACTTAAAGGAAATTCCTCTTGTAGGAAGAAAAAATATATTTTGTTAATTATAAAAAAAGACACACACACACACCCACCCAGTCTAATTCAGCACGACAGAGTTGCCCTCCCATCTTCACTCAGGTTTTAGCCAAACCAGACACATACACGCAAACTTTAAAAGCTCTAAGTTCAATCAAAGTGAGAAAAGACATGTATATGCTTCAACTCTACAATATAAAACAGCCCATGAGGAATAAAACAAGCGCACCCACGAAACAAGACAATTTCTGTATGAAAGGCATTAAAAAAGGATTGTTAAAAGTTTTCTTTTTCACTCAAATTCAACAACGTAAAGAACAGAGCACACTGTTAAAGCCTTCAAAATCATGCAGGACTTCACCACACAGAACCATGCTCCAATATATAGAATACACAGGCAAGAATATAACAGAAATAAGCACAAAAATAACCCAAGTACACCGTTTATCTGCTCTAATGGGAAGGGAAAGCTCTCAGCACAGAGCAGGGTCACAGACGGAAGCAGCCAGATCTGGAACGCTTTAGCAGTGTTTACTTCTGATGTCATTACTTCACGAGCTCTGTTCTTTTTCAGCATAAATGAACCAACAAACAGACTTGGAATAATATGTCTAAAAAAATTAGATGCTGTTTTCATGATATTATTTCATATGATCATGGAAGTTACAGCGTAACCTTCAGATTAACCCTTCCTCGTTGATTCATTCTAGGAATTATGGGAAATTGCTGAGAATGCTAGAAACTTTTCCATTGACTTATCATGGGGTCGACCTTGTCATCAATGCTCCCAAGCATCCAAGCCATTTACCCTAGCAACAAATTTTACATATCTCCATCACAGCTTAGGAAAACCATTGTGACTTGGGGTTGATTTATTGCAATCAAAGTGACAAGGGGGGCATTATGTAGTCACTGTCCCTTCCACAGCAACAAAAAAAAGTTTACCCTAGCAACCAATTGTACACATCTCCATCACAGCTTAGGAAAATCATTGTGACTTGGGGTTGACGCAATGAACTCAACGTGACATGGGGGACATTATGTAATGTTACTGACCCCTCCATAGCAACCAAATGTTTACCCTAACAACCAATTTAACCTATCTCTATCTCAGCTTAGTAAAGTCATAGAGACATAGGGGTCAGTTTATATCACATTAAGAACATTTAAAAAAACACTTACAAGGCAACATCAAAGTTTGTGTACACACTTTAGACATCTAGTTAGAAAAAAATATCTATAAATAAATTTAAATATTTTTTTTCAGTGTAAGCATCTGTTAACTTTATGGGAAACATCTCAGATGCGCAATAAGGAAGGGACAGAAACATGCAATTATTCATTTGGCCACTTGAGGCAGAAATTTTAGAGATGAAAATATGCATTTACCACTGTGCCAGGTTTTTCTATTCATGACACATTTTCACCTTCATACCAACTGCAAGAGGGTCGGATGTTGGTTGAGGGATGGATCACCTATGGGTGCTGTCACAGACACTACGTACTTAGCACAACAGAAGTCAAAAATGGCACTCTCATTCAAATTTTCCATTCCAGAGCGAAAAACTGATTCAAAATATTATCCAAAGTGAACAACCAAGTAAGTTAAAAGAGCAAAGACTAAGTCGCAGCTCATGGTAAAGCCACGACACTGATGAAAGAAGAGTAAAATGAACAAGCTTTGTCACTCGGTGTAGAAGTGTTTCTCAGAGATACTTTATCAAAGGCAAGCGATGACTCTTTGATGTTTGGAAAGTAAAAATGGCAAAAAGGAAAGACATTTGATTGCTTTCAAACATCTCTGATGAAATTCAGCCACCTTCTCATGGCTGCAGGTCATTTGGAGATAATTGAAAGCAAGTAGTGAATACAACTCCGCTGAGTTAATGGGAGGAACCAGAGCCTGATTATTTGCTCTGCAGGAAGTGAGTCTATCTTTTGGTTTTGACTGAGATCGGCTGACCTGAGCTGGGGTTAGAGTCAAAAAGCAGCAACATGCAATCACATACAAACTGCATTGTTTGCGTTCACAGTTAACCCTGATGAAAACGTGCATTACTAACTAAATAAAAGAAAAGTGTTGGAGCCATACTTTCAATCTCTACACTGGCTTCCCATAAAATCCTCTCTCAACAGCCCCTCTCTCAACAGGTTGCTTGTATTTTTCTGTTACTGTGATCAATTTTTTATTACCTTCTAATTTATTTCACGTAGATTTATCCTTTTAATCTTAAACTCATTTAACCGGTGTTCTCTGCTTGTTGTAAAAGTTGTTTAGAAGTTGCATCAAGAATAAAATTAAGAAATGATAATGTTTGCTACTTTAACAGGCTATTTAATCTACTATCGGTCTGTCAGAAACCTGTTCAAAGTGCTATGATCTTGCAGCATTTGATTTTCTTGAATATTGATTTTAAGAGATTTGCCTTGTCGTTGATTATTAGACCTTGGGAAACTAAATTATCACAAGACCATGCCATTGAGTAGTTTTTTTTTCTAGATGTACAATCACAAATAAACACACATCCAACAATATCCAGATTTCATTTTAACGATGGCATACACCGCCTTGCTTTCACCCCAAACCTAAAGCAAATGGTGTGGTACACAACAAGGGTGACCTAGATTGCTCAAATGTTCCAAAGTGAGAGAAAGAGTCTGAATGAGAGAGATAACGAACGTGTGAGTAGAAGAGACTTCAAGTGAGCGGGAGATAAAGATGCCTTATCAACAGATAAAAGTGTGTTGATTTCTCACTCAATAGGCAGCCCCATTCCTCTAACGCAACCTCATTGTAGAAGACTGAAGCCCTCGCATCCCCTCTTAACTTGTTTCTGATGCTGAGCAAGGTGCCTTCATTAAGCAAAACCAATCTAACTCCTTTCATGCAAATGTATGCCACATCCAACAGCACAATCTCCATGTAATGACCACACGGCGCTCTGCTGGAGAAAAATGTACATTCTTTTCATATTCAGATTGGCTATTGAAGAGCCATACACAATTCAGCTTACAGTACCAGAACTTCCTTGGAGTTCACCTGAATAAGAGGTCAAGGCATTGGGGACACGAGAAGCATCTGTAGACCTGTCTGTCTTATTAGACCCAACACCACAGAAAAATGATATAACGAATTGAGTCAGTGGTTGTCAACTTTCACTTTTGGAACATAGGAAATGTTCTGAAGTGAATATTGAGTTGGTTTGTTTTTGCCATGTTTGCTCAAAAAGTGTCTTGTATATTAATTCTTAAAAGTAATATATGGTTTTTACCCCAAAAATTTTGTGTAGTGGTGCAAAGTTCGCAACTGAAGATCCCAGATCATTTCCCAGCCACTTCGCAGTTCACTTCCTGTCCATTTCACAGTCCAATGCCAAATCAAAATCACATACTCGGAATAATTCTGAATCTATGTTTTGCCCTAAATAACACAAATATCATGTATTCTCATATTTGTTTGTAGAAAATTTCTAATATATACATTTTATTACTATTTAAACAATGAATATGGTCATTCTCCTGTCATTGAAATATTGAGATAATCCATAAGTATTAAGGTTTTAGATAAAGATAAGAATAGAAAAATACAGCTTTACTATCTTTAAAACACTTAAATGCTTAACAGCTGACAAACAATGCTGCATTGAGAACAAAGAAGGAAGGAGGGGGAGGGGGAAGAGGGGGGTATGCAAGAGTCAACCAGCTCTTCAAAGGTTCAGAGTAGAAGAGAGGGAAAAAGTACTTAAAGAGCCTAGCTGTGATGTAACATCCTGCTTATGATGTAACTTCCTTTTCCATCTCATAAGAATATGATTCAAAATAATTTATCTTTTATACTTCAAAAATAAACATTTAATTCTATAATTTGTTATTCTGTATTTTTTCTAACATGCAGAAAAATACTCTTAACAATAAAAAAATGGCATGTTTTCTTTAGATTGTTTGAAACATCTTATGTTCTTTCAATAAATAAAAAAACAAACAATAAACACATATAAATAGAGATTTCGGAAAGAAGTTTTCAACATTGTGTCAAGGTCAGGAAAGGAATGTGCCAGAAGACATAAAATCCCTCAACAACTAATAAAAACCCATCAGCTAAACCAGGGGTGTCCAACTCAGTTCCTGGAGGTCCACAGCTCTGCACAGTTTAGCTCCAACACACCTGATGCGGCTAGTTAGATCCTTTAGGCTGTTTGTTAGCTTCAGGTCTGGGTCTTTCTGAGTAGCGTTGGAAGTAAACCCTCCAGGAACTAAGTTTGACACCCCTTCCCTAAACGGAAACCAAAACATATGAACGATTTCTTCCTGGTTAAGCTGGAACTTTATGACTGGGTGAGAATGAGAACTATTTGCATGTTACCACAGCAACTGAACTGGTTCAGGTATAATCCGGGGAAACAAGAAGGAAAAAAATAAATAAATTGAAAAATTTAAGCTACATTCAGTTTAGATTTTCAAAGTTTTACATTTCTACAGCACACTCTGAACAATTAGAGCTCATGCTTCACGGTGCACCTGATGCCAATCTGTGAGAAGGAATCCCTACAAAGAACAGACCGACCACAATCACTCTACGAGCCAGAACTTTACAATTCTCCAACTATATTACCTTTTATTTCCTTGAAAAAAAGAGAAGCAAGTGGCTGAAGTACAAAGAAATCTGAGGTCTTGCATCTGAAGTGTCTCAATGAGTGTGTGAGGAAGGATAAAAACAGCTGGTCTCCTTTACATTTGACTGTTAATGAAGCAAAGACTGTTGCAAGCTGGTCTTGAGGTCACACAGGCAGAGACAAATGAATCTGCTGGATTCTACAGTGTCATGATGACTGACCTCCATCTGGACTTGGCATCCCAAGCAGGCCTTCACACATGAGCTGCCAATACAACACACACACAGACAGGGTATGTGTTGCATGTCTCAGCTTCTTTGTCCTGGCAGCACTGCAGGGCTGTCTGCCATCACTGTAGCAGTCAGAGAGCCGGAGTGCATTGTTTCCACAGTGCCGTGGACCTGTCATCATGTAGCCACTTTTTACCCAAACAGACCCCTATCTGGATGGCTCAGTAGTCCATGTTAAACAGCAAGGACACCTGATCTGAAATGAATCTGTACAAGAAGCGCTCTCTCGGTGCATGTGTGAGTTTGCATCTATGATTGCAAAACAATGCAATTTCCCCCTTACCTTCCCCAATCCCTTATGCACTCCCCTTTTCAGCCCAATGCCTTCTTGTCACAGCTAATGTCAACTGATCCATGGGAAACACAACTAATAAATATTTACATACATTCAATGCTCCAATCCAGAGGAGAAAACACCACACCAGGTGTTTTAATCACCTGGAGAAAGCAAAACTGTCCAACTCAGCAAAGCATTTACTCTCCCATGTGATGGCTTTTGAGCAGGACAGGACACGGTAAAAAAACAAAACAAAATACAAACAAAAAAAAAACAATGCGATTTAACATTGAAATCCGAATTAAAGAAAAAAAATTATGTAAAAAAAATGTAACAAAAAATAAGAATACAAACAAAACTAAAATCTTCTCATGGATGAACTTCCAGCTATGTCACTAAATTAAAAAGATTCTTTTAGATAAGTAAAAGCCAAGAGTAATACATTAAAAGAGAACTCACCAAAAGCTTCTGGTTCTGAAGAATGTCTTGTCAATCCTGAAAAGAATAAAATACAGTTTTAGTTACACAATTTTAAAAATGCTATTGCTCCAAAGAGGTCGTTTTGTGTTCATTATGGCAACTTATATGTATAAAAAAATTAAATAAAATAAAACGTAACTAGCATACTTTTTAACACGAGAAATGGTCAAGTTTGAGGTCCTGAATTACCTGAAATTTGGTCAAGGCGCACAGAAGAAGTCGGTTTTCACACAACCCAAATTTTTGTAAGCAATTTTATGAAATATATTTGTAACCTGCGGTCTCATGTAACAATGTTCAAAAACACAAAAACCTGACACTTCAGATTAAATTACTTACTTCTAGCACAGACCCAGAACTTGTGAAACCATTCTGATGCACCATGTGATTGTGACTATAAAAATAGAAATAATACAGTCTTTTTTTGTGAAGATAAAAAAAAAGCAAAACCATCAGATAAACTCTCTCGATCGATTTACTTCCTCTTTATTATTAACAACTAAAGACAAAAGTCCTGTCTTTTTCTCATTTGATTGTACTCATCAACATATTTAAAGTAAATCTCCAAGATGAGGTTTATGTTGATCGTGGAAAAAAAAAAGCACTGACAGCTTCCTAGCAACCAAACTATTTACCCTAGCAACCACAGTTTCTAAACTTCACCTTAACTTTGGTAAATGGCGGTTTACCATAGAAACCTTATAACCTTATAGAAAATATAGAGAAATTGGGGTTGTCTTATGTTACTTAGATAACATAATGTTACTTATAGCCAAAAAATATTTGTTTCCTAAATTTTTCTGCACTTTAGCTACGGTTTAACCATCTAGAAGACATATTTGAACAGAATTTTAGATACAGAAAGATTGTAGGTGCACTCATTACTTTCAAATAAGGATGGGATTTTTTTTCTCAAGTGAACCTGTTTCTCCTCAGAGCTACCAATGACTCAGAACAGATGGAATCATTGAAAATATCCCCAAAAAAAAAGTCAAAGTCCAAAGTCATTCCCGGAGGTCTGAAATATTGCTCAACGGGAGCTTAATTAGTGTGATCTAAACTGTGCGGGGCCCAAGACCCACTTTGGACATGACTCGTTTGAAAAATGGTTTCGTCAGAAATTGTTCTTCCACCTGTAGATGGCGTTGTGATGCAACACACTCTTGTTAATCGTACACTGAATCAAACTGTCCAATAAACAAATGTTGCTCCAATAAACAAAAACCCCCTGCTGCTGTTTAGACGCTCTCCTGTTTCCTGTGGGTTTTACTTTACGTTCAGTAACCCGTCTACAGCTTTACAGCAATCCATCTTTCCAGGAACCTGTCTGTCTACATAAGCCATGGATGGCATCGGGATTCACAGTATACCATCTAACACCTGTGGTTTCCCTGACCCAGAGTCAGAAATAGATGCAGAGTTGTTGCTCACAGTCACTGAAGCACCAACAGAATGTGAATGGATTGAATGCTGTTTGTGAGTCCTGCCTCATCTCCTCGTAACAGATGAGGGTACAGTTGGAGACATAGACGTTGACTTGTTTTCAACAGCTGACATTAAATCTTTATGCCTCAAGAGTCATTTCTATAGCGGTGGGGTGGTAAAATAACATGCCAAGGATATTTATAGAATATCCCCATTTCAAGTCAAGACATGTTTGATGAGAAAGGTGATGTTTTGAGACAAGAGTATTTATTGTTTTGTCTAATTTTACAGGAAATTTGATACTTAAGGTTAGGCTGCACCTGCCAGATGCTATTATATCATGTGGCATAAGCAGTACCAGTCCAAGATAGATGCCGACAGAAGCGAACACATAGTATTTTGTTGTATTTTGGGTTTGATGTGGAGGTGCCTAGCAAGATTTGTCAGAGGAAAGTGGAAACGTAATGCAAGTACATTACGTGCAAACAAATTGGTATCAGCTACTGCTACCAGTTGCATTCATTAAATTATTTTCAAACCCTGCACCATGATGTCATCCTCAAAAAAACTGCAACAGTGGCACTATGTTCTACTACCACAGACCTCTGGCCAAGCAGACCACGAAACCTTTGCTGCCTGCAGACATTGTTCAGTGAATTTCCTTATCAATTGAATTTATCTTCATTTAACTGTGTAATTCTCCCTATTTAGACAAACATGTAAACATCTTAATTTTGAGAAAGTGTATGTTTTCTTTAACTTGGGTAAAATAATACTAAAGAACATTTTATTTCTTTTTGTAAAAGTTATTGTTGAAAGCCGAATAAGCTGAACGTCAAAGGTGCGTAGAACTTAAATTGCTCTGAATACTATTGTTTCACGGCTTTCGGTGCATTTTTGAGGGACTAAATGTGCTCGAAAAAGTCACAGATGTTCACAAACGTAGAAGGAGTATTTCTATAGCACCATCTAATGCATTTCAGCACATGGTGCGTTAACAGTTTGTTGCAGGCGAATGAAATTCGGCACACGTGTGTAGGGTGTCAAGACTTAAATATATGTGGATTCCATTTCCAAAAATTGACAGGAAGTTGTCTATTTCGCGAAAACCTCTAAAAATGACCACTTTCACTTGTGTTAAAACTTCATCAGTCTTATCTTAAGGAATATAATATGTTAATTTGCGAAGACTTTTTGAATTTGATTAAATATGTGCGCATGTTAGCCGTCAATATGCAACATTTCACCATCATTGCCAACAGCTCGTGTCTGAACACATTTTCAGCGTACACTCTCGGTTATAGCACTACCAGGTGGACACAGAAAATACAACGTTTAGCATGGATAAGATGCTTTTTTTTACCAATTTTCACATGTGTGGCAAGCATATTGGCCAAAGCATTACAGAAAAACATTTAAACTCTTTCATAGCACCACCTGTGAGTCATGACACTTTATGATATGGTTTTCATAGTTTAATTTGCCTGTAATTTTGACAATTCAGACTTGGTCATAGTCCAGTGTTTCCCTGACCATTATATTAGGGGCACCCCCCGCCCCCCTTGAAGGTCAAGTTAATTTTATTTTATTTTCGTCGAAAAACGACAGAAGTAATTTATATATAACAGGTCTTTGCTTTTTCTTTTATTAAACTAAATAGCATTATGTTATTTATACAATGGCATGTAATTTCTGTCTCAACGTTTGCGCGTTTACAATTGTCCTCCGTATCGCGCACGGCGGAGTTCCGCCCCGATGCGCGCGCACCGCGGAGTTCCGCTCCGATGCGCGCGCACACACACACACCCATCAGCGGACAGAGACCGCGCTTTAAACGCTCCCAAGGTGGTGACGAGGACAACACGTGTTCTGCTGCGAGCAGCAGCCGGTGTAGCTTTCCTACTCCGAATCAAAGTACAGAAAAGAGCCCAAGTGCTGCATGTCTTGCCCCTGACAAGCAGCAAAAGTCTAGCCACCACAGAACGACAGGTTTTGACCCAGCTTGGCTGTCAGAGGCGAAATACTCCCCCTGGCTGTACAAGACTGATCTTGGTAGTAAGTAAATACACACAAGCATGAATGAACGAATTGATAAATAAATTGCTTAATTAATAGCTAGCTAGTTAGTTATACAATGGCATTTCCTGCTTTAAACTATCACTATGTTAAGTTGATTTTTACTGTTGTTACCATCAGTTATCACTTTTAAAGCCTAACAGTTAATGTATTTACAGGTCAAAACAGACATTCGCAATAGGCTGCAAGGGGACCATCTTGCAGCCTGCATGCGGATCTCAATAAATGGGCCAGAAGTTTCAGACTATCCATACCAAGATGCTCTGGAAATGTTCTTTCAGAAGCCCAGAAAGATACACTGCAGTGACAAAAGCTGCACACTTTGTGAATAATTAACATATTAAAATAAATCTGATGTTTAGTGTTTAGTTCAGTGTACAGTTGTTTAGTTATTGTACAGTAATTGTTCAGACATTATAATATATTGGTATACTGCAATTAAAAGAAACATATAAACACTATTAAGTGTTTGTGTGAGTGTTTTGCCGCACCACCCATAACACCCCCCCCCCCAGGCCATGATCCTAGGGGAAACACTGTAGTGCATATTGTATTGCATTAATGGCCTCTGAGGCGCGAGAGCCCATTGGTTGCTGCTTGCAGCTTTAATTATCATCATTATCGCATTTGCAATATGAACCCCAATTATCGCAACATGAAGTCTTACGGCACAAATGTATTAATTGAATGGAGGCATTTCTACAGATATTCTCATGATTTCGCATGGAACAGGAATAATTGTCAGGCACAAGAAAATAGAAGCAGTTTTCATGATGCATCAGTCTAAAAACAGCACAGGGTTTGTTAAGGACAAAGAGTCACGCAAATAGCATCTCTGACTCAGACAAACGAAGCCTCCTTAAACGAAGTCTCATAAGAGATCCCTCGTTCAGTTAAAAGCAGGCTTTGTTTTCATTATTGTGAACACTGATAACAGTTCAGTAGGTTCAGTAATTGACCCCCTGTCACACGTTAACACACACTACCTTTTTTCCACTGAAAGTAGGTGACCTAAAGTAGAGAAGACCTTGACTTAAATCCATGCTGCATGCCTTCAGGCACTAAGCTCAAAACATTTCACACTTCACTAAAGGTAGTTACAATTCCCTTCATGTAAAGGTCCATCTTAAAAAAAAAAAAAAAAAAAAAAAACAATGATCGGTCATCACTTTCCTCTTGTTTTTTAGAGAATTCTGTCAGATTTTCCATTTATAATCCATACGTCTGTCTGACAAAGAGACCCGGGCGTACTGCGTGAAGCTTATAAAAGCATAATTCCTTTCAGTCCTGATGTCTGTGCTATGGGGAGGCACTCGTGCTCGCTCCAGTTTAATTAGCTTCGCCTCAAATCCGCAAATAAACAGAAAAGGCCCCAGTTGCTCAAACACATAAACAGCACATCACTCAAAAGAACACAAGAGATTCAAACCACTGAAGCGTGAAGAGAAAACTGCTGGCCTCAACCTGTACTGAAATAAAAATACCACGGGAAAATGCAGATGATTTATGATCGTAGTGAACTGATCAGACGACCAACAATATCAGAAGGTTGATGAGGCATCTTTCTTTTTTTAATTTTGACTTTAAATCTGCTCTATTTATATACTGTCAGTACAATCCCCCCAAAAAAGAAAAATCCCATAAACCTGGTTTAGATAAGAATGGAATCATTTGAGTAATAGTTCAACAATTATGTTATGTGACACTTTTATCGACTTACATTTGAACGAATGAACACTTTTTTTCAGTTCCTGCTTTCCCTGGTATATGAACACACTACCATTGCATTGTTAGCGGAATTCTCTACCAAATGAGCCACAGGAAAGCTACGATTAGAATTATCGTGTAAATTCTCCATTTCTGCAAGATTACTGCAATGCTTTTCCTGAAGGACTTCCTTCTTATTGAAATGATGCCGAACTCATTAGCCGACTGGTTTTCATGGAAGAAGAGTCTGTGTACACCCCATCTCCCACCACTGGCTCCCCATTGCAGCCAGTGTCAGGTGTAAATCACTGATTCTCTCATAACAAACTGCACCATTCTATCTTCACAAGAAAATTCCATCTCATAGCAATAATCTCTTTCCAAAATGTTCTGGAAAGACTTCACTGTTCTAGGCTGGTGCAATACTCTTTTAGTCTTATTTGAACCCAAGGCTTCAGTAGCGGTTAAATAGTTACCACTGACTAATAATGGCTGAATATATATTCAAGATAAAACATCAATGAGAATTTGGGGTTTGTTTAATCTTTTTAACATGCGCTCCGATCCTCCAACTTCCGCCCAAACCTCCAATCCCCACTGACCAACCAACTACGTACTCTTCCCACAGTTTTCAATGCAGTAACAACACAAAAATGACTGTCACAGAAGAGAGAGAGCGTGGAAACATTTTTGAAAAGATGATAAACAGAGCATTCACTTGTTTACGCAGCAATTTATTTAAAAAAAATCATAAGCATAATATTTTTTAATAAATGGCTGATCAGCGTTTTAAATGGAACAGAATTCGACAAATTGTACATTTGCAACCATTGACACTTAATTAAAAATCGATTTCAGGATTGCTTTTTGGTAAGTTACAGCGAGCTTTCCTATAGAACATGAAGGCTCAGCCTCTGCACAGCGGCTTTAGCAGCATCTTTAGAGCTCCTGCCGCTTCATCAGTCAGTGATTACACGACAAAACAGTCAATAGAGACAGATGTTTGCTATTTTCTGTCAGATGTTCCCTCCCTCCCTCTCTGTCTTAAACACCGGCTTAGCTACGATTCCGAAGGAAGAATAGTGTTCTCAGTGTTTCCCCTAGGATCATGGCCTTGGGGGGGGGGGGGGGTGTTATGGGTGGTGCGGCAAAACACTCACACAAACACTTAATAGTGTTTATATGTTTCTTTTAATTGCAGTTTACCAATATATTATAATGTCTGAACAATTACTGTACAATAACTAAACAACTGTACACTGAACTAAACACTAAACATCAGATTTATTTTAATATGTTAATTATTCACAAAGTGTGCAGCTTTTGTCACTGCAGTGTATCTTTCTGGGCTTCTGAAAGAACATTTCCAGAGCATCTTGGTATGGATAGTCTGAAACTTCTGGCCCATTTATTGAGATCCGCATGCAGGCTGCAAGATGGTCCCCTTGCAGCCTATTGCGAATGTCTGTTTTGACCTGTAAATACATTAACTGTTAGGCTTTAAAAGTGATAACTGATAGTAACAACAGTAAAAATCAACTTAACATAGTGATAGTTTAAAGCAGGAAATGCCATTGTATAACTAACTGGCTAGCTATTAATTAAGCAATTTATTTATCAATTCGTTCATTCATGCTTGTGTGTATTTACTTACTTACTAAGATCAGTCTTGTACAGCCAGGGGAGTATTTCGCCTCTGACAGCCAAGCTGGGTCAAAACCTGTCGTTCTGTGGTGGCTAGACTTTTGCTGCTTGTCCAGGGGCAAGACATGCAGCACTTGAGCTCTTTTCTGTACTTTGATTCAGAGTAGGAAAGCTACACCGGCTGCTGCTCGCAGCAGAACACGTGTTGTCCTCGTCACCACCTTGGGAGCGTTTAAAGCGCGGTCTCTGTCTGCTGATGGGTGTGTGTGTGCGCGCGCATCGGAGCGGAACTCCGCGGTGCGCGCGCATCGGAGCGGAACTCCGCCATGCGCGATACGGAGGACAATTGTAAACGCGCAAACGTTGAGACAGAAATTACATGCCATCGTATAAATAACATAATGCTATTTAGTTTAATAAAAGAAAAAAGCAAAGACCTGTTATATATAAATTACTTCTGTCGTTTTTTGACGAAAATAAAATAAAATTAACTTGACCTTCAAGGGGGGCGGGGGGTGCCGTTGGGGGGGCGGGGCGCCCCCCTAATATAATGGTAAGGGAAACACTGGTTCTGAATTACATGTCTAAGAATTAAAAATACTTTGATCATTAATAACAACTGTCTTAAATAGTCATAATATTTCTTCCTCCCTCATATTCATTAACGTCTGTAAAATAAATGAATATGTATATATAAAAACTTCCTATTGGTAGAACTCCTCCCAAATATAACATATCAACGCTTTTTATATTTTGCACCATGTCCCATGGCCAGATTTTCTTGCGCATTAGGGTATATTACTTAAACACCAGCAAAGAAACCCTAAAGAAGGATATAGTATTAATTATTTGGATTGTTAGTATGAGGATTTTCTGAGCGTATGGAAAGCAGTGACGTGAACAATTTGGTGAGTCTCGTCTGATTTTATGCAGCAATGGAGTCAAACACAGAATATGAAATGAACAGCTTGTGTTAGCACAGGTCTATAAAAGTGTGCTACAATAAGAGATACAGAGAAGAGTCAATATTTGAGAAGATATTCTGTTCCAGGTAAAGCTGACATGGCTCGAACGCATCACACACTAGCCGAGCATCCATCATCTCAGTGTGTTTGGATCCCGCTGGTGAGGCTTCAGGGTGTAGATAGAAACATAGAGCAGCTCTTAAAATTTTGGTAATTATGTCTATTTGATTGCCTTATAAATGAAAGACATTTTTATTTCAGTGTATATGTATGTGTGTGTGCGCGTGTGTTAGCACTCTAGTGGACTTTGCTGACTGCTAGGATGTAATTGATGCTAATGAGGAAAGTAGAGGGGAAAAAAACTGCCTATCGCTTCAAGACTGAATTTATATATTTTTTAAAAAGTTTAAATAATATGTATATTATAACCGATGGAATAATTTCTGAAACATCTGAAATGGTGTTTTGATCATTAAAAGTTTACTATATACAAAAAAAAATAAATCTTTTCATTTTTCTTGATAAGTGACTATCTTGTTTTCTTGGGCTTGTTTGACGCAAACGGTGCTTTATTCGCAAATATTTGACACAATATTATAAACAGTTGTCTGCATGAATTTGATGGAAACATGGCTAATTGCAAGCGGTGTAATGAATAGCACCACTGGACTCAAAAGCAACAACCAATCAAGTATTTATATCACGCATAATGTGTTTAATAAAAAAAACTGCTAGGTGAAGGGGGATTATGGTCTGGGGTTGTTTTGCAGGCTTAGTAAAATTAACTTTTATTATTGCAAAGATTTTGGGCACTTCCGTAAAGTAGAGTTTCATAGTGTTTAGCACATCTTCTTAATCTCAGTGGAAGATTCTAACAATAGAATGCGTCTAATCTCAATATCTATAATATTTAAAGCGGGAGCAGTATTGTATTCCGGTCATTTACAAGAAGAAAAGGCTAAACAAGTTCTAGATAGATGTGGAAATGAATGTACAGCACAAAGCCAGTCAGAAACCTTAGTTTTTAGTCTTGACACATCCTTCAGACTGATTTATTATAACGTGCGTGTTATTTGGGTTCCAGCCATTGGAGTTATTCCCTGACCCTGATCTCTCCTGAGAGTCACGGATCATTGGCCTTGTGGAAAGAAACACAATGTTCATTGCAAACGTAGCCAGTTGTTTGATTATCTTCTCTTCTGATGGTTACTTTGTTCTTTTTAACTTTTATTACACCGTCATCCCATGTCCTGTTGTCCACAGCATGCTATGAACATGTGCATACTGGAATCAGATTTACTTAGAAAGTCAAAATCAGTGCTTTACATAGATTTAATGAGTGACTTGCTGCTACCAAAGCATTGTACAAGACGTTCTGAGTCTATAGTCTTTTTAATAATCTCCTTCAAATAAAGAAATAAAAGCCTTTGATGCAAGAGACTTAAATCAGTGCATCAGACTCAAGCCATTCACTATGTTACACAAACGTTCATTTATATTTGATGAACAGCGCTCAAAGAAAGCAAGCCAATAGTGCTTGTTTTGAGAGTTTATTGCAGTAAAGTAAGCCCTTTTCATTTTATATAGGACATCATAATTTGCATCTGAAAAATGAGTACAATACTAGGCAGCTGACCAACTTCGTAGTTCCACTGTAATTTTAAGAAGGGCGTCGACAAAACTTGTGGTCTGTCTGTCTCACAGTTCTTCAGGTTTCAACCGAAAGAGAAAGACCTCTATATCTGTGATGTGTCCATTTGTCACAAAACTGCACAGGTGTGAGAGCCATTAAAACAGTAGCACTAGCAGCTGATGTAGTAACTGTTGTAGTAACTTAAATGACTCTAAAAAACAATTTTTGGTTTTGAGCACTAGAACACTAGTATGTAGCCATCTAAAGCAAACACTCATCCGAATTCAACTACAGGCTTCTGTGTGAACAGGAACCGTGGAGCAGCTGTCCTTCGCAACTAATCAAGAGACTTTGTTTCTTCAAATGGAACTAAAATTAATCACACGTCTTCAAGTCCTGAGGCTGAACGTGACTGTAAATTTAGATGAAGAGCAGATGAAGGACAGGAGGGCAAGTGTTGTTTTAGTGAAGGAGCTGGATGAGTGGTCAGGTGACCCTGAAGAGGTCCGCACGTGCTCTTTGTAATGCAAAACTAAATCCTAAATGGCTCTCTCAAGCACCTCTCGATAAACAAACAGAGGATTAGAAAAATAAGCACCTTTTCAAAAGCTCAAACCTCATCTCCAACTAGACTCAGATAATAAATTGCATCTATGTATTATGAAAACTATTTTGTAATTTCAAATTTTGCCATTTTTCAAAACAGATCAAAACAGGAAAAATAATAACTTAAAGAAACCATTTTATGAACATATTTTCTCATAAATTGAGCAAATTAACAAATGTAAGGTTTTCAAAGGAATAGATGGATACCCAAATGTGAGTGATTTGAGTCATAAATAAATGGGGGTTAAAAAGTGGAATGTTTTAAAAAATTAAAGCAAATGGCAAGTACAAAGTTTCAAATACATAAAATATTCCACTGTTTAAACAAGAGCATACATTGTAATATGACACATATTTAAAATTGTATTGTTCTGAGATGGAACAGGAAGTTGTAGCACAAACAGGAAGTTACATTTTACAATGCAGCTTAGTTAGCATCTTCGGTGTTCTGTTATACGTTATTGAACCTTGCTTCCAGAGTCTTCTATAATGGGTTATGATTAGTTTTTCCCTTCACAACATGGAACAGTATTAGTTCATGTATAACAAAGTATTTAAAAATAATAAAGTGGTGAATCTTTTACACCTCAACTAAAAGAGCATTTTGCCCAGATGTCTGCATCTACATGATTAATAAACATCTACATTTTTAAGGCCTTTACCAATTTCCTGCATCAAAGCCTCTCAATATTCAAATGGCAACTTCTTGGCCCATTCTTTGCCCCCTAGAACTTCGGTAACTAAACATGAAGAATCTGCTGACATCCAGAAGCAGTGACAGGCACCAGTGGTTTCAAAAGAACTAGCCTTTCCACACGGCTGTTTCTAAACAAGGTCCACTTGAACAGTGTTGTTTCACCTGTCTGTCCTATGACTCAACCCAGGTGCCAAAGAGACACGGACAGAGGACATAAAACCCCTCTGAAATCTGGGACAACATTTAAATGTCTGTTTATTTCATTATCCTCCATTAAGAGTTCATGAGGCCAGGGAGGAACACAGAGCTGCCTCATAATGATTTTCATAGAAAATCTTTTTATCTGTGTTCACCAAATCCCCGTCCAGAAACAGCAGAATGACATCTTTCCCGAAAAGCGGCAACTCTGTTCCCAATAACGTAATCCATTTACGGGTTTAAAGTCGACAGTGAGAGCTGTTTATTTAAGTAGGTAACCAATATTTGGAGCAGATTTTTGGACCACAATTTGTGGATTATTAATAATAATAAATAATAAAAAAAATGTTATGGGAGAAACGTCTCAATCACCAGATTCCTTGCAAATACATAACCCTAAAGGTTCTTTGAAAGGTCCATAGCTTGTGCAAACTGGATACAACACAACAGCAATAGAGTTTGGAGGAAGATGGATCACCTTTGGAAGTCCTTGATAACAAGACATCCAAAGGAAAATACAGACATTCTACATTTTGATTTCGTTAAAGGATTTGTGAAATGAATAGAATTATTAATAGAGTTTCAGTTCAAATCTCCCAGAAATGTGTTTTTTTTATGTCACTGGAAAGGACTTGAACAGCTGCCTAGAGAATGGAGAGGAGTAGGTGCAACTCCTATTTGACAGGATTGCCTTTGGAAAATGTGTTTTTTTCCCCAAACTCAGAATCATCAATCGTTAATACATTATTATATTCATGTAAGACACATTAGCATCTTTACAGAACTATACACAGAAAAATCCTAAGAGTTAAATTAACTCTACTCGGAGTATATTTGGTCCCACTCTATATAGAGTTAAACAGACTCTGAGAAAGAGTAATTTAATCTATTTTCTTCATGTTTTTCCAAATCTGCATGGAAAAGGCAAACTAAATATTAATAATTCAGACCAAGTCCACTCCAGAAAGAGTAAAAACAGACAAAAATAGACTGTTTAGTTCAAATAGACTTATTTAAATAACTCTCCTTCAGAGTTGGTTTAACTCTATAGAGAGTGGGACCAAATACACTCTGAGTAGAGGTAATTTAACTCTTAGAATTTTACTGTGTAGGGTGATGCTATTTTAAATTTTAAACTTTTAGTCGATTAACAAACATAAATTTGTAAAAACAGTGTTGCTGACAGAGGGTTGAAAAGAGCACGCACATAATTGTTTAATTTCTGCAATTTACATTTAACTTTGCTAATTTTAAACTAATGTTTGCCACAAAAATCACCAATAAAGCGTTGTAATAGAGCTACAAATCAAACATAAACATTCCATATATGTTTAAATGTTGATACAAGCCCTAAACTTTCAGGAAATCAATATATCAAGTGTTTTAAAGAGAGCTGACTGAAGATATTCGTGCACCTGGGCGCAACCGGTCTGCAAGCGCCTTTAAGTGACATGTCCATTAATTATTATTTATAAAAGAAGTATAAACAAAATAACTATTAGACCAAAATATTAATTTTATATTTTTACACAGTGTGTTGGGAACATTTTCTTTGTTATTTGCAGAACGATTTTGAATCGAGGTGAAAAAATACAGTACATTTAAAAAAAAGAAATTCTGGGATTTCTTTAAGCCATTTTGCCCAGCATTATGTTCAACCATAAGAATGATTCGATTTCAGGCCAGAGCTTTTGAGACAAGTCAAATGTCTTCTTCAGAATTCCAGTGGAGGCACAGATAACACGCGTCCCTGAACACACAGGAGTGAAATATGGCAGCCTTGCACCTGTTGAGTGTACTGGAAGATCCTCTGACTAACGCACACACTGGAGTGTTGAGCCCACCGATCAGTTAACAAAGGCTTTAATCAAATCCCCAAGGCAAGATCGATAGAGTAAACCACTTGTAATTACTTTAACCTGCCTGCTTTCAAAACCTCTGTTTTTTCATTAGAAAAATAGTGTACGGAACTCTCAAAAAGCATTCAAATATACGAACACAGTGGTAAAAATCAAGCCTGCTCATGTAGTGATAACACAGCCTTTACAAAGCATTAGCATTAAACCTCACTGATATCTTATCACCGTACTGAGACCATAACCACAGTGGCTGATGTCCCCAGATTTATAATCACCCTTCCAGCACAAAGCAAAAGCCGAAAGCCTTTAGTAAACAGCATTAATCTTACCCGCCGTATGCTCCGAAAGTGAAACTCCTCTTCCTTTGCGGCATCCTGATTAGAACTACAAACTACAGATAGACCTCTAGAGACACACTCTGTCTCCCTGAGTCTGTGTCTGTTTTGGTGTGTAACTGTGCACAGGCGGCACGCTGTCCTGCTTTCCACCCCCCTGGCTCTAGCTCCTTCACACCTCTTTGACAAATAAGGGACTGGATCCGTCCCCTTTTTTGGCACAGATGCATAAGAGTTCAATTCAAGGTCTAAAATATAGTCATTAGCATAAATGTGGCTTCGGGGAGAGGCCTGACTCAACAAAACCTAATGGATGAAATAAAACTGTGATTTTTTTTTTTTAGCTAAACATTTTTATGATATTTAACCACCACTTTTGTGATGTCTTTCCATGTGGGATTGTTTATAATATATTGCACATGCACCCGTCACTATACAGATGTGTGCTATTAAAATATGCCCCACACCATTACACCACCACCACCAACCTGAACTGTTGATACAAGGCAGGATGGATACTTTCATGTCGATGCCAAATACTGACCCTACCTTCCGAATGTCTAGACCAGGTCACGTTTTGCCAATCATCTATAGTCTAATTTTGGTGAGCCTGTACGAATTTTTGACTCAGTTTCCTGTTCTTAGGGGCCTTCGCCTGCTGTAGCCAATCCGTCTCAAGGTTCGATGTATTCTGAGATGCACTCAGTCATACTGCAGCAGTTCGTCTTGACCATGCCTGCATGCCTAAATGCACTCTGTCATGTGATTGGCCGATTAGAAATTTGAGTAAAAACAGGAAGTTGGATGGCTGTACCTTATAAAGTGGCCAGTGAGTGTACATATCTCAATCTGCAAGCTTTTAAAGAATAAAAAGACAAGCGTTGCAAAAGTGATTTAGATGTTATCGGTATAAAGCTACAGAATTTAAAATTAAATTGGATGTTCTAATTAAAAAGAAAAAAAGTGGAATAACATAAAAGAGCATTTTGGGGAATTTTTCAGATGAAAGGTGTTCAGTAGAAAATTATGTGATCTGTTGTCCGGTTGCCAATAGAAGTCGGAGAAATGGTCATAAAATCAGTGTCTGTGCCCCATGCAGATTGGCTCGCTATAAAACAGCTGCTCAAACAAAGCTTCGTCTGTTGAGAGAAAAGTCTTCCTCATTGCCTTGAAAAACTCACGTAAACTCATAACTTTATTTTTGTAGCAGCTAAAAGTTTATTTGAAGGTCAGTCACCCGTTTACACAAAATGTCTCGTCTCATGGGCTCCGTTTCAGAATTTTAATTCTGTTATAATTTTTTTTCAAGTCTTGTTTTTGTCCGCTATCTGGAGTGAATGGCACCCAGGCCTCCAGAAGAGATCTGCTCAGAGACAATTCTTATCTCAAAACTACAGTCCAACCAATTCAGCTCCAAGTACACCAGCAAGAGAGTGAACATGCTCAGTAAACACACTATCTGCTATCCAATAGCCATACAACACAATAAAATGGTGCACTATATAAAAAATAAAAATTCTAATTAAATTAAAACTTTCTGGGGCTTGACATTCTTCAGGGGGAGTTTGGTAAAGGATGAACTCCCAAAAGAAAATAATGGAGTTTCTGTTGGTTTTTTTTAAATCCAAATTTCAAACAGATACTTTAAACACTGCTTGAAATAGCAGTACAAAACAGCAGTTTCATGTTGCCACTAGGTGGCGCTATAACCAACACTATAGGGTGCTATATAGATTTGTTCAGCCATCGACTCTGAACACGCATGGCAAATTTTAACCCGAATAGACATTACACGGCAGAGTAATCATCAACTTCCTTTTTATGGCGACATATCCTTTTAAAGTCAAAGAAGCTTCGCAGTTTACCATCCAATATTCATTAAGATAATGCTGACGGAGATGAACAAACTAAATTACTAGGAGGATTTTATTTTGTTAGGGTGTGCTAGCAGTTAGTCGTAGGCGGATGAAATTGGCTTGCCATAGTTTAAGCGGCACTATAGAGCCATTTTTCAACCCTCACTTTCCAAACCCCAATCAGACGTAATTTTCAGTCACCAGTTCTGGCGTGTGTGAAATTCTGTGAGTTTTCAAGAACATTTAGGCCCTCAAAAATGCACCAAAAGCAACAAAGCAATAATACTCTGTGCAATTACTATAGGGTTCTAAGTACCTTTGGTGCTCGAGCCCTGAAAATCACTTTTTTGGTTAATTTCCACCTCTGCGTGTACCATACAGGTACATCCATCAACTCACTGAGTTGCCAGCCAAATCAAACGGATTTATGTCGCTATAGAAAGTGGCTCCACATGAAAAGTGCCATGATGAAATATTGTCAGACTGTCTGCAACCAAACAGGCTGTCCACTTCATTGAGTCAGATGGCTGAACTCAGCTCAAAGACGTTTGCGCTCAGGGAATAACTGCCAGGTAGACATTGATCATTCAAGAACAGTGTTTACGCAGCTCTTGCCATTTGTCTTTTTCAAGGCTTCAGACAGATCCAGATGGTCCATGGAGAAAGATATTGTTTAAAAGGACAAAATGAGGCCATTTCAATCACATCCCCAATAGATGAATACAGAGAGTCCCTCACAAGGCAATAAACCTTTACAGCAAATAGGTTTTTCAACAGTGGGGCAAATTGACCAACATCAAAATTAAATAATAATACTGAGGTTTCAGCTTGAAAACTCCCATCATTACGAGACCACGAAAAGCAGAGTTCCATCAAAGAAGTGCTTTGAGCTGAAATGAACGAGGATACAGTGGTGTAGCTGTTGATCCAGTGAGATGAAAAGGTTCAGCCTGCTTCCCCACAGAGGCGCTGTGAAATTCACCATAGTTTTACATACTTGTATTTTAATGCTATTTTTTCATAATAATAATTAAAAAAAAAAAAAAAAAGAAAAAAAACACAACAGAAAAAAAGACATATCCCTCACTTGGGCTGTATGTTTGAAAATCCTGCTTCATTTAGAATTTTTTTTTTACATAAAAGTTTCAGGCTGAACTGTTCGGAATGCACATATTCCGTACCAAATGTCAAGTACTGAATGGTTCAATGTGAATATGCGTATCGTTATTCCTGATCATATGTATTTCATTCAGAAAACATATAATGATGACAAAAATTTACTAAAGTCTTCTATCAAAGTGTGATCGAAAAGGAGAGTTTGAATCAGACACCTGAACATTACATTCAGTGTTTTCCCTACCATTGAATAGTAGGGGGAACAGTTTTGAATATTTTCATATTGGTTGTGTTTTCTGAATTGTTTTTTTTTTTTTACATTGCTATTAGTTTTGCACTTTGTGGCCACCATATTTGTCTTAGGATCCACTGCTTTGGTAATATCGTACATTTTATCGTGTAAGGTGGCAACCAGTACAGTGCGGTCAATAAAGGAATTGCATTATTCCATCACATAAGCCTAGCATGAACCAAATCATTACATTTACTTCTTTGGCATGCTTTGATAATTGCTATTATCTAATATATGCTATTAATCAGATTAACCCTTTCAAATTAATCAGATTAACCCATTACAAAAAAAAAAAAATAAAATACACCCAAGCAATACAATAACCTTCAAATGTTATTGAAACTTCAGAAAATTGACGACGTCTAAAAAAATAAAATGTTACCATTTGCTAAAGTGAACTTGCCATCAAATCTAAACGTGCAATTGTAGAATTTGTGCATGTTAATACAGAGTTGTTTTTATTCCATTAACATATGTTCAGACTCAAATGCAATGCTAGGAATGCACATAAGTGGCTTGAATCGATTTAACACAGTGCATTAGGCGAAGACGGTCGAAATCTTTCTCAGCAGACACTAGGTTTCTCTGTGTTGGATCAATGAGCTGAGTAAGTGACTGTTTATGGGCATCTTCCTTACCCATCTATCTCACTGCCAAAGAGAGAAGATCAATTATAGAAATAATTGATGTACGCTCCCCTGACTCAAGTGCCAAGTTTGCCAGTCTCAAAGCTACAGGGTAACATTCATCTTTCTCCTCGAGGAATGAGAGCTCAATTACTCACTTTCTCATAAATATCCTTCGTATAATTGCATTTGCATCTGTAAACAGTCTTAACAGAGTCTAATGAGGACAACATTGACATCCACTGGTAGATCATAAAACTACAAGAAAAAAAACAGCCCAGTTTCAACGAGATCACCAAATTTTATAATTTAACTGTAAATGAAAAAAAAGGACTTTACCTGGAAAAGAAAATGTAGAACGATCCCTAATATTAATAATAAAAAATTAAATTTCAGGACCCCTTTCAGGGTTACACCTTACATTAGAGTGAAAGAAAATCAAGCACTATGTATTTATTTAGCATTACACATCAACTAAATTTATAACAAGCTTAGGGATCAAACAAACTATAAAAGCCATAAAACATTTGACGTGTACACGTAAAATTAAAATTTAGTTACATTATCTAAAAACTAACATGAATATTGCACATATAAATGCATGTAAAGAGAATGGACACACTTCAATAATAATGTAAATAATACGAGTTAAAGTTTTCCAACAACAATTTTAGGTGAAATCAGGTCGGATAAATAAATGTACAGGAAACTGTTGCATTACCAAAATGCAACATGCAGTTGGCACAATAAAATGTCAGTGAATATGACTACAAGGTTATTGAGATAATCCAGATAAAAATCTCCATTAAGTAGGCTTTCCAGAAATTACATAAATTCCCTATTGATCTTTTTTTAATTATTACATTAGTTGTTTTTTTCATTCTATAACACAATAAACAAAAATAATAACAAATCTATTTTCTTAATACAGGAATTTCCCAGCTGTACCTCTCAAAATCTTTTATGCAAAAGTTGCTTTTAAACCGTTATTTTAAGTGTTTTCATAGCTTTGTTTTTGCAATCACTGTACTCAGACAATACATGCACACATTGAAAAATGTCTTCAAAAAATAAACATGATGAAGAGTAAAACAAACCAGTTACAATAGCGCAATCAAATGTAAGTATTTTACATAGTAGAAAAACTAATAAACGCACATTTTGAACTTTTATACAACATACATCAAGAAAAGATATATCAGTTTTGATAAATGCACATAGTACATACTGATGGTTATAGGCACATGCGAGTTGTAATTTGGCAAAAAACAAGAAAACCATGTAGTTTTGGGAATGTTTATAGATCCATGTATAAATATATATCGCTCTCTTATATTTAGTTTCAATTTTACAGGCATTTTTAAATTTTAATCCAAATTGTATCACCGGTACTCCCATAGTTTATATAACTTATATAATAAGCATATTTTAACCTTTGTTAATCATTTTTTTAACTCTCAACTTAGTGATTATGTACACCAGAGACCTGAGATTAAATTTATCTCAGGAATATTACAGCAGAAAAGTTGAGAAGGAATCTAGTTGGATTAAAACTCTGTCATTGTTACATTGGCATCATTGCATTATCCTGATTAAAGATATTTACAAAATTCTCTATACAAAAATAGCATTTTGGTGGATACAGTGTCCGATATCATTACTGTGCACATATGCAGGTCGAATTGATAACAGAAAGAAGCATTTTCATGTCCAGTGAGCCAATTTATTTAGTAAAATTGGATTACTGTATAAATCAGAGAGTGTTCAGCAAAGACAGCGTGCTTCTTCCACATCACAGCGGAGTCAAATGACTCTCTTATCTGTGGGATACAGAAAAAACACCTGGTGCTTACAGAGACGATGCTCTAAATAAAAATAAACATACCGCTCACTCTCCTTAAATAATAGTTTGTGATACCAGATGCACTGTTTATGCAAAACTAGGTAACTATACAGCATTTCCAATCAGCAACACACGACTCCATTTGAACTGGAGAAGTCTCTTTGGCCCTTTTTAAAAGAGCATCCAGGATCTGGATTGGGATTGAATATACAAGGAGGATGTCCCGGGCAGAAGTGTCAATCACTGAAGGATGTCTGTGAGTTTTTGGCTCTGGACACTGGGGTGAGTGTGATCTTATTGAATGTAAAGCACCGAGAGTGGGCAGAGACAGAGAGCATTAGGATTGATGGTGTCAGCTTCAGACACCACCTGTCCATCCCACTCGTGCTCGGGCCTTTGCTCGGAGACCACAGGGGTTACAAACTGATACATCCCAGTCTGGGAAGCTTTCCAACAAAAACTTGCAGAATTGTTCTCCTCCTGAATTCTAATTCTCGAGTATCTGCAGCAACCTGTTCGACTTCAAAAAAAGCAAACGTACACCCGGAGAGAAATAATGATCTTAAAATGATGGGCGATATAGCGGGAAACTATTTTTTGGTTCTAAGGGGGTATTCACATTGAACTGAAATTCTCCTTCCATTATAGCGGACTTCGTTTGGGCAGGTGTGAAAGCAGCCACCGAACTCCAAAAGGAGGCCAAAAAAAAGCCTGTACTGTGAAGCCAGATTAAAGCCAGCCAAGTTTAGAATTAGTTTCTACCAATCGTCGGTTTTGGGTCACATGAAAGGATCTAAGATTTAATAAACCTTGTCATCTTGGTAGCTTACGCCACATTGCAAACCTGCAGCGGGGCAGGTTATGATATGGATTACAGATCGCATCGTCTTTGGGGTGAATGTTGGGATCTAGTTGTTAAATGTTTTTATGAACATTTTCACAATTCATGCACATTTTACATCTAAAATGCACATATACTAGGTGGGTGGAAATGCAGCTACTGGTACGCTGGCAGTACAGTTCGTCATTCTTGATCATTTCGCAATCAAGTTGATGTTGAACATGGTGCATGTTTAAAAATGCTACATAGCAGTTACCTTTTCCTTTCGTACAACTCTTTAAAAATAGCACTGACTTTAATTCAAATGCCATTGTTGTTTCCAGAGACAAATGTGCATCTCGGGTTATTCGGAGCAGTGGAGCATAATGCACTGAATCCTTCATTGCCTAGGAAATGAAATTGCATTTGTAGAGTGCGTTTGAAGGACTTTCTGAATTGGGACAGCCTTTGTAACATCACAATAACACTATCTATCTTCAAATGTTGGCTTGGCAGCAATATTATTTTTCAAATGTTATTTGTTTTCATTGTTGTAATCAAATGTTAACCACGAAAACAGCAAAAAAATATGGAGATAAAATGTCCATGTTGCAAATTATGTACAATTATTTTGGATGATTGTGGGCCCAATTGTCCAAACCCTCCAACACTTTTTTACACTGTGAAAACAGCAAATAATACAAACCAAAAATATTTCCATTAAATTTCGTGAATACCAAGAAATAATATGCAAAAACACAGCAAAGGGGATATTAAATGCCCATTTCTGGGACAGGTTGGGCATTTATGGAGTTCATATCTGATGAGCTGTGTTGAAGATAGGACCATAAAATAACATTTAATGTAATGAAATATTAAAAACTACTTGAAATGCATCTTATTGTACAGACCTGGACGTCATGCTAATCAAAGACATTGTGAGAAACAAACACAAATCAGAGTAGCTGACAAAACAAATTTTCTAACTAATATGGGTCCCACCAACCCCTGATATTTTGCTGGAAACCTGAACAAACCGGATGGGGCGCATGTCTTTGTGCAGTCAACACAACATGAAGGTACTTACACCGCGTTCAGATTTCCCAAGAAAAAGCCATCGACAAATTCCGAGAAACCAGTGACAAATACTCATAAATCACAGGCAAACTGGTGCCGCATGTACACGAGAGTGAAGTCAACTGCTAAAACACCTGCAGCCAATAAGAGAGCAGGAAGTTGGGGATGAGATACAAAGGTATTGATTAGTGTTGAGTCGATAGACGATTTTTAAAACATATACTGAATTCTATAATAATAAGAGTTATTTGTGTTCAGGCATGCACTGTTTGCAAATATTGTGAACCCTTGTGTATCACGGTAGATAGGTTCCAGAACTGGCCGCAATAGCTGAAAATCCGCGAAGTAGGGACACCATATTTACAGTATTTTTTTAACAGGTATTCACTATTCAGACTTTTAAAACCCTCCCTTTACATAGTACTGTTAACAAACCACCCTTTACAGTAATGTACAGATATCTATGATACGTACATACAGTACACAGGCACAAATGATGGTGCGTACTGTACAATTGTACAGTATTTTACTCACCATGATAGAATGTTTCCGGAAAATCCTTGCACAGATCGATTTCAAGCAAATATTGTAGAGGTTTAATACTCTATCGCAATGTTTCACAATGGACACTATACGATGCCAAATTGGTCGTCATCATGAATAAATTGAGCCTAGGAGGGCTTCAGGTTCTGGAAGTGAGACGAAGGGGTGGTGGAGGGTCTTTTCAGATCGTCAAAGAAAAATGGACGAACCAACAGTTTTTAAAAGGACATCAGATGAGGATAATTAGGTTCAACAGTCTGATCACCATATGACGTTCCCTTTAAGACATGCATTTGTTTCTGCTGCTCTCCTGAATCAAACCACAGTGAAACACATGCAAGTACTAATTAACATCAACTCCAAACTTTTAAAGTGCACACATTTCCTTAATCACCATATGTCCTTCAGAAAATAAGAAACACCAAGTTGTTTTCTGCTCCAGTTAGGAGATAACCCCACAAACAATCTCACATTTTAAACAGATGACACACAGCATTTGGACACTTAACAAGCATAGCGTGTCATTTAGCAAAAAAAAGGAACAGAAAGCTTTTCCCACAATTCTTTGTACTGAACAGCACCTCAACAGCAATTCTGCAGCCAAAAAACCCATTCAATTAATTCAAACTTTAGAATTTTTTTAAAGTGCTTTCCTACCAATTCAATTACTTTAAATGCCAAATCAAGCTCATTTGCACTACGATTAGCAGATGCAGCTATTTTGATGTAGCCCAAACATTCTCTGCAAACTACACATTGAAAATTAAACCGCATTCATGAGAGAATAGTCTCAGAGGATGACACTATTTCTTCTCCATCTTCAATTTTCCCCCCAAAAGAGCTGAAGAAATGACGTGCAAATGGCAAAGCTTACACTAATAGCATTACGACGGGGAACTGCAACGAGCCGAGCTGCTAGCTGAGATTAAAAACACGTCATGGATAGAATTCATGAATACAGATGAAGACGGCGCACCTCACAATCAAGAACATAATAGAGACCATCTGAAAGACAAGCCAATCAATGACTCTGCAAGAAAAACTATGGTATACCAATAATCTTTTATAAAAACAAGTATATCTGAACTTTTGAATAACATAAAATTTGTCACGAATTTCAGCCTAAGGTCATCATAAGCACAGTTGGGTCTGGTGCATCAACTTCAACCAGTCAATAGGGTTTGGGTCTAACCAACCAAGCCAAGTTTCTAGGGATGTCTGAAGGTACACTTTAAATCTTAAGGGGAAGATGACCCTATCCTGTGGCCATACATTGGTCAGAAAATGTATGGAAAAAAGGAAAATAATAATAACATTATTTTCAAATGTTTCTAAGTTATAATTAATGTTTAAAGCTAGGTCATGAATATTTAAGTGGTTAGAATGGAGTACATTTGACACAAAATATTAGCCTAAAAAGATCAACACATTATTTTTGCTGCCAATAAACACGATGGAACTCTAAAATATGTGAGATATACACATGGAAAACATGTTGTTAGTATAGATTATTACTGGTCTAATAAGAGCCAATGAACAATGCTAAGCTATGCCAGATCTAGATTGAATATTTTCCAAAATGTTACTTGTCAATATACAATACTTGTAAGGTTTGGAAAATAAGCCTTTCAAAAAGTACCATGTTCCTTTAACTAATAAAGTCAAACTAGAACACAAAAACGATCTACAATGACAATGATAAATTATCAACAAGTTTCGGGAGGAGATTACCAGCACTAGACAAGTGTCACCAGTTCAGCTACTTGCACTCCGACATTATAACTACCTCGTCTTCAAACCCTTAGCAACTCTCTGAACGGGTTTTGGATCACCATTTTGTTACTGGACCCTGGATATTCTCTGCAATACTAGGCTGGTTGATGTAAGCAGACTCTTGAAAGAAATTCAAAATGTAACGTTCATTTCAGGCTCCTTGTACAAAACATTATAAAAGAGAAACCCTGTAATTTACCAGTGGTGTGATTTAAAAAAATAAATAAATAGGGAAATGTATGAATTTATCAACAGCAAATTTCTTTCAACTACAAAAGATTTATTGTCAGACTGATCACGATGATTTATGACATCATTGCAGATGTTAAGCATCTAGTTGCGCACACTGGCCACATGCCATGACCACATGTACAATATAAATCAGAGGGAGAGCAGAAACACACTCAATCAATGCAGCACGGCGAAACAGATGAATGGCCTAAAATAAGGATAAGAAGCCTGACGCATGGAGTCATCAATATTTCAAAGTTTAAGTGTGCATGCCCGGGATTCAGTCACTCTATAATCCGCTGGAGATGTTCATTTTTGAATTAACTCTACTGTCCTTGAATTATAAATATGAGTCAGTTAAGGATAGCGTATGAGTATGCTTCTGTAGCTCCCTCAGGAAAAATTCAGGAGCCAATTATTTGAAGCCCTGCGGCAGGCGGCATGCCCTGGGCTGGATGAGGGTGACAGATCTCCTGCTCAAAGCTCAGCTCTGGTGAAGAGTCAGAGATGGAGAACTCTCAGCTCTCCTGCAGAAGCCGGGCTCTTCTGGCTGTCTCAGCAGAGGGAGCTATGTACGAATGTGAGGCCTGGACAGTAGTTCTGCTTGGCATAGAGCTGATGAGTGTGCTGCATGTGCCAGACAGCCTCTTTATCTGATGACATGCTGAGTGGGCCAAAGGGGTGAAAGGAAATGTCTTTTTTGGCAGCTTCCACTTGAGCTCTGGCACTAAAATGGTGTTTAAATAATTATGCTGTAATCAATTCAAGAACCCAAACTGTTTGAAAATTTTATCTTTTCATTGAGAACAATCTTTTGAGTGGTTTTCAGTTAGAAAATCTGAAATTTCTTCCAACATAAAACGTACGTATCTAAATACACTCATGTGTCATTTTAATTTGCTTTAGCAAGTTATAAAATGATTGTGTGCAATTGCGTTTTTAAAGGATCGAGACTCGCTCAAATCTTCGGATGGCTTTTCAGCAAAGTGCTCTGCATCAAAGAAATAATGATGCAATTAGACTCCCTGCCTGAAGATGGCATCCAAGGCAATAGCCACAAATCCTCTCTTTTTGAATAAACACTTATCCAATTTGATTCCTATATCTGTATCTGTTCACATGTTATTTAAAATGTGACATTTTGTATGTTTACACTTGCCATAGAAACCAAGGCCACCTAGAATGGAGAAGTGTGAAATATGCTTAACTACAGCTCTTTACTACAAGTTAAATTCAATAAATAACCACAAAATGTTGAGGCAGAAAGGGATAAAAAGGATTTTCCTCCATGTTCAACATTTGGTTGTGATTTGTTGTGCGTCCACATTTGTCTCAAATCCGATATTACAGTCACTTTTTTCAGACTTATTTCCAAATATGAATGACGCCTTATTCAGATTTCAAAATTTCCAGAATGCGTGCGTTTTTCACTTTCATATATCAGATCTGAGCAAAAATCTGAAACGGGTCACATTCGATACCAAAGGCCAAAGTCAATTCTTTTTAACGCTCATAAAATATACATTTACAAAAATGAAACGCTGACAAAAAAAAAAAAAAAAAGTCATTGGTGACGGGCATTAATTCAAAAGAGTTTAAATGGATTTATCTCTTTAAATGTCCTTACACCCAATTTTGTCATGTTCTCTGTCAAGCGTGACATTAACATATTTAAATGAGGCAGGAGATAAATGTGATGTTCTGCTTTTGCATGTGCGGTCAATTTCATGTAAAAAAAAAAAAAGAAAAAAAGAGAATCTACATTAAAACCTGTGCCGGGTTGAACCATCTACATTTATTTTGGAAGTACATTTCTAGCTTCATACAGTGTTACCCCAAGACAAGCTTCAATGTCTGCACCACTATAAAGAATTGTATATTAAACAAACTCTATTAGAAAATAAAACATCCTTAAGCGACATCCAAATAAATATTTATATTTAGCTAATGGCTGAGTGCTTTCAACAACCACAAACCAAGTATGGATTTGTGTGTGAGTGATGGAAAACAAAATATCTCATTGTAAACCACGATTACCATTACGTACAAACACAAGGACACCCCAAGCCTGTTTCGATGCATAATTTATCAACTTCTAGCTAACAAATCTACGGAGGCTGAATGAACATATGCTCGGTTTTACACCGACAATTCCCAAATCATCAGAAAACGTTTATTTCATTTGATCAGTAGCGACGGCCTTTAACCTTCACCATAATAACAGAACCAAAAGAATCAGTGCAGGATCAGGATAAAGCCGGCTGTCCCCTCAGTGTTTGTACCTCAATCTCTTTTACAGCATGCACAACATGAATAGAATCACAGCATGAGGATGGAGACATGAGTCTGAAAAATACATTCGATGACATGCACCAGTAATGTCTTTTTTTCAACCTTAATCCATCTGAGACCCCCCACTGATGGTGAAAAAGGCTGCATGGATTGGCACAACGGTACTTCAGTTTCAGCCTGCAACACAAGCTGCCTCCCTCCGTGACCACAGGGATGAAACTGGTGTGAAACATAATAAGAACGGATCATGCCACAGCGTGTTCCCATATATATTACACACACATCTATGCACCATCCCACAAACAGTCTGGTTGATGATGAGAATTCCTGCGGGTTGCAAATGTTTGTTGCAGTCACTTCTTCATCTACTGTATTTTTATTGACTGGCTTTTTTTTATTTCTGACCCTTTTTGGTAAATCATAAAGCTTGCAACTTTACATTGTGAAAATAAACAAAGTTACCAACAAAGCTTTAGCATGAAAACTATTTCTTCAAGTTTCAAACTTTAAATCCATAGCCCATTGTTCCCCAAAATTGGTAGGTTTCATCAATATTTTTGTGATAAGTAGCAAAACAAATAACATCTAAAAGTGATTTATACTTATGTTCCGCTTACTTAAAAAGTACTCTTTTAAAAAGAGGTTTAAAATGAAGGCAGCTAACAACAAATTGCTTTAAAATACAGTGATAACTCGAGATAAAAAATTAATCTGTTTCAGGGTGGCCTTCAAATACTGAACTTTTTATATGTTGAAGCAAGTTTTGAAGTAAAATTCCTAATCTTTTTCATAGCGTGAAACACTCTTATCTCGAGGTACCCCTGTATTATAAAACAAAACAAATAGTGGATTAAAACTAATATTAGTGTAGTATAAAATGTACTAAAATCCCAGTACAATAAAATAATAAAAAAAAAAATTTAAAACTTAAACGTCAGAGTTTCAGCTTGTTTTCAGAACGGTTACGTTTTTTTCACCTTTGTAGAACAAGCGTAAGCTATGGGGTCAATGAGGAGCTAATACAAATAATGTCTATGTTTCTCCTCCTCAGCGGTTGGTTGTTTCACACTCATGTCAGAGCTTCTCTTGATGTCCATCTGCTCAAAGTTCTTAGAAATAGATGCATGAGTCTGGCCAACAAGGAATAAAATTGAAGTTTCTAATTTGTTTAACTTTTCACCACCCCGTACCCAACAGAAATCAATAACATCCACTTCAACACAAAGAAAGAGAATTCATTTTTCATTTTCAGTACAAATATCGAAAATTAACCATTTTACTTGTGCTTAGGTTTTGAAAAGAATGAAGTTTTTTTAGTGGAAAACAAAACAAGGAATTATAATCTGAAGCATTTCTCACCACTGAGCTTAGCTGGCAACAGGCTGTAAAACAGATGTGCTCCAATATCTTTCACTAAATTTCAGCCTTTAGTTAAATCACAGGAGACTTACAGTCCATTATCTCCCATCATACCATCCTGCAAAGCCTCCAATTATTCAGTCAATCATTTTGATTCATTGTTGGGTTTAAACATGTAAACTATCCAAAAGACGATAGTGTGATGGCTGTACACAGCAAAAGATGAATTACTACACACCAAGCCAACTATTCTGTCATGTGAGAGTTTCTGAAGAGGAGAATCTAACCCAGGGTGAAATTGAAATCTACTCACGGATGCCAGGAACGAAAGAAGCTAATTAAAGATCATCCAAAAATTAAAAGCACCATTCCTTCCAAACCAATGCTGCCCAGAGGCATTTCAATCCTGACGCCATGTCTTTTTCATCCTACACCTAGATTAATATATTGTATTCTTCAGGAAATAAAGAAGGAGAAATCCATTTGATGCATGCATGCCATTTTCCTTCCCACAACCGCAACAAACACTCGGCTCCTTAAAAACAACTGATCCATATCTTTGCATTTATGTTATTAGTATCCACAAAGCTACAGTAGATCTCTCTTGGGTGCTTGTTAGCAAATATTTCCCATCTTTGAAACTTTGTTCAAGCAATTAAAGAGAAAGATTTAATCCTTGAAACCACTGCTGCCTCATCCGCTTTATTTATTCCATTACAGAATCCATACTAAATGAGATTTTAGCACTTCTAACCACTAATTAAACCGGGAGCATCAACAAAGAATCTCAAGCAAATAATAAGCAACCACCAATAATAACCATCCAAAGTTCCTTCTTTCTTTCTTTCTTTCTTTCATTCAGGGAAGATGATTTGGGAATGGAAACGGAAACATAAGTGCCTCCAAGCCTTTTCCTAAGACATACCACTGATCTTGTAAGTAAAGGCTTTTTCGGCATCTAGGGATTGGACACGGAAGAAAATAAAATGTTGCAGCTACAAAAAAAGGCTCAGAACAGCACAAAAATCCAAAGGGAACTCCGTCTCTTGATGAAAGCTTACTGAATTTATAAGAGTTTCAGATCGACGGCAATAATCTCTTATGGTAAAACTAAATAAATGTACAAGTTACAATTATATAAGATAAACAAACTTGTATTCAGGGTTGATTTTGGTTAACTGAAATTCTGAACTGACTCTCAATCACAGTTTCAGGCATTCTCCAGCTATTCGTCATCAAACCCTTTCATATGGTTAAGTAGCTGCCTACTCCAGTGTCTACCTCATCATTCAATAAAGGCCTTGACACACCGATCCAAATTGAGATTTGCAAGAATCTTTGGACGGTTTCGCAACAGGGTGCTCTTCGTCTGGGTTGTAGAAATATTGACGAAATAACGCTCCCTGCCTGAAGATGGCGTTTGCAATACAACTGATGCACTCCATGCCACACGAAGATACAGGGATGAAGAAAACAACAGAAAAGAAATCAAAGAACATACATTCTGTCGGTGGCAGATCACAAGGAGCTGTTTGACAAAAATGTGAAGAAAAGAGGGGTTTTGTGAAGCGCTATTTCTTTACGGTGCTAAGTCGCTTTAGAAAATGTGGGATGAGTGCCACAGAGTGGCTCTTTTATGTAATATGTCATCAAAGGAGTCAGCGGCCATTGGTTGTTCTCATTGCAAAAAACCAATCCGATATGGCAGTGAAACTTTTTTTTTTGTCTACAACACTCATTGTGTCAGATGTGTGAGCTCCCATTGAGCGCATGGTTTTCAATCAAGGCCTTGAGTCTGTCCAGTGATGCTTTTCCGTTGAATCTTAGTAATGCCACGACTCGGCTTGGTTGTGTTTGACTCATCTCTACTTTGTGTTTCCACCGACTTCCAGTATCGTTTTTTACAAAAGCTCGGTCAAGCCTTTTGAAATTCTCCCTCACTTAACCCATATGTGCGGCCTGTGACTGCGTATCATAAACGCAGGTTTATGTGTAGTTTCTACGTTAAGGCCTCTACACTCCGGTCCAAACTGAGATTCGCACAAATCTTCGGATGGCTTCTCAGAAGGGTGCTGTTTGAGAAGTTGATGCAATGATGCTCTCTGTTTAAAGGTGGCTAGTACTCACCGCGCCAAATGGGGTAACGGGAAAGAAGAACAAGAAGACGACGACAACAGAGAAGAATCAAAGAACACATAGAAAAAATATGGATGTGGAACGGTTAATACGGTTATTGGCTAATCACCAGGAGCTGTTTGAGAAGATCTCTGGGGAAATCAAAGTTTTTAATATGACATTTATTTTACAGATGGATTTGATGTCACAGGGAAAAAAATGAAATGCCACGAAAACAAGAATTTAAACGCAACTAATTTACCTAAATGTTTATTGTGACGAGGGATTATTGATGGAAAAGTGGTTTTGAGTCAGGCTGTGATTACAGAATTTTAAAGGGAAGATCTAAACAAACACACTGGAGGAAAACAAGCCAACCCACGTGAAACTCAACCAAATTCATTCATTCAACAAGCACGAGACACGCACACTATCGTGTAGAATTAGCTGTCCTGCGAATTCAACCAACAGAAACGTGTTTCCCGTGGAGACATTAGGAAAAATCCAGAGACATACGCAGTTGAATTTTGACTTCTGCGGATACTGCGTTCTCAAGCGCGTGCGGCGTGTCGCTTCCACATCAGGCAACCAGAAATTTTGAATCATTGATAAACACAGAATAGGCAAGAAACTAGCTTCATTCAAAGCCACCCGCACAATTTCTGGGTATGAAACTCGACCTGAGATTTTCAGCGTTGTTTACTCATCATAAAAACACGTCGTCTTACCTTGTTCTGGCGTCTTTGTGTTCAGAAGTATTTACTTCTCGCGTCTTAGTGCGTTTCCAGTGTCACGAGCTCACCAAATGCGGACTAGAACAACCAAAAACTAGAACATTTGACTAGACTGCAGACGAGTGCGTGTATAGTAAACTCTGACACAGTTTGACAGAGCCGCAGGAAGCGTCAGTGATGGACTGAATAATAGAGAGCTCTGCTTTTACTCCGTTCAACTGTGCGCCTCTTCAGAAGCACGCCGAGACGGCTACACCACGTGACAGTCCTGCTCCAGGATTCATGTCAACCTTCCTCTTGTCCGCACCGCAGCGTTTTTTCTTTCTTTCTTTTTTATGTTAACATTTAAAATTAAAAACAATAAAGAAATACTTCCTAAAAGTATTTCACCGCATTTTATATTTTGTGCTCAGAGAAGGAAAACGATCAAAGGGGGTCAGGAACTGGGAAACCAAAAAGTCTTTAGACGAGTACGAGATAACAAAGAACAATTCAGCCAGTTCAGACTTGTTTTCTTATTTATTTGTTTGTTTGGACGGTTGGTCGGTCAGTTTTGCAGGTTTTTGCTGGTGATCAGCTTTTTAGGGATCTCCTTAATGAAATGGGCCACATACACTCTATAAAGGTTTCTGTAAAGAACCAAATCTGGTAATAATAGGGGACACTTTTTAGGGGACAACTTCCAAGATACTATTTAGAGCCAACCCTCAAAGGGGCTTTTTAACTCTAACATTTAAAAGGGCTATTTAGAACCAATCATCAAAGGTGGTTTTGAGCTCTAAAATTCAAACGTGGTATTCAGAACCAACCATTAAATGTATGAAATGATTAAAGTGATATGACCAGCAACTGTCTATAGCACATTATAAATTACGACATTAGAACTACAAGTTTCTTAGCGCTAATAAAGGGCTAAAAAGCTACCAGTGAATAGCCAAAAAGAGCTTAATGGGTTTTCAAAGTGAAAAAGCTGCAAAGAACCAGTAAAAAAAACTTTTCATAAGTGTAGAGACTAAGGGACTAGCCCTAGGGTTACCTGTCTTGATAGCTCTTTGTGAGCCAACTGCCACACTGGGTGTAGTAGCAAGTAAGTAGTGCAGGTTTTTCCACCGGTAGCTCTGGTTTTCACGTCTACAACAGGTGCCTTATAGTTGATTTAAAATGATTAACAAAAACATTATTAAACCCTTAAAATGTCTACTTAAAAAAAAAATTTGGCTTTTTTAATTACAGTCAAGGTAACCTTGGTTACGGATACACATCACATGCGAACATTGGAAGCCCCCAAGCCCCAAGGACTACAATAAAATGCTCTGTTCCAGGCTCTTCAGCTACAAAACAACCTACAATCACAGTCTAATCTGAAAAAAAAAGTGGGCAGCAAGGAGTGAGCAAGTGTTTGGAATAAAACATCTGATTTGTTTTGGACGCCAGTTTTGCTTTTAACTTTGGGATCAATTATAACAAGTTCATCAATGTTTTGTTGTTTTTCTATTAATGGTACACAATGTTATGCCATGTTATGTTAGAGTAATGTAAGGAATCACTGGATTGAGTGAATTCATTGAGTAATCGAAGGAGTTGTTGCTCTCTCTTCCTCAACCACGCTCGTATCATACATTGGCATAGTAATTTTGTAATTTTAAGCATTTCATCCATTTCAAAAGGGATCCCTTGTTTAAGTAAAGCATCATTTAACCCTTTTTACTATAATTAACCCCAACACTCCACCATTTGACTGAGATATTTTGTATTATGCTGGGTGTGGCTTCCAAACTGGATCTGAGGTTTTGTTGCCCCGCGGAACTCTCTCTCTCTCTCTCTCTCTCTCTTTCTCTCTCTCTCTCTCACTCTCTCTCTCTCTCTTTTCAAATAAAGGTAAGATACCATGAATTGACAAAAGTATTCAATATTGTGCAAATCATTGAATATGGTGGTTGAAATTAATCCGCAGCAGACTGCAATTAAATTACATAAGTATACTTTTAGTAGGAAAAAGCATAAAAAGTAAATAAAAGCCACAAATGTGAACGAATGGGCCACACTCAGAGTAGGAAAAAAGTAAAACCAAAACAAACTTAAATCCCATGAGTTGAAGACTCCAGAGTTCCATTGCCCCTTCATTCTGCATCATGGTATTTGATACCAAAAGTCCCCAAGCTATGATGCGAAATGACATCGGCAATACTGCTGACATTTACAAAGCCAAGGGTTTGTATTTCTTTCCAATTTGAGATGAAGTGAGTTTGAGGAATGACCCTCTAAGAGTCTAAACCTTAAATAACTCTGACATTTTGTTGAAAGAATAAAGGTTGCCATAAAACACGGTGAAGAGTTCTTTTAAAGCTCCTAGGAAAGATAACTTCAGATATGAAATGCAAAAATGATTCATTACCCTATTATTCTCGTAATAGTCAGTTGATCTCATTAAGGTTCATTTGTAAAAAGATACCTTTGCCTGTTTGATACCCACCAACAGATTTTCTTTTTTCTATATTAATCTGTATCCTTGATGTTTTTTACACATTGATTGGTTTTTGCTGGTCTTTACACAGAGAGATATCTTCTTATAAAAGTCAACATTCTCAAGGTATTGGGGGATGATATCCATTGATTTGCAGAAGCAGATACTTTTAACGCTTTGAGGGCTATTGGAATATTTTACACGGGGTCTGTGGGAGTAAGCTTTCTCTTGTAAACAGACAAAACGAACCTGGAAAAAAAAGGTATGAAACCAAATACATTTTTTAAAGTCAATGTTTCATGTGTTTTTTGCCTCACGTCAACCTTGACTTTCTGACACCCACTAAAATGCAATAAGTAATGGAACAATTCCAGCCAATCTTGGCATCGCCCTCTCCGCACGGAGTCTTCCCTCCAGCTCAGTGTTTGGAGAGAACGTTAATCACACCTCTCATGCCCTGAACACTCTTCTGCATAGTCATTATCTTCGCCTTAATGAAATTCTAAGCTGAGTTCCTCTACTGAGCCGAAAGGAATCAAAGGACAACTCACTATAATGTCAAAGCACTTTGAGGAAAGGACGCAAACTGTGCTCGTAATAGTCGGAAAGTAACCTTGTTTTTATATTTTTAACACGACGCTGCAATTATCACAAAATAATTATAGTGTCGCCAGAGTCAAAGCTGTTTTCCCGAACAAGCGGGGGCAACAAATCAGACAGTCTTTGCCTACTGCTGCATGAATAAGTAATGATTTTGTATTTTTTATTTCAGGCAGCTCTGAGCAAGTATACTCTCAGCTTTCAACATGGTTCATACTCAACTCAGATCTCTCTGGAAGAAAGCAGTGGAGGACCGGCTGCCCACTTTCTATGTATATTTGATGGAAAAAGCTCTTGTACGGAGAGTTATTTTCTCATTGATGAGAGAAAAGAGAAGAGTCGGGTTATTTGCACCACAGTTTCCCTCGTCATGTGCGTCAATAATTCACAGAACTGCGTTATATCATGCTATTCTGACAAGCTGCGTTAACCTTGTTTTATTGGATAATTTTACACATGTGATCTGGAGTAGTCAAGGCAATTGTATTTATGCATTTTTTCGCAGATTAAAGAATATAATTAGTTCTAACGTGAATACGTTGTGTGGGATAGAGTAGCCTAGACCAAATTGACAAATTGTTGGTTTTATTTGTATTTGGTCTAATTGGTATAGTTTTATAGGTCTAGTCGAATTTTAATGGGTTATTTGGAATAATCGATGTAGTTTAGATCTGCGAGAGGAAAAACCCACACTCACAACGAGGTGCATCATTTGGGCTGGAGCTAGAGTGTCCAAGGCAGTGATATACATAACAGTTCAAAGGAAGCCAGTGCAGCAAGGATAGGATCGGTGTGATATGATCACACTTTCTTGTTTTGGTGAGCAGTAACTGTCGTTTATTTAAGGAGAAAGTGCTGATAAAACTGTAATAGTTCATGAGTGTCCTTCCCTAGTCTCTGGGACATTTGTTTTAGTCAAGCAGACCAAAAAATGTTATAACAAGCAGAACTAACAACATTTTATTATGGTCAAATGCGAGGCCATTTACCAAGAGGATTCTCAGTGCTGTAGTATGGTCTTAAGCTGAATTGAACTCATCAGTGTTCATTGTACAACATTAATTTACATGCTTTGGTGACTCTCAAGGTGACCGCACAACATGCAGAGAACCACTTTATCCACTTTTTTCTGTCAAGGAGTCACAGTCTCTGTTGGAGACTATCCCAGTTCTCATTGTCCGAACATCAGGGGACCGCCATGACTTATACACACACAGCCCACACTGATGCCCATTGAAGAATCTAGAACCTTCTCAAATTTCTCGTAATATCAATGCGCCTTTTGTGACGTGCATCCTCATTTCCATGTTTGAAATACTCCATTGTTAAATCCGATGTCCTGCAGAGGTTTTGCAAAGGGATGACATCACAGAGCCTAAACGAACAAGATAAGTAACAAGACAAGATAAACAAAACCCTATTAGCATGAACTCCTTGAGCTGTAATTTAGAGCAGGAAGTACACGCTGTTCTTCCCAATTCATAAATATTGAAATCAAATCAAATATTAAAATGAAGCAAAACAAACACAGATACATTTCCCGTATTCCATTTCAAGAAAGGAATAAATACATGTCTTTGGAAAAGATTGTCTGGAAGGCGCGGCTGCGTTTGGATTTTTACTTCCATTAGGAACCTGTAGGTTTGGTCAGAAAACATAGTACATCTTTCAGAGTCATTCCCAGCATCCAAAACAGCAAACTTGCATATTTTATAATGCGCAAAACACAATATGCGAGACGAATAGTAAACTCATAGAACAGAAAGATGACAAGATGTTGTCTTTATCCGCAAAATTTGGCTTTAAAAAACTGCCACAACGGGTTTTGATTTCTACAATCCTCCTTAATGCACCACTGTAGTCGTGTTGCACACCTCGAAGCCTAAACAAATGGAGCATTCTCTGGTGCATGCTTTCTTTGTAATTTGTGTTCATTTGGATCAAATGTCATTTTTCAGCAGGACAGTGACCACAAACACACATCCAGCCTGAGAATGAAGAATTGAGCAAGTTGACCAAAAAGAAGAAGGTCATCTGAAGCAAACTTAATCATCATTTGGAAAGATGAGAGGGAGCAGGTGACCATTACAAAGATCCAAATGTAATTTTTCAGCAGGACAGTGACCACAAACAGACACCCAGGTTGATTACTCATTAAAATCAAAACAAAGGATGTCTAATTTGAAAAAGACAGACATAGGGCATGTTCCGGAGTTTCACACTGTTTTTGTCAACGATTTAAAATAGGATACCGTCTTGTCCCGACACAACTGTAAACTGACTCGCGGGAAACACAACTAATAAATATTTACCTACATTCAATGCTCCAATCCAGAGGAGAAAACACCACACCAGGTGTTTTACTCCCCTGGAGAAAGCAAAACTGTCCAACTCATCAAAGCGTTTACTCTCACATGTGATGGTTTTTGAGCAGGACAGGACACGGTTAAAAAAAATTAAATAAAATAAAACAGGATAGGATATTAAAAGACATATTTAAAGCACGTAAATGAGTTGTGATGAGAGGAGAAAGTTAAAAGAGCAAAGAACATTCAATGACCTAGTTCTACCCACACACAGGCTTCACTTAAGGTGGACAAGTGGATTTTATTTGCTTCATCCTTTAAGAGTTTCGGGAGGTGCATGAAATTGTAATGTAGTGGGAGTTTGGCTACGATTCTCTGATGTGGAAAGACAACAGCAGAAACTGGAGGAAAAAAAGCAATTAATCATCTCGTCAGGAGATGGTGTCTGCATGACTTCACATGCAAACGAATGGATTTCTTCTTTTATTTTGAAAATGCAATTCAGGTTACGGACATGGGGTCAGCGCTGAAGCTGCAGTGCCTACATTTTTAATCTTCGGTGGGAAATGTTCCAATATATTTTTGACAGTCACCCTCAGGGAACTGTTCAAAGGGGACTAGATTTCTACATTAGAGCATTAAAATGTCTTTACATTTGTAAAATGCTACAATGATTCTCTGACAAAGAGAAAAACAACAACGGGAGCTTCTTCATTATTTCCAAATCAACAGCAACCTATGTTCTGCTCAAATATCTTAGATTTTGTTTACCTTAAAACCCAACTGCAGCATGGAGACTTAAAAACGATAAAATACAAACTTTTCTGGTGTTAAAAAAAAAACAAGCTGTTCAAATTATGGAACCAAACCTCAGGATCCCACCCACAAATATGTTCTCTCCGGCATCATTCGCCAGTTTTTGTATTGTGGTCAATTGTATCAGTTAATTGTGCTGTTGTTGGATGTAAGTTGTTGTTTACTCCCTCAAATTCAATGTATTTGTAAAAATAAATGTTGATGTGGGTAAAAGTTTTAAGCAGGTAAAAAAATCTGTAAACAGGTAACAAATGCTCTCAGGAATATAAGAAAAATTAACAGCAAACAAAAAGACAATCTTTGGTGTTACTATCCCTTCCCTTCAAACCAGCATCAATTCTCAAAGTAACACTTGCACAAAGCAAGTATGATCAAAAAATTATACCAAACAGGTGCTAATAATCATCAAATTGGTTGAAACCCAGTCATGAACTGAAATGGAAACAGCTGTGTAGGAGGATTAAAACTGGATGAGGAAAAGGTGAAACTCGGCTACCAAGTTGAGATTGAGAAAGACAGGCAAGAGTAAACTGAAGTATACAGCAGGACCATTACAAAAAAATAGCTAAAGTCACGAAGAACTACTTTTCACATGAAAAAGAACAAGATGTACTGGAAGGAATGGCATTTCAATATTAATGGAGAGATTACGAGACAGAAGGATGCAAGAAAGTCTACACTCACAAAAGATCTGATTAGTTCTTCAAGATGTTTGGAACATCCTATTAAGTTGTTTCAATTTCCAGCCTTCTAAGATCCAGTCCCATCGAGTTCCAACTGTTTATTTGATTTAGATTAATGGAAAAATTTATTAAGATTAGATTAGATTAGATTCAACTTTATTGTCATTACACAAGTACAAGTACAGGGCAACGAAATGCAGTTTATGTCTAACCAGTAGTGCAAAAAAGCAGCAAGTGCAGGATATAAGTTAAAGATATGTACAAAATAGAAAGATTATTGCTAATATTTGTGCTATGGATAGAAGGCTATGTATACAGTTGCTATTATATTTACAGAAGGTTGTACTAAGAACATGATTTACAAGTTTTACAATAAAATGACCAATAAATGTATTAAATGTGCAAATATCGAATGTGCAGTCTATTAAACATATTTTTTTACCATCATTTTTCACACTGTGTGTCTAAAAAATTATTTTATGTAGTGTTTTGGCCTGAAACGAGTGCAAATGGGCTTTTCACCTCATCTCTTACAGATAAATACTGCCACCTGCCGGATTTTGGAGTAATGCAGGCCTGAACGCCCGTGTATAATAGATAATAGAATAAAAGGTAATAGAAAGCTACAGATAAATGTATATAATTAGATGTAAAACATTTTTTTCATAGAAATAAACAAAATAAAAGAATCTAGTTATCAACAATATGAAGTAATAATAAGTTTATATTAAATATTATGGTCTTTATTGAGCCATAACACATCATTATTTATTTTTGTTTAAATGGATTACAAAAATTCTTTTAAAAGTATTCATAATACAAGAAACATAAACAAGTCTGTTGTTAAAGTGGCAGAGATTTTATTTAATGTCCGACTATAAATTAATTGTTTAGAAAAAGGAAACCCAGACAGTACATGTATTGGCACAATATCAATGACATTAAAACCATATCTTTTAGGAACAATAAAATTGTCAAAAATACTAAGCACAAGTTACACATGCTTCAGTAAACCTTAACTTATTTACATTCTCTAGACAGAATACTCTAAGATGTCTGTCTGTGCCATGTGAGGTGGAAACAGCACATGTTTACTGCAGGAATACTGTAGGTAAAAACAGAGATATTTATCATAGAAAAGATTAGAAGCCAGTTTCATTCATAATGCCTAGCAAACGAGAAATAAATACACAGAATGCCATCCAATATTGCACTTTTTCTAAGTGAATATAATACTTTTTCATCATTATCACACAGACATCAGAAGTAACACACTGATTTGATAAGATTAAGAATGTCAATAAACTTCGGACAGTGTAGAGAATCCAATCCTAATGAAATCACGGTTTATTATTTAATGAGCATTTCTGACAACATTGTCTTTGATAAAATTGAGAATCCAATAACTTTTCAATCAGTTATTTGGCAATAACATCCCAAAAAACCTGTTCATTTACTTGTGATTGAATATAAATGTAGATTGTTAGTCTTTAGATAATACTGACATTTGAAATAAAAACCATAACATTAGCAAAGTAACCAGTGAAGGTTGGGATGTGAGAGAAAAAAATTCTTACTGGAACAATGGAGCCCAAAGATTAAACTACAAAACCCTTTATGAATTTGACTTGGATTTAACTTGATTTTAATGCTTATAATTCATTTCTATATTTAATCATTATCAGAAAGAACACTCTAATACGGCAGAAAGCATGAAAGGTAACATTCAATCCCTAAGCTCTATTAAAAGAAAAGGGTGCTTTGTTTGAGCTGGACAGTTTTGTTATCTCCAGGGGAGTGAGCACCTGGTGTGGTGTTTCCTCCTCTGGATGGAAGCCGTGAATTTATGTAATTATTTATTTACTTTTCCCATCGACCTGTTTGCTTTAGTTACATCAGGACAGGAGGGTGTTGAAAGGAATGGTGGAGTGAATGAGAGATGTAGGTGAGGGGGAAAGATTAAGGAGTGGGAGCAATACCTACAACTATAGGGCTATAATGAGAACTATGATTCAAATTTGGGGGAAAGGTAGGTTGTTTCCAGTGATTCTCTCTGACCCCAACCAGGATTTATAAACTGAAATTCCATTGTTATTGCTGCAATGTGGACATTCTTTTTAGCACAGGTTGTAAGAATGTTCTAAATATAGTTATATCCATAAAGTGACTTCTGTATAAACAAGATATAAAGCTCAGAGCTGTGAATCTGCCCCCATTGTGTTGAGATCATCACGGGTGTATTTATCTGCCCCAGTCCGGAAGCTTGCTGAGATCTCTTCAAACGTCCGGCCTTTGGTCTCGGGAACTTTGAAGTAGGTAAAGACGAAGAATAATAGCAAGAGGACCGTGAAAATAATGAAAACGTACGGGCCGGTCAGTTCCTATCAAGGGAAGAAACTGTGAGACGACTGAGAAAATAATAACGGATGAATATAAAGTGAGTTCAGGATACTGTACCTCAACATACTGGAAGCACATTCCTACTAGGAAGTTTGCAAACCAGTTGGAGAAGCCTGCGACAGCGATTGCAGAAGGACGCGGGCCTTGGCTAAAAAGTTCAGCCACGATGAACCATGGGATTGGACCGGGTCCGATTTCAAAAAATGCCACGAAGCTAAAGATGGCCACAATGCTGACATACGACATCCAGTCCACTTTGGTCTTCAAATAAAAGGAACAATGAGCACACACTCCAAAAACAAAACAATTCACATTACCAGTAGAACAAGTTGCTTACCAGTAGTGCCATCGCTATAGTCATGAGAACACTAGACACAGCCATGCCCATCAGGCCAATCAGGTGCAAGGATCTTCGTCCTGCTCGCTCTACTATGAACAACTACACCCAAAGAAAAAGCAGGTGCTTTCATGCAACAACTCATAAAGGGTATAAAAAGACAGAGAGTAATATTATGCTAACTTACTGACACCACCGTGAAAGCAGTGTTCACAGCTCCAGCACCAATAGTGGCATAGACTGGCTCAGAAACCCCCGCTTTCTCAAAAATCCCAGTAGAGTAGTAGAAAACCTAGGAAAAACAACAGCTGGTGAAGCAAAAAAAAAAAAGGCAGCTATAGATGAAGCCCTTGTTTGAGGGTCGAAATAAATACTTAGAGATAGAACAGGAAGTTACAAGTTGCTTCAATAATGCTGCCCTCTTAGCTTTGCTGACCTTGAGAGACACGTATAGCTCTCTCAGGGTCTACCTTTCCCCCTTGCTCCTTTGTCTCTCTCTTTCATCAATGCAGCATGGCATTTACCTGTAAGCATCTTCAATGTTTAAAGCTAAATAAAGCTGCGTTTTCTGTTAAATCTTAAACCTTGCTTCCAGAGTCTTCTGTAATGGGTTATGAATTAATGTTCCAATAACAGTGGAAAAGGGTCTGGCAACAAATGCAACGGCAGCTAGTGGAAAAAAAACCGTATAGAAATACTGTTAACAAATAAAGGAAAGGTATTAGAAAAGAACCTCTTAATAAAAATACAGGTAATATAATCTTTATTAACTAAAACGAAAACATAATATTTAGATGTTAAGCACATAATGTCACAATACCCAGGCTACCACCGTAAACGCTGAAAATTGGAAAAAGCTGTTGTGCGATTGACTGCTCGAAATCATTTTCAAAGACTTCAGAGACACCATTCTACAGACTGCAGAAATTCCAAGAAAAGAGCAACAAATGAATTGCTGCATTTAGGAGAAATAACTGGAGTAACCAGGAACTGAAACTTGAATGTGTACTTGTCACTTTGTGTCAGGTAAATCATGACATGTTTGCCATCTTGGTGCAATTTATGTAAAAATAAACAAAATTCGGCAAAAAAAGGGTTTCGCTCAAAAAAACGTCATCCAACGCTAAATCCACTAGCCATTTGCATCGTGGGTTAAACCGTTTTTACAGCATTTAGGATTAACTGTTATTTGCCAGGGCGGCACGGTGGTGAGAAGGTAGCACTGTGGCCTTCCAGTTAGAAGGTTGTCGGTTTGAGGCTCGCCGGTGACCTTCCTGGAAGGAGTTTGCTTGTTCTCCCTGTGCTTGCGTTGGTTTCCTCCGGGTACTCCGGTTTCCCCCACAATCCCAAAAACATGCCGTTTGGTTAATTGAATCATCTAAATTCCCCTTAGGTGTGAATGTGTGAGTGATAGACTGGCGACGTGTCCAGGGTCATCACAATGTGCGCTGGAGATAAGCACCGGCAGACCTCGTGACCCCAAAAAGGGAATAGGCGGGTTGGAAGATGAATGAATGAAAATTATTGTGTGTTTTGCTAAGAATACAAGGTAGTACATAAATAGACCTTAGCTAAAAAAAATTCCATCTTTATCACTTCAGTGTTGGGAAAGCTGTATAATCTCTGAAATCAGGAACATATAAATGTCAGGAAACCCAACTTCCGGGTTCTTGTTATCTCATGGTCATTTTGTTATTCTTTTTAACTTATTATCAGAATAACTGATTAAACACAACCAGCTTGTTTTCTTCTCAATAATGGGGGCGTGGCCTAATATTTACCCTCTACACTGTAATATCAGAGATGACTTCTTTGTAAGAGTGATGTTCAAAACAATTAGCCGCGAACATCAAAAGCTACAATAAAAGCAACCATTTTTAGAAGCAGATTAGCTTTCTTTTTAAAAATATCTTACTTTAAATATTAGAGTTTTTGTCTAGTAGTAGTGTCTTTCTTAAATCTCAGCTAGAACACTTTCGAGGAAGATCCCCATCAGGTTACTGGGTGACTCAGTGACAGTGTGATGGCGGTAGCCCGGTAATGTGGATACACCCAAATCTTAGTGGGAAGATCAAAGAGGTCAAGGAAGGAGGCATACGGCATTAATGCCAGAGAACTGTTGAGATAACTGCAGCATGATGGCGATGAAGATAGGCTGTCGATAGAGTGAGGAGCGGAAGAGTTCTGGGATGGTGACCGTTTTCTCCCTCATCATCTGCCTGCTCTCTTCTCTCATTTCCTGCATGTCTGCACCCACATCCTCAGTGCCGCGGAGCATCTTCAGCACTGTGTGAACGACATGTAGAGTTAATTCCAACAACACAACAAACGTCTCGAGCGGAGATGTAGATATTACCGCTCTTAGCTTTGGCTTCCTCGTTCTGGTTAATGAGGAGGTAACGGGGGCTCTCGGGGCAGAAGGGGAGCAGGGCACATTGGAGTAATGCTGGGATGAAGGTAAAGCCGAGTAGGAAGGGCCACATTGTGGAGTTTCCCATGATTTGTTTAATGCCAAAGATCTTCAGGAAGGAAAGAACAGTTGCATTATAAAATTATTCTTTTTAAATATTTGAAGTAACTGTAAAAACAAAAGTTCGTATGTTTATTTTGATTCAGTGGTTTGATTCTTTCTCTGCAAACTAACCAGAACTAACCAGAGATCTCCGGTGGAAGTAGCTTACTCACATCTTTGGGCTCTTCACTGAGTCGCAGACACACTCAAAAAAGTTGAGATCAGAGCTCAGTGGGGGCCTTGTCATTAGTTCCAATACTACTTGTACTTTTTTTACAATAATGATGGTTCTTTGATGGGAATTTTCCTGTGTAATACCTCCATCTAGTGGTCATATTGAGAAATGTAATTTCAGAGCACAGTCATACTTTAGTCCCGCCCTTGAGGAGAAGATAAGGAGTTTAGAAAGCGCTTGCTCACTCTCTTGCGCTGATCTCTCTCGGACTCGACTCTCTTGGGTCAGTCTCTTTCTCTTTCTCTATATATTCTTTTTCCTTCTTTTTCTTCTTTTCTCTTCCGGCCCTCGTTTCTACTTTTAATAGGCTTGCGTTAGGAATATGCGATAAACCACGTTCTTCTTCCACGTTGGAGTTACGTGTGTAGGAAATGCGTTGAGACTGTTAAATCTTTATAATAAATAGCCGCATTTGCTGTGCTCTCTCTCAAACGGTCTTCAGTGTTTATTATCAACTGAGAAGGTACAATCAAACCCCTCCCTGGTATTGCATGATGGATAAGGATCTGTATTTCTCAATGCAGACAACACCATTAACCTTGACCAAATCTCCATTCACAGAAATGCAGCGCCAAACATTCAAGTAACCTCCACCATGCTTAACTGTTACCTGAAACACTCACTACTGTACTGCTATCCAGCTTTTCTGTGAAAAAACTGGCTTTTGCTACAACTAAACATTTGACTCATGAGTCCAGAGCAACTGCTGCGTTTTTTTTTCTTTAAAGGGCAATCTGCTTTGAAATCTGGGAGAGACCGTGTTGATGTGGAATAACTATGTTGTGTCTTGTTGCTGTGCTCCGTCTTTCTCACCTTTGTAGTAGTTTTGCTATTCCTCACACTATTTAAACCTACAATTCACCTTTCCCCCGGACCTATCGACATTGATGCTGGGAGATAGTAACAACAGAAAATATTGATTTCTTTAAGATTTTTTATAATGGTGCTCTCTATTTTTATTTCTGAAAGCACTCTTTGTTTATGTCCACACACTTGTAATACAAACCTGTGCCATGAGAATGCCAACAACAATGCCAAGCTGATGAAGCGTTCCCAGTGCTCCGCGTAACGAAGTTGGAGCGATTTCTCCCACATACATAGGTACAAAACCCGTGGACAGGCCCGAATAAAGCCCCACAATGAAGCGTCCAATAATAAGCATTTCCCAGGATTCCGCAAGCTTGGAGAAGCCCATGAAAGCGGCAGCTATGAAGGCCAGGATGTTAGCCATGAGCATGGAGTTCCTCCTGCGTAGACCAGGCAAATAGTTTTAAAGAGCCACCAATCCGCGGTACTATTTTCATTGAATAATAAAGTTACCTGCCAAAGCGATTTACAAAGAGCCCCACAGAGAAGGACCCAAAAATGCCACCTACAGAGAAAATGGCCACCGACACAGACCACAGAGTGGTTAGAGTGGAAGATGACATGTACTCGGAATACCTGCTGTACCACGTCTCGTTGTAGAAGCCCTCGATGATCTACGAGAGACAGAAAGAGTAAAATGTTACAAACTGTGTACAACTTTAGAAGATATACTTGGATGGATTTGTTCATTTATATACGAATATGGCGACAGCAGTCTCAGCAGTCAGCTTTCTATTCAGAATATTTTTTATTAATAATGCAAAAAACACCATCAGATTAGATTTTATTGGTTTATTGTTCAAATTGATTTGCAGAAAATAGTTGATGATCCCAAAATGGATTTGATTCTGGGTTTGATTTGGTAAACATGTAAATCAAATCAATGTATTTTACTTTAATTTTAATCTATATATACTTTTTTTCTGAAGACAGATTAAACATATTTTCAGTATAATTGTCATTATGTAGATGCCTGTACTTTTGCCTTAAAAAAGTACATTATTTTTTAGTAATCAACATGACATTAGCTGATATGAGTAAAATTTAGTGAATGTAGTGTAGAAAATAAGTAGAACACATTTCTAATAAACTTTGATGAAAAAATAAAATTCAAATCGAAACGGTTCAAACGTTGAATAAATACAAACTTACTTCCTAGTCATTTCTTACTCGATTTTAGACCACAACATGTATTCAAAATTATTAGATTTTTTTTTTTTCATTAAATTAATAACTGAATATCACTTAGAAACATTTTGGTTGGGTTTAACCATCAGCAGAAGCAGATGTTTAGCAGAGAAAAGTACTTTTTAAATCTTTAATTCATGAACTTAATGAACAAATTAACCCTAAAAACTATTATTAATACGATACTGCATGTCTCAAATATCATGTTATATTCAAAATTAAGTGTTGAATCCAGTTTACTTATTTTCTGCGGATATAACATGTTTAAAGCAGCTGTTTTATTGGATTTAACCGGGTTACATGAATAAAAATAATGGTGCTTTAACAATTTTTGAAAGAAAATGTTATAATGATGTGTAATTGGCATTTTATGACAAAAGTCTGTTGCATCGCACAGTTAAATGTGTTTAATCTGATTCTAAAATAAATCTTTTGGAAACTTAACGATGGCTCTTTTTGGTTCTTTGTACTTTGTACGCACTTTGTAAGCATAAATAACGTATGGCCTTTTTGGTACTTGTGGTTCTAAAGTAGTTCTCTGTCATATATGTATATATATATATATATACAGATGCTGGGGATATTTATCATGTCAAAGTTTATTAACTTCATAAATTTGATGTGAAGTGTCTAAAGGCACCAAAAAAGTTTTCCCATGGTTACAAGCCAAAGACCCAGATTTGATTCTATACAGAACAAGTGTTGCTTTTTCCCATTTTATCTTGTCGACCTCCTTTACGGAAAAAAAAATGCTCTGGACCACTGTCAAAACAATGTCTTCTGAAGAGTTTTAGCAGGGCTTGTCTATTATTAGTGAGCTCTGCTTGGGTCAATCAGCATTTCTTAATAGGCTCTGCTAAAAGAGGAACTAATACAGCACACAGTTTGCAGGTAAGCCAGAGTTTCTTAAAGTGTGGGGCGCGCCCCTCTGGTGGGGAACAGAGACATGACAAGTGGGGCGCGAAATACAGGGGGACTTTTTTGTTTATTCATTTATTTATTTTTATTTGTGTTATTAAATTTATTAATTCATTTATTTAATTACCATACACCCAAAACAAAACAAAGACACATTTAAACGTAATCCTAAATTAAAACAACATCAGCGAACGAATGGCATTGAAAATGTCGCGTGGAAGCACAGTACTTTACGACCGTGATTTTACGTCGGAGAAAAATAAAAAAAAAAATTTAAAAAAATAAAGTAATATAATATATAAAATATAAAGAAAACACAACACTTTAATTTTCTTTGTTTCTAAATTGAGATTATCAGAGGTAAAATGCAAACATAAATGCATTATTATTATTATAGTTATCATATATGTTTGAACAAAGTGTTATTTCATGCAAAGTGATCATATATTTGTACTTTTATTAGATGTTTTATTTAGGTTCCATGTGTGAAAGATTTTAATGCTGTTATATGAAGTTATGGTTTTAAAATGTAATGTTATTTCAATAAATTTGAACAGTTAAACTTTATTACAATTTTGTTGGGGATGATTTGGGACAGGGGGGGGCTTACAACCCTTCCATACCTCCAACGTGGGGAATGACAGAAAAAGTTTAAGAAACACTGAGGTAAGCCAATACTGACTTGTTAACTTCACCCGTCCGTCGAATAGTGGCATGCTAAACAACCCATGTGTCGTTTTTGTAGGCATGCGTCTTATATTATTCACCTTCTGAGGGGCATTGATGACACCGGTGTTGTATCCGAACTGCAAGGAGCCGATCACAGCCGTCCCGACAGCCATCATCAGCTGCAATGTCAGCTGCTGTAAACACGGTTTTAGAGGAACACCAATAACATTACAGTAAATTGCTCATTTGCATAAAGCATTACATAAAGATTGAAATAACCAAATCAAGGAAAGATTCTCCCAGCAGTTACTTTTAATGTGCCCTCATCCCATTAGTACCTCGCTAACAGCTAAATCACCCAACATTCAGTTCCTAGAACCAAGAGCATACTTGTAAACAACAGAGAACCATGTGCTAGCTTCTGCATACCAACCCCGTATCAGCTGTTCCAAAAAAAACAGGTTTGAGCATTGAGTAAACAAAGTGTGAGGTGAGGTTTGGGAAATAGAGATTGCATTCACACGCCTCCGGATGGAGATGTATATATATAAAATAGATTTATATATATATAAAAGTATTACCCCCCCCCCCCTTGTGAAATTTCGTACAGTTGCTTTGGTAAAATATTTTTTTCAAAATAACAAATTAACTCTGTTAATAGCAATATTATTCACCTCATTGAGAATGAAGTCACTGGATCCAATGACTCGCTAATTTAGCCTAATTTGCATGATTAACCCATTTAACGTAGTTAAGTCTTTCAGTTGCACTATAAGCTCAGGATTAGTGTCCAGCAAAACAACTAGTAAATAACATGCACTGTCATCAAGCCAAAAAAACTAGATTAGTTTAGAGAGAAAGAACTGTTAATGCTCATAAAGATGGAGAAGAATGCACATGTGTGTTTTTCTTTTAAAAAAAGCATCAACAGCCTGCGGTGAGAAGCATTATTAAGAAGCTTACAGAGACCACCACAGTGGAGAACATACCAACACAGGCAGGAAGTGAATTTTTTTCTAAAAATGTAAAAAGAAAAGGTTTCTAAAGAGCCGATAAGTCAGGAGTTGATGTTTCATTGCTCACTGTGAGGTTGCACAGCAAGATTTCTGAAGAAGAGAAACCTCCCATGGTGGAGGGAGTATAATGATCTGGGGGTGTTTCAGTGCATTTAATACTGGGAGTTTCATCAGGGTTCAAAGGAAGACAGTAAGAAGATTTAGAAAACAACCTCAAGCAATCTGTACAAAAGACTTGGTTTGGGTCGACATTTATCATCCAGAATGATAATGACCCAAAGCGAATCTCAAGGAAAAACTTGGCTGCACAAACCCCAGACTTGAATCCAAAAGAAAATCTGTGCAGCAGAGTCCAGAGTTTGAGCCAGAAGACCAACTAATCAAGAGGAACTTGAGAGATCTGCTCAGGAGGAATGGGCTAATATTCCTCAGGACATAATGCTTGAGACTTACTGACAACTCAAGCAAATGGGATTTTCGGGCCATGTTATTACTAAACTTTTACTTTTTCTTTGCTGCTAATCTCCTGTAAATGGAGGGAGAGCCTTTTACTGAGAAAAAGTTGAGAATTCCTCTATTTGAAGTGATTCTGAACCCGGAAGGAACCACATCTCTTTGAAATTGAGTGCCTGGATTGTTGAAAAGCTGTAAGGTACTACGCTTTATTATGGTTTTGAAGGAGCCAAATTCAATGCACTAGTGCGTAATGGGTTTCATTAACTTTACTACTCGACAGGTAAAATATATGCCTGTTCAAATGGCATACTTCACATTATAGTTGTATCTATACAGAACAGTTTGGAATGGAGGCATATTATTTAACACTCTTGTCAGGTCCAAACAAAAGAGGTTAACCCTATTTTAAAGATTATTTTTGTCCGTAGCCTTTATTGATTTTTTTTCTGAACGTAAACGACAGTGGAGAGCGACAGGAAATTAGGAGAAGAGAATATGGGGTGGGACGGGAAACTACCACTATCACTACACCACGCCGCAGGACAGGTTAACCCTTTTTTACTTTAAATAGGTTTCAAAAAGGTCATTAGTTTTGATATTTTTGGTTTTCAGCGAACATTACAAGAGTTATGCAATAATTTATAATGGAGTTCAAATTAAAATGTGATAAAATAGTCAACTTCATTTTACAAGCCCAAAAACTAGTGGTAAAAATGAGGTATAACCCCTGGAAGTACAAGACCTGTGTTATGGCTTGCATTAAAAAAACACACAATGGCACAAAAAAGTTCTTGAAGAGATTCCCTGGGTTGTTTTTATTGTAAACAATTTTCACATTATTTTGACCTTGTCTTTGCTTTTTGAGGGTTTATTACATTTTATTTTGTCACTTTTGATCTCTGTTATAAACATGTTTGTTCTCAATTTTTACATTTTTGCAGTGAAAAATTACATAGTTTAATAATCAGAATGTATTTTCTGTGTGAAGATTTGTTTAAAAAAAGAATCTTTGGGTTTTAAAGGTAATTTATTAGAGCAAGTTATAAAAAAATGCACAAAATCCCCCAGGACTTCTAAGGGCTAATGCATTATACGCATTATAAGAGTTACTTCATTTTAATCTTTTCAATACGTTTCTCTAAATGAGAATTGATCAGCTAATGATGAAAGGAACCAAATTTCCATTGCAGCTTGATTCCTAATGACTGACCTTTTACGTGTAATTAAAATATACCGTTGATTAGGTTAATTAAATTCCAGAGTACAGAAGTATCCAGCATGTTTATGTAAATTTAGTGGTCGGTATGCATGCTTTTGCAGCTTTGCAGGAGGCTTAGAAACAGCTTTAACCCTTGGAATAGCATTTAGTGGTGCTTTTTAACCCCCAAGTGAACAATGGTTCAGTTCATGGAGCACACTGTAAGATGCTGAATGAGGGAAACCCAGTTGATCACAAAGTTTGATCCTATTACAGATCCAGCGGCACCTGAAACTATGCACGCACACATATGCACCGAGATTACACACTAGCCTCTTATTCCAATCCAATCCACTCATACCACCAGGGGCCTTTACATAACATACTCAAAAGGCCCTCGAAGACAACCAGCTGATCATGAGGACTAGCACGTACAGTCAGATTAACTAAAGACAACCGTAAAAGTGATTTTATATGTGATTCTACCATTTTCTAATAAGATAATTGCATTTGGAGCAAAGTCCTGCATTTGGAGATTGGTCTCTGAGTGAATGTTTTGCTTTGTGGGGGACCAGGTTAAAGTACTATTGTGTCTAAAAATTATTACATTAACATGGCTCTTAGGATGAAAAGGTGAACTTTAGCATCAAAAATATTTTATTGTATTATTTTGTCTGATCAAACTTAATAATGACTTAAAATATTTTCTAAAAGATCTGCCAGTGAAGCAGTTAGCAAATCCAAATCAAATGTATAAAAAAGGCTGATATTAAAATATATTGCTTAAATTAAAGGGTCATTTAAATTGAACAGTACATTTTCTTTTTACAGTATAAAGCCACTGGTCAAGTCACTGGCTCACCACAGGGCTGCACTTGTAATAATGAAGAGTCACCAATTATTTAATTAATTAATCATGTTTTATTAATTGTGTGAGATAAAAACTCCAAAGATACAAATTTGAAAAACTTTAAATATTTACCTTTTTTTTATTCAAATTTAAAGTTAAATGTCAGATTTAATAATTTATTTGACCGGTGATCCGGTTGTTAACAGGAACAAATACATTTTTATTGCTGTAAACGTTTTACTAATTTATTACGTTCTTTTTTAAGAAAAACTTTTTTGGGAAGTTTATTGCAAACGTATTAATGTGGAAATTAATGCAAACTTATATTATTTCACTAGCCATCCCATCCTTAATTCAGAAAAAGTATATTTAATTTTGAAAAATTCAGCCCTTATTCCAGACTATGCATTTATTTATGAATAAACTAACTATTAAAAACATTGGAAAACATTTGTGAATTAATAATAACGAAATTTTAATTCATAATGCAGCCAACAATACCTTGTTATTGGACTCCATAGCAGCAGATAATAAAAAATTTATTATTTTTCTTCACGTGAAAAATTACAGTCTCTCGACAAAAAAGCTGAAAATGTCAACATTTAATTCCAATAAAAGTTGTCGCTGTTCGTCATTTTGAGAGAGCTCTCGCGTTCTTCTGTTGTCACTGATTCGGTCAGGTGCGTCCAGTGCCATCAGTGGAGTAAAGCGCTTAATATAAACTCTCGGAAGCCGCCTCTGATTGGCTGTTGCTTGGAAACCTTGGAGCGTGTGGCATTGTGTACACGGACATGTTTATAAAAGGGCGCCCCGATTGGGTGCACGTCTTCAATAGACTCATTAAGTGACGCAAATGCGTCGACTTTTAATCATTGTAGCTTAACCTCGGATTCGGAGAATGGTGAAAGATTTGAAGACTGAGTGATCAGATCACGCATGCCTTAATGCATTAATTTAATATGCATGCAAAAGCATTGAGAAAAAAAATTAAATATAATAATTTGAGTTTTAAAACTGATAGTTTTATCTGATTTTAAGAGACACATTAGAGACTTTTCATTATATATTTTGCAACTTTATAAACTGAAAACATATTTTGAAAGTACATCAATAAATACAATTTGAATAATTTATGTAAGTACAATTCACACAAATTTTTGTAGATGCGTTGCAGTGACGTCATTTCCCATCAGGCCACGCCCCATTCACTGAGTCAGTCATGTGCACGACGTGTGCATTACACTCCAACACTGGAATTTCTGTATTGTGTAATAGACACCAATCACAAAAAGGCACCACTCATTGCATTCAAATTCCATTTCCAAAATATAACCACAGAAAATAAAAATACTACTACTAAGAACCATAATAATAATACAAATAATAAATAATTTTGAACCGATTGACGTTAACAGTCTGTTCTCGCTCTGTCATTGTTTTCTTTTACTGTGACAAAATATCCTCAGTCTTTGTTCATCCCAGTAGGAAAGAGTCCGGTGAAATAAGCAAAGGAGTAAGAAAAAAATGGATATAAAGGAACATTTCTGTTGATTTTGGTAGCTTTTGATTACATAAATGTTCTTTGATAGGCACAGTAAACAATAGCAGGTAAACCGCTGGGCTTGGTTTGTGTCTGCGGGTTGGTATTGTTCAGTAAATCAAAGCTCCTCACTACTATGGCTTTTTTTTAGTAAATGTACAGTGGCTCATTTAATACAACACAACGATTCACTCTCCATTATTTTGTAATTTATATATATATAGAGCATTCAGTCCACTGCATTCTTATCTTCTGACTCTTTCCGAATCAGAACTTATAACTGAAAGTGTTTGTTGTATGGATATTTTGCTAGCACCTCTGAGGTAACTGCAATCAACATTAATTCTGCATTCCTTGCAGTGTGTCGTAATCAAAAGAAAGATGTTCCTTTTAAACTTTTATATCAGATTTGCAGTATAATAAAGCTATCACAACAATCAATGATTGCAAACACTATCTCAAAGTGACTGTCTCAACTAATCAAGTGTCACTGGATTCAACAAAGTTGAAATAACATATAAAAATGTCAAAATTAACGACAATAAAAATGAATCCACTACAAACGTTGCTGTGATTTTATTCATTTAGTGTATATGCTAAAGGAGATAACTGAAAGGGTCACATGATCTCTTGGAAGGAAAAATGTCTGGGTTTATTAATGTTTGTTGTGTTGGGGTCCTGAAGTTGAGGGCAGCGTCTAGAGCAATTTTGTGGTAATGCAATATTAACGAAGTCTCTCATTTGACACGCTGGTTTTGGACAATACAAGCCTCCGTCTGTCCATTATCTATATCTGCTGGTGCCTATACAGGCATGCTATGAGAGAAAGGCAGGGTTACACCATGGATGGTCATCAGTCCATCGCAGCTTTTTTAATGTAATTTTTAGATTTTGCCAGTTAAGAAAGTAATTTATTTATTTACTTTGTAGCTGCCATTGCTGTTGTGGAAGTCATTTGAAGAAATTATTATATTCAGGACTTGTTTTTCAATTTCATTTTCGATAAATATGATATCGCCGAGCCATGTAATCAGAAAAAGCACGATAAAAAGTCATCTTAAGCATTTTTGGGAAAAGTAAAAAAAAAATAAAACAATAATTAATCTTAATATGGGGCAGCAATGTGGTCTTTCAGTGAGAAGGTTTCTGGTTCTAAGCTCGCTGGTGACCTTTCTGCCAGGTGTTCGTCCGGGATGTACCTCCGCCTCTGGCTAGAAGTGTGCTGGACCCAATGGGGAATAAGCAGGTCAAGAAGATGAACTGAATCTTAACATGTTTTCCATAAGCTTGAAGGTCTGCATCCTTGGAATCATCAGGAATAGCAAAGAATGCATTCTCCTGGAGTCTTCCAAGCTTCCTCTTTCATCCAACCCAAGATTTACTTACTCCCAAAATCTAAACTTCCAAAAACAACCAATAAAACTTTGATTTTGAATTAAGTAATATGACAATCACAAAAGAAGATGACACAAGTTCTGTGTCCCTTGCTTTACCAAATAACTGACAAAAACAACCCCATGACCAATGGCGAACAACCAATTCTGTGATGAACAGAACATTCAACTTCTACTCTATTTATATTGTAACTATTAGTGGCTCATTTGTAGAATAACCGTAGTGTTTGAAAGGAACAACAATAACAAGTAAAGTTTATTATAACTGATTACAATGTCTTCGGGTCAGTCGGTTCACAAAGTTCATACGGAGGCGGCCATTGTTTAATCTCGATTCAACCAATCAGATCAAGATTCCATCCAAACCACCGTCTCTTTGTGTCCTCATCTCAGGCATTTTCATTATTCACTCTGACACTTTCATTGAGGCTCACGGCACACAATGATCTCCTTGTGGATTGAAAGGGAAAATTTTGCTAACAATGATGGAGCATTTCATCTCATACAGAAAACCCATTCCAGATAAACAGTTATTCAATCCAATTAGAGATGTGTTTTGTATCCTCTTAGAAATCTGTGAAACAGATAAGGGGTCTTTACAAAGCTTTTATTGGAGCCTGTTGAAAACAAAGCACTCTGTGCCCCTGTGCAATGGCCAGAAATTTCACTTTTCTTTTGTCATGGTGGACTGGATCAGCTGGAGCAATAACGAAACCATTCTGGACTTTAAACTGAAGGATTTAGATTAGCATTAAAAACATGTAATCCCTTTGATTACAGGATTTGAGTAAATATCTTACTAGGACCGCACTGTGCAGTAAGCTTTTTAATGGAAACCTTTAAATTTTCACAGGTTTTGCCTAAAAAAAACCCCCAAACTTTCACAAGTTTACAAGCAAGCAATGTTTCAGATTTAAAAGCTACGTTAACATTCCATATCAAAATACGTCATTTAAATGTTATCGCAGAACCTTTCTTGTCTTTTATTGCCTTTCATGTGTTTTATAAGCATTCAAAACATTTACATTTATGCATTTGGCAGACGCTTTTATCCAAAGCGACTTACATTTGAATGAACATATTTTTTTCTGTCAGTTCTTGCTTTCTCAAAACCAAAAGGTTTCAAAACCGTTGAATGACAACGAAACACAAAGACAATTTTACAGCGAAATAATTATCATTTCTATGTTTTCGGTTCATTTTCTTTCCTAATTGGGTGGGACAATTTGTTAAAGCAAGACAAACTACGTTTCTACATCCATTGTTAGAGCCACTGAACTTCAGCCTCTTTTTTATGAGAACGTTATTTTGTGGAAAAACCCTGCTGAGGGTAAAGGATGGAGAACAAAGGTATAAAATCCGGGACTCAGACCCCACACCCCACAGGCCTTGTGACAAAGCAGGGGTGTTCTTCCTGCTAAAATAAACTCTGATGTGAAAATGTTCTAGACCAAACATTTCCTCTTACGACTACAAAAGGTCTTGATTGTTACAAATCATTTGTAGAAGAGAGAACACACCAAGCGAGTGAAATGGTGCCATCTAGTGAAGTGTATAAATATTGCAGGGGACCTACTGGAGCCTAGTATCCAAAAAATTACCCCAAAAACAGTGATTTTTTGTTTCAATCAGATCAAATCAGAAGAAAAAAAATCATGGTCTGGGGTTACATTCAGTATGGGAGTGTGCGAGAGATCTGCAGGCTGGTACACAATATCAATAGTCTAAATATCAAACAATCTTAACTACCTCATTTATTTCCAACCATTAAGGAGGTCAAATTCTGCAGTATGTGGTGCTCCATCACATGCTTTTAACTCCACGTCAAAATTGGCCAGTCCAGAGACCAGACATGAACATCATTGAGCATGTCTAAAGTAGGATAAAAGAGGAAACATGGAAGGCAAAATTAAAGACTACTGATGAACTCTGGGGGGCATGCAAGACTGCTTTCTTTGCTATTTCTGATGACATTTTTTTTCAGTGAACACCAATCGAATTAAAAGACAGGTTAATAGCAGGTGTTTCTAAGACTATTCTATTCAAACATACAAGCATGCATTCCAAACGTGTACAATAGGGTTATGGTTGTAAGACTTGGTTAGGCATGAGTTGCAGTGGAGAGCTTGCCCTGTAGCCCACTCAACTGTGACTTATTCACCACACAACATCTCAAGTACCCTATTGTTTTCAGAAAAACTATCCACAATACACAAAATACAATGCAATGTGTTCCTTTAAAAAATATTTTGTTTACATCTATAAGCAGACATCAGACCATGATGAGGGGAATCATATCCAATTTAACTAAATTTCGGATTTTATATAAAAAAAAAATACATTAAAAAACGTGCTCTTTTCAAATGCCTTACCATATTGTTAAAAAAAATTGCAAGTTTCATTAAAAGTTTCACCACAGCATCACCTTGTGGTCATATGACACAAATATATACATACATACATACATACTTACATACATATATATTAAAATAATAAGTCTGTGATAAGGGTACCATTTGTACCCTTTTATTACATCATCTTTACCTTGCATTAACCACGATTTGAAAATATTTCCACCCAATGGTCAACATATTTTAATTGATTTTTTAAAATAATTTTTTAGCAAAATTCCATATTTAGATTCCATTGCATTAAAAAAAAAGTACAACTTAAAAATTCTACTGGCCCAGGATCACTGCTCGGAAATTTTCTTATTCTTTATTTTTTTTTTATTTTGAAAGACACTCAATAAAGCATGATTAGTTGATTGACAGAACACCTTAAAAAAAGAAAGCTCGCCTCTATTTTGATACATTTACTTTAACTTGTGTGAAAATTCAATACTTTTGCAGAACTTTTCAGATGTCAAATCACAGAATCCTAAGCAAAACCATTTGTTGTGCTCAAAATATTTCTATTTTCATAAGATAGGATTACTCAGATGATTGGTGGTCCTTATATTGCACCTTCGCTGCTCTTGCACATCAGCGACCTTGCATGAAGGAGTTTGGGTCATGTGACCTGAGATCATCTGTGCAGTAATAGAGATCAACAGATCATGATCATGTTTCACCTAAGGGTCACTGTGGCTGAAGCCGCACAATCAAAGAGAATGCATTGAATTATTATGATAAGAGATGGGATCATTAGAAAAACACAAAGCACATGTCCCTTCTGTCAATCTGATTAAAGCCCAAGCACTGCTTCCGTCCAGATCTTTTCAGTGCACTCAATGCAGGAAACCCTTCCCAAACAAAGAAACTCAGCCCAATTAAAAGGACACAAATAACTTTTCAAATGTTTTCTGTGTAGTTTCTCATATATGTTACAGAGGCAAACAGAGTTTTGAGTAGTATTGCAAGAAATGGTAAATACTAGTTGCTACTAGAACAGTCACAAGCACACAGCAAGGTGTTCACACCAAGCATACAAGATGCTGAAAAAGACTCTACCTTTCGGCTGCCTTCACCTTTCCTGAAGAGTCTGGTGCTCTCACTAGGTTTACTCATGCTGGAAGACAGAGAAAGACAGAGAAGGCCAGAGAGAGAAGCAGCTGTCTGTCTGCTTCTGTTTCTTCACAAAGCCAAACACAAGCCACTGCCCACACATCACTCCACAAAACAAAAAACCCACCACTACATGCTTCCGATCATCTGATCCCACATCCAAACACTGAATAAACTCCCACATAAATAACATCTGACCAAGCTTTTTTTTTTTTAAAACAGTTTTTGTTTCTGAAAACTATGATTATTTATTGTTCTAAAGCTGAACAGATTTGGTGAAGAAGCTGATATTTGCTTAAGAACCTTCTGAATATATTGCTATTAAAATAAAACCTGCACATTTTACAAACTTTAAAATTCCTATTTAGGAATGTGCTGAAATCTTACATGTAAGAAAATTTTATTAAATTAATTCCTGCATATTTTTAAATCCTCAAAAGGTTACACTATATGCTGAAAAAATAGTTCTATGTAATAGTGCACATTATTTTAACATACATCATTCATAACCAATATAAATAACTGTCCTAAAAACAACATATTAAAGTCACTTTCACGTGCGTGTTTGCACCGTTCTAGTCTAATTATTTTATTCAAGTCAGCTGTTCTCATTCGGTTAATTTGGCCGTTGTTTGGTCACGTGATTCAGTTTGTGCCGTTGAGTTTGAAACGTTAGCTTGGTTCCCTGTTTATGGCTAATGTCCAGCACCTGCTTTAGCTTAGCTTTTATGGGAACATTGTGGGTGTACTTTAAATTTATTTATACAAACCGATAACATGTCTTAACGCTTCCTCACCAGGAGGTGGCAGTAGTACACCACACTAAAGTTGAAGCGTATATTTATTAATGAACGTGTCTACGCTTAGGTTTACTAAGTTAGCTTACTAAAATATTTTAAATCTATCTTTAAAGTGATTAAAATCTGTCACACGGGTCTGAGTCAATCGTGGGTATGATCCAGGTCTTTAAAAATGAGGCAGACTAAACAAAATAAAGTAATGACTTTGAAACATCCAGCCAAGTCATACCACACATTTAAAAACGACAGGAAATTGTCATCATCTGTCTTTTGAATGCTGAGAAGTAAATATTTTTGATGCCGCTATCTCCATATTCTTATTTTCCCACACAAATTCACCTCTGTCTGGCACAGTGTCAGCAGTGATAAACAAATGGATATTGGTATGTTAATCCACGCATCTCTGAGTTTGTGCCCTGGGCTCTAAAATGTCTCATTCAGACACTACCACTAACTTTAAACCACCAAAATACATACATATATGCAACTTATAAATATATTTTCAAAGTATTTACGTTTATTTTCTACATAAAGTCGCATTCACATTTAGGTCAAGGAGCAGTCAGTAGTGAGGCGATGCCCTAGCGCTCATTATAGATCACACAAGTCAAAATAAGCGGTATGACTCAAAAAAAAAAAGTTCAGGCTAAACCTGATTGTCTGCATCAAGGTTGAGCACTTACAACATGTGTAAACATAAAGATTCTCAAGTCAATCAATTGGAGCTTCTATCACTTCCTGTAGATGAATTGATCAGGAAAAATTGGATCACAGACTGATCTTTGTTGAAAGACCATTCAAAATGAGGCTCAGTAGTATATGTGCGCTCCAAGGGCATCCTAATAATCTTGATAGATGACCTCCTGATGGATCTCCAGATCTGGATCAGGGCATCAGTCTACTCCTGGACAATCTGCGGTGCCACAAAACAATGGTAGATGGAGACCCTTGACATTCCAGAGTATGGATGTGCAGTCCATAGCATCAGAGCCTTCACCCTACAGGAACTGCTCAAGCCACATCAGACCTAGCATTGCCATGCTTCAGAAGGAACCCAGGACACTGCCATCTTTTACATGTGCTCAGTGTGAAGCTTCTTTCTGTGAGAAGAGCATAGAGTGCCAACAAAGAGTCTACAAATTCTGATCTTCTCTAGTCAATGGATTGCAATTGTTTCTGCCAGTTTGAGCAGAAGCATGCAGACCGGTGGCGAGCTGGAGCCAGATAACACATCTCCATGTGCACAGGCTTGTCTCCTGATGTCTCACCCATACTCTTGATACTGTGCCGAAGGAAACCTCAGTCTGCATTGGTTTAATGTTCTGGAGGTTGGCCTGATGTTCTGATGATGATTGACAGGAGAAATGCTAAAAAGACCAAACATCATCTAGAAAGGATGAGGAGTAGAAAATGGTAAACTACCTCTCTTTCTAACTGCCTCCAATTCGGTTGAGTAGTTTTTGACATGTGAAGCAAGTGTGTGCTTGGACAAGTAGCGTTCTACCCCCACTGCGAGTGATTTATAGCTCAGCACAAGGGAGAGGGATGGGAAAGGGGTGGACATCTCATATATGAGTGCAATTATAGTGACACTAGGGTGTTTATGGCTGAGGTGAAACAGCTCTGGGCAGGGGTGATCTCTTTGACAACATGGGCATCATAAAGAGTGATTGATCTTTGCTTGCTAATTCAGTCTTTTCAGTTCTTGAAATTGAAACGGGGTGTTCCTATTAATCCTGCAGAGGTATGGGTCAATGGTGTAAATTTGAAATATAATTCCTTAAAAACATATATATATTTTAATAATATTCAGAGAAACAGAAAGAGGCAAAATATCAATAATTCATTTGTACATTATATTATCCGTAAAAAGTTAATTAAGCTCTCTGATGTATACTCTTCACTACTGGATTGATAAAGGCCAACGAACCAATCAATTAAACAACAAACAACCCACCAACTAACCAAACACCAATCCATCCACCCACACCACCAACCAACCAACTACCTAAACAACCAACCAACCACTCACCCAATCAATCAATCAATCAATCAATCAATCAATCAATCAATCAATCAGTCAACCAACCAAACACCAATCCACCAATCCAAAGTATTTGCACCCCAGAATCTAGAAGGGGTCAAATTTGTAGAATTGACTTACAATAGCCATTGAAAATAAATGGGAAAAGGCAACAAAAATATCTTCCAGATGAAACATCACAGAGAAATGCGGGTTCGGATATGCTAAACAGACCAACAACTTACATTTTCTATCACTGAAAGCTCTCTAGCTACCGCACTGTTTACCTTAGCAACCTAATTTTTTGAACTCCTTCTTATCTCCGCTTTAGTAAATGATAGAGATATGGTTTATATGTGTTATAGTGACAAGTTCTAGTAAAAGAACTTTATATAATATTCTGATTCCCCCATAGCAACCAGACTGTTTACCATAGCAACCACTTGGCATATCTCTATTTGAGCTTAGGAAATAATAGTTATATGAAAGCTGGTTTATCAGTGACATTATACTATGTCACTCACCTTGCCAACCATTCCGACCTCTGCATAGCAACCAAAATGCTACCCTGGCAACCGTTCCAGTCTGCTAATAAAAATGACTTAAACGACACTTTTACAAGCCAATATAAAAGATTGTATGAAATCTTTAATCGTCTAGTTCATTTGTTGCAAAGATGCATTTTGATGCATTTTAAACTTTTGTGCATAACATAAAAACAAAAATTATTGCAATAATCTTTATAAAATAGTTTTACCATTTTAAATACCAATTTCTGAAACACTAAACACTGTAAAGGTTCATTATGGGATAAGGTTCTACTCCGTTCCACACAGACAGACATAACATGAGCATACGGAACTTGTTAACGGAGCAGAAAATAACACAATCGAACCCTTCATTCTAGCGGCTGTCCTTTGACCTGTTTAATTATGTCAGCGCTGCGCTTATGCACCTGTGTGTCCCAGACTATTACACCTCCCATCACTTAACGGCTTTTAGTATCTCAGCATCCTGTTCCACATACAGGCTCTTTTATAGCCCTACACAATGTTTGAGCCTCCCTCGAGGCAGACTGGCATAAATGCATTCTTTAGGTGTTCAGAAGTAATTACTGCTAAGTTCTTTTTGTTGAGGTGGCCTCGTAAAAGTCAGGGTTGAGCAACAGAGGTGTGGAGTAAGCTCCCACCCCCCCTGCAGCAGTAATGAGGTGCATAGCTTTTAATGAGATTGTGTGTTTGATCCACACCAAAGACGTCCATTACATTAACTGGTACAACCTTATTTTTCTATTATAACAAATATATTTGTTGAAAGACATTCATTGGTCATAACCTGTTACAACTATAGGTTTCTATGAGAGAGAAGAAGAGGGAGGACCTACAAGTGAATCAGACTGACACTGAGGTTCCCCATTGGTAAACTCGGGTCATGTGATTGGTTTTGGAATGCTAATTCATGCTGCATTTTTCTCCTACTCTGTGCTTGGTGTAGTCTGTTCCTGCCGGAGAGCAGAGACTCAGACATGGTGTAGGATATCAGAAAGGAACCAGCGGTTGAAGTTGAGAAGAAGGCTGTGTTTAAGGGTACGTTCAGCTTTACTGTTTCTGACTGGAAGAAAATGCTGCTTGTCTCTGAGAGTCTTATTTCAACAGCATGTGTGGTCTGTTTGTTAAATAGAGAGTGTAAATCTATGTCTGTGCATGTCTGTCTGGCTGCAGTGAGATTTGTTTGCTTTAGGGAATTCCTCAACATTTTAGTGAGCACCACTAAGATTGACAAGACATTGTTCAAGTGGGCTTGTGAACAAAAAGGAAATCATTCATCTGGTCTTGCAAAACCGCTCATATTACACTTTTGTCCATGCATAAATTCCCATTGTCTGCACATCATTCAATTACTTGCCTATGACGAGCTTTACGTCGTGCAGAGAAAGCATTATGTGAATGATTTACCTGGACAACAAGCAGATCATTCCAGATGTTCCCAGATTATTGATGAGTTTGCTTAGCATATATGTGCACAACATCCTTTTAGCGCATTTTTCACAATGCATTCCAACGCAGGGCTAGCAAACTGACTGACTGACAGCTCGTCCTGATTCGGAATTCTTAAACATTCCTATTATTTTATGAATGACAAGGAAATAATTCTAGAGAACAGTTGACATTTTTTCATGATTCATGCACAGCTATGGTTATATCGGGAGTTTAGAAACTTCTGTTGTGTAATTAGGGTAAGAACCCAGTGTTTTACACTTGCCTTTCCTGTTTCATGGGCCTCACAATGAGCTAGAGTAGTTCACCCTTAGCCTTGGGTCACTCTTATAATCAATCAAACAGGAGGGACACAACACCGGTCCCCCTTAAAAACCCAGGAAATGAGGGGATTGTTGAGTGGTGAGCATCTTGCACTCAACAGAAAAGAAAGAAACTCAAAATAGCCAGATCTGTCGTCAAATCCACCTCAATTATTCACAGAAATACTCTTATTTGACAAAACAAAAATACAATCTGTTTTATTTTATGGATAGGTGCTGGATTAGATTGAATCCTTCACCCAGTTTCCATAAAAAGGTCAGCTACCATCTACACCTCTCTTTAATTGAACAACAGTTTGAATATTTATGACTTTTTCATCCAATGCTTATCTAATATTTTTGGAAGACAGTGACGTAAAGTAACAATTTTTCTCAGTCTTTACTGCATTACTTTTCTTCAACCTGTCTTAACTTTATTATTACTATTTTCAACTGTTTTCTACAGTGATTGGCACCTATTTCGTCAAATCAAATTGCATATAAACAAAAACAATCCCTCCATTGATAAAAGCATTGTTTTTGCTGTAGGTTCAAAAGGGTATTCTGTGGGAAGAGCTCAGCTCCTCAGCTATTTTGACCAACATCAGTGACCAATTATCCCATTTTTTTTAAACAAATCTCCTGTAAAATGAAAATGAATGTGTTCCAAACACTGGCTTGCTCCTTGTTTCACAACAGGCTCTGATTGTTGGTAGAACCGTTGTTTTAGAGCTGTACGACCTGAAACAGAGCATCTTTTTATAACCGTAATATTCATTTTTTTTATTATTTACGCTCTAGTGTAGATAGCTGTGGTTTTCTTTCTGTCCTTTGTTCACTTTTGACATTTGCCTTGGGTCACTTCATCGTTAAATTGTGCTTAAAATTCTGTGCTAAAAGTCCTGAAACTTTCTCTGTAGATTTATTGTTCCAAAAGCTCTGCACTTTTTGGTGGCTTATTTCATCACACCTTTAAGCAGTTCTCACATCTTGTCTGATTTGACAACTACTTTTTTGTTAGTTCACCTTTCAGTGACTACTACAACCTTTTAAACTTGTCACATAACTCCTAAATTCAACATAATTTAAGCTTGAAACGTTGCAAGTGTTTTTTTTTTCTTCTTCTTTTTACTCTTCAAGCTCATCTACACAGCCTAAAGTGCACTGAACATATATGTTTTCACTTTTAACAGACAGCGGCCCTTTTCAAGCCGTACATCACAGGCTCCTAATGGTTCTGTAGTGGGAGGAGGTCTTTGTTTGAGTAGATGCACTGACCCCTTGATCTCTAATGAGGACTCCTCAGTATCCCTTAGGTGGCATCTAACGGCGAGATTCATCTCCAGTGATGAAAGCACTGAGGGACAGTAACAGATCATCCAAGATGAGTCCTGTCTGAGCCCCATAGAGAAGATGAGACTCAGACCCAGAAAATAAACGTGTTCACCTCCGTGCTCACCTAAACATTCTTCTGTCATGGCTCATGATGCTCCCATGTGACTCACTCATCAAGACAAATTTAAAACAGACGTCATGTCAATGCTTTCTCTTTCATTTCTGACAGATTCTGAAGATATCAGCCTGCCTCTTTTCTCCTGTCTTTCCAAATGAATGACAGGTTTTGTCCTCTGAGAAATATTTGCAGATTGGGTGGATGTTTGTGATGCTCTAGTTCAAGAGTCAACAGTGGTTCAGGAGTTGAAAAGCGATGAATCAAACTGACAGTCGGAGCAGTCAAGACCGAACTAATAATTCTTAGGCCTCAAGTTCAACTGGTCAGTGCTATTAAATGTGTATTTGTAGCAAAAGCATTTAAAGATGTCTTTTAGTGGTAAAGGAGTTTCAGTGAAGTGTAAGTTTAAACCTTTTCAGGTTGGGATTAAGCAACAACCCACTTCTTTCCCTCGTGATACTAGCAAGAGGTGGATCCTGCAGTTCATCAAGTAACAGCCATGTTAAAACATTCTCCACGTCCCAAAAGGTTTCTCCAGTATGTTGCTTGCTTTAACATTCAAGAAAACTCTGAGAGTGATGATTTTATTTAGCCTGACCCTCCCCTGCCAAAGCAGCAACCCACTCGCAGACAACACAAAATGTTTGGAATTACCTCTTTTCAGCATTTGTATTTCTGTTTGGGTGTGTGCTGTTTACATAATACTGTTTGGGTATGAGGTTGCAGGAATGAGGTTTGCTAGGAGTTTTGGAACCTGTAATTCTGGAAATATTGACGATGTAGTGAGTAATGGTCACAAGTAGAAATAGAACGGTATGAAGGCGTTGTAAAGTGAATTATCTGTGCCAACTCCCAATTTTATTGGTCAACTCACAGAGGGCTCAATGCTACTGCCACATTTGGGTTAACATTGTAATAATTTAGGGGCATGGATGCAGTGGGCGTGGACAGTGCCTGCCCTTATTACTGCACTCCACAACCCTCTCATGTATGCTGCCTAACGCGCTCTAATGCTGGTTTGATAAGGTTAATGAACAAAGTCTGGATCTATTTCAAGCAAATATTATAGAGGTTTAAAATCGGGAGTGTGTTTAATCTTTCTAATGGTATTTGGTTGACATTATTAGCCAATTACATGTGTTTTGTTGAATGCTTGGATGGTTAGCATAACCGCTAATATGTCATCATTTATTAGGCATCAGTGCTTTTGATGTTAACATTTCTAAATTGGTGATTGACAACATTTACCACTACCTCTTTCATGTTTCCAAACCCCCCCACCCCACCCAATAATGGTCATCGTCCCTTGCCATGTTTCACATTGGACATCGTTGATGACAAAATTGCTTCAACCCTAGTATATATCTGGTTGAATGTATCTTTGCTACTCTAACATCCTGTCCATTCTTATCAAAGGCAAAAAAAGACAAAGCACTTCATAGAATAAACTTCATAGTATGTTGAGGCTGTGTTTTATCATAATTCTCCCAATAAGTTTTGAGAACACTTGCTAACCTTACACAGGCCTCTGTTTCCTGGGGATTTTTCCCAGTGTGGAAGCTGCTGACAGTTTAGTAAGTGTTTGAGAGTGTATGAAGTGAGTAAAGACAACTCTCTCTTTCTCTCCTTGCTCTACTGACTGGCCAGATGAAAGGGTCTCATGCCTGCTTCTGAGCTGCATGCCCAGGTGTCCTCTGTCCCACTCTCCCGCTCACCCACAGCTACAGCTGCTTGACATACATCTCCCATTTCTGCGCTTTATTTAACAAGAAATTGATTCCTCTCTGGTACCATGACCAACATTATATCCTGCTTTTTAAAAACTGTCCCTTTTCTATGAGAGGATAATTGAGTCAAATTACATTATAAATAAGTCTATGATCCAAAAAATGGATGTAAAAAGATACAAAAAAAAATAAATAAATAAAAATGATTCCCAACCAAATAAACATACATGCATGCATTACAATAGAATCCACAAATACTCTTTTAAAGAGTCACAAGTACAAGTTTGTTTGGGTTCATTTGTGGATGTTTACTCAGCATTTATGAATCTCTCGTTGCGCGGGAAGGACAAGATGCTCTAAAGAGATGGATTGACAACAATTAGTCTTGAAAATGGCTGATCAAGTGCTTTATGATGAAACTCTACCTTAAAACGCTAGTAAATAATAACTAGTCACCAACCTTAAAAAGATAGCCACTTGAAACTGTATTTTCGTCTCTTTTATTTGTGTATCATAGAGTTGTTTATAAGGTAATTTGGCAACTATCCTCCCGTATGTTTCCGTGTTAATATTGAAGACAAATTGTCATTGGATTCTGAACATTTAGCATGCAAGAATTCTCCATTTAATGTACATTGATTTATACAGTTCATATATTAACCTGCGCTTGGTCACAAATAGGTCAAGAAGCTTTGTGTTGGTTTATAAACAAAGTGCTCTCTGGGGCATCTGAGAACCTGATTCTTTCCCTGTTGTTTTATAGTTGTGGGAGGTTGAATAGTGATGGCCACGTGTACTGATGCTAGCAGGCTTATTAGGCTGAGGCAAAGGGGGAGGAAAAAAAACTTTTAGCAGGAAGGTGGCAATATACAGTCCCAGTGTAAGAGTTCTTAGAGCTGGAACATTGACCTGCTTGAGGCAGGTTTATCATTTTAAGTTTCAATTATGGGCATAGCTTAACCAGTAAAAAATGAACACTCTTTTACTGGTATTCTGTAACATGAACTGGTGTCTGTTGGTGCCAATTACTGCTCACAGTGAGAGAAAGGCAGGAGAACTGGCCAATGAAGCATGTTCAAAGTACAAGAAGAGCAAGTCAGAAAGTCTTCAGACAGTAGGAAGAAGTTTCGTTCATTTTGGTGACTCTCGTTCACTAAACAGAACTAGTTTTTGAAGATTTGTTCTTTTTTCATTCATTCATTCATTCATTCATTTTCCAACGCACTTTTTCCCTTTTGGGGTCACGAGGGTCTGCTGATGTCTATCTCCAGCACACATTGGGCAAGAGGCTGGGGTACACCCTGGACAGGTCACCAGTCCATCGTAATTAGTTCTATATGTTTATCCATAAATAACTTTTTCTTTAATTTCCTAACAAGATTCTTTGCAAACATTAGACAAAGACCCCAAAAACAAGGATGATTTAAAAATAAGGGAAATTAAACTAGTTTACTTGCGTCTTTTGATTAACAACACAAACTAAACACTTCTACTAATACTTCCAAAAACATCAAGATTGGGTCGTTTGTTTTAGTAAAATCCATATGCTTGCGCAGTGAAAAAGATCTTTAGTAGTAATTTCTGCAAAACACAAGAAATGCCATCATAATACCACACGAAATATTGTGTTAAAGAATTTAAATGATCTGTTTTAAACATCCAGCTTACGATTCTCTATAAAGATTCATTCTTTTAGAATAAATCGTTGACGAATGACAACTTAATAGCAGCCATACACTCTTGCATTGAAATTCCCATAATTAAGCCACATTTATAGCACTAGAAATCTTGAGATTGCCTCTTAAACTGCTTCAAAACATGCCAGCAATTTTTTTAAACAAACAATAAAAGGTTTTTTTGCTTATCCAAGTAGGCAACAGTTGGCAAGGTGGGTGGAGCATGGCAATACAGCAATACATTTTTGTATATTATGTGGAAATGCAGCTTTTGCGGTTTCGGGTGATTGCAAGTTCCTATAAATGGATTCATCTACTGTTAAAACCTCAAAAAGGAGAAATTGATTACCCCTTTAAGAGACTTTTTCAAGCTTGAAATGCCTTCCACAGCATCTGATTTCTATGCTAATGACACCGTAATAACTGTGAAATGAAACGGTAACTGCCAGACAGCTGATTTATGCATGCCAACATCTGTACATACCTGTCTCTTTATTTTACATGCATGAGGCACCAAACTGATCTCGTTTTGACCACCTGCATATTTGCATGTGCAAAATCCTAAACTCCCCTGACGTTCCATGTCATACACAACACATTGTGTCATCCCCATATCGTGCAGTGTGTCTAAAACACAAAGAAATCCCCCTCGATCGCTGCTCTTCACACTGATACCAAAGTAACTGGGGTCATATTTCATGCTTTCTCACTTCAACAAAGATGCTGCTCTTGCAGACAAAGCTGGCGGTTTTATGGTGGATCTTAAGGAAATGAGGGCCACAAATCTCTTCAGCCTTGCTGCCATGTACAGGGGGAATGATGGGTCCCAGGCGTGAGGGAGAGTTCTGGTGGGAATGAACAATGCCTTGTCAAGATTAAGATATACCTCTACCTTTGAACGAGTTTGAGGTTCTACGGGATGTTTGGAGTTGTGAAGGATTGCTTTGTTGAGTCATTGCTTGGCTTGGAGAGACATGTTCAGGAAAGGTACGTTTTTGTGACTGCTCTACTCTGATTAATGACTATCGCAGAAGGGTTTCTCAAGTGTCTTTCTCTGGAATCGCCAGTGGCACTGAGCAGTTGTACTAGATTGAATGTGGGTGTCAGATGTGGAGGTGATATCACGTCTGAAGTATCCGTTAAGACGGGACCTGCTAATTGCTTTGATGTTTGCTCTAATTTAAGGTTGTCACCATTGACAGTAATCATCTTGTGATGCACCTCTTTAATCTTTAAAGTAAAAACTGCATAAATAAATAAAAATATGTACTTTTTTTGCTACAAAATCCTATACATTCATGATGCCTTAAAATGCCAGTAACTCAGTTTTTGTGAATCAGTGTTTAACACATTTTAGAAACCAAACTCTTCATTAAGACTCGAGGAAATGTGAATATGACTATTGAACACAGCTTTCAGAAGACCTACTGGAGTTAATACTTTCTCTTTAGTTCTTTTAAGACACATAACTGGTTTGAACAGTTACTCAACATCCATTGACGGTCATGCTACTGTGCTCCTAGCAGACTGGTTAAGCCTGGTTGTGTCCTGTCCAGACAGGCACAGCTTGTGTTTCTCATCCATCTACAGTCATTCACCCTCAGGCCCAGTCCTGCTTGTTTGATGTGGCCTCTGCATTGTGATGATAACCCTTCTACACCTGAAGCCCTCAACCCAAACTTATCTTTTTACCTGCAGCTTGCCTTAAGAATCTATTTCTGATGTTCAGTGCTCACTGCGTATCATTTCTCTGTTGCTGATGACACTAGATGATATGGTGCTCAGAAGGTTTCTAATGTTGTCTAGAGGAAAAATTGGATGTTTAGTATGCTTTGTTTACCATTTCAATAATGAGAGTGGAGGGAGAAACTGCACAAATGCCACAAAATAATCGATTACAATGCAGACACAAGCCCTTTGAACGTCGGGTACAAAGTTATTTGGAGCATTGAGACCATCATGGAAAGGGGTTGAATGGAACACCATCCTCAAAGTGAAACACAGAGGTGGGTCACTGATGTTTTGGGCTCCAGCAGCTGTCGACTGTTAGCCGTTGCCATGCGCACAGTTTAATGAAGTCAAAAAATCTTCCCATTTATTATCCCATGTGTTAAGATAAGACTCATAATGACTATTCAGTAGGTCTTGATCTCTTACATAAGTGTCCCAAAGATCATGTACTTTAAACACAGTCTGAAAAAATGGTAAAAAAAAAAGAAAGATAAAAAGCAGAAAAGGGTAAATTAAATGATGCCAAAAATTGCAACTTAACATCTCCTATCCTTTGGTGCTTGATCCCTAATGATTCATCAATACCTATCCGCATACAAACAGTATTCCAAAGATGTCTTTGGCATCCTGAAAAAAACACATTTAAAAACCTGGTAATTGTGTAATAGTTTAGATTAAGTGTGCAATTAACGATATCTCTGTACTTTTCGATATTAAACACAGCCAGTACCACTGAAAACACATGTACAGTATCCCTTATTTTGACACTTGGTCTCGATCAGTCTCAGGGAAGGGAGTATGGCTCAGTGGGAAAATGGCATCAGTGCATACCCTCTATATGATTCCTGATGTAATCTATTGTAAAATAATTTGTTTCCTAGATTATAAACTATTTAATGGGATATCAAAATCAGAGGGTCTATATTTTTGACGGTCTATATTTAGTTTTTCTATATAAGGCAACAAGTTAGGTTAGACTGACAGTATGCAGAAGATAAAGAAAGGTTGAAGAATTCTTCGTTTTGTCAAGAGTACATTTGAAGATTGATAAACCTCCCCTTAAGTTATGAGGCCAATGAGGTTTGTAAGTTCGATTCTTCATAGTTAAGTTATAGTTAAAGACGATTCTTCATAATACGTTTCTCATTTATTTTGTATACTAATTGTAATTGAAAGTACAGTTATTTACTTTGATTATGTGAGAAGATTGTTTTATTCTCTGTGAGAATATATTTGTGTTTATTTGTACATATTATTTTAGTTCTCACAACGTGTTTGGCATGTTGGAATGACGACGGATGTCCTAAGATGTGCTAATAAACGCCTGTGTGTGAAAAGAACGATTTTGGTCGTGATTCAAACTGGAGGGGAGCTATAGAAGGCTATAAAACCAATTTTGTTATTTTATGTTAACAACACATTTTTACAGCTGCATAAATCTTGTAGACCTGAGTTATAAAGTGGTCAAAAGAGGATTTAATTATTAAATGTCTTGAAAATGTAAATGTACTTTTGAACTTTTTAAACAAATCTTAATAGCACGTGTGAGCGGAGGCCTAGACAAATTACAACAGGTGTATTGTTGTCTATAAAAGGATTTCTCCCATTTGGTTTGGTGAGGTCTAGCTGTTCCTCGACAGAGCAAAGGACGAGAGGCCAGGTCTATTTTGACCCAACAAGCCTCCAGAAAAAAGGGCAGCTCATTTCCCCTGCAGCAGCCTTTGATCTGTGTTTTGGTAACGCCATTACTGCGTCCCAGTCATCTGTGATGGGAGGAGTTCTGGTGCAGAGAATTATGCTCTGCTGATAGTTGTATCCAGTCACAACTGTTTGTTGGAAGCAGTCAGACCCTCTCAGTGAGTAAAGTGTTTGCATGAATTTTAAAGAAATTAATTTTCCATGAATTAGTTGTTTATTCCTTGAAATATGAGCAGTGTCTGCCTAATGCATACATGTAAATGTTCACAAATCTGCTGTTCGTCATTTAAAAATTTGGTTTACGGTGGTTTCTGAATATTTTACATTCATTTCCATTCATTTCTTGTTTGTATTCTGCTTACTCTGCGCATGTTCGAGACACAGCAATAAATCATTGAAATTAAAACTACTTCAATGAAATACACAATGTTAACGTTTTGGTATGAAACATCCAAATTGTTCATAGTTTCAATAGTGTAGGTCTTCAAATGTGTTTCGCTATTTATCATAAATACGGTTAAAATTAAAGTTAATGAAAGCGGGTCGAATCTGAGACGGGTCTGTACACACAAAGGTTATGTTCTGTGTGATCCACAAGTGGATCAAAGGCTGGAGTTTCCCCTGGTCCTCATGCCATGGCTTGTAATGTTGTTTCAGTCGCTTACTTTTGACATTTGTCAGTGGCTACAGGAGCTAGCATGTGCATGTGGATCATAAATGTACTGAGATTTATAGAACGTCGATAGATTGCCAATTGGCAAAAAGGATCAGGATTAAATCCATCCAAGTGAATGTTTATCTCTTTAACTCAATCTAAGAATCAGTGCAAGTGTGCAGCTTGTACCAGCAAACCATCAAAGTGCATTGGAAGCAGATAAACCTCTTCGAGCGAGTCCCCTCAGGGCAGCAGAAAGACTGAATACATCGGTTTGGCCTCTTTAATAAGCTGAATGACAGCATTTTTATGTAAACTATCTTCTGTAGAGGCTTCATGGGTTGACGATGGTTGCTGCAGACGTTCAAAAAAAGGTTTTGTTGCTCTTAAGTGATTCATATCAAGCATGTGTAAATGCAAAAATGGATGCAGTCAGTAAGAGGCATCTACAAGCTTTTTCTTCTGGGGGTTTCGTTCTCTCACATGAATTGAAAAGGCATTCTGGAAAAACATTAAATGACATCTGGTGAAGGATGTCAGATGCTGCTATTTTGGGTGATTTCCCATAGTTCTCACGAGAGTTTGCTGTTAATGGGACTCAAAACATCAGAGAAATTATGTGTTTCTTGGTCCATCTTCCCTTCACTGAGACCGAATGGCAAAACATCCAGTAAATTGGCTGAGTATGATATGAAAATGTTTTGAAAGAAAATGTTATTCTGATGATTACAAGTTTAACTTAAATCCTCACAATTTACCACATCACCAGCATTCAACGGACATCAAGATCTTCAGTAAAATGCCCCTTTGTGATCGGCATGTTGTTCTCTCCTCAGCTGGAGGGGACCGTGAAGCATTACCAGCAGCCGTGGATTGGTACCCGGCAGGCGGAGGTCCATGGAGAAGGAGAATGAGCAGGGCAGCGTGGCCTCAGTTGCCAGTGTCAGCATCCCCAGCAACACCTCAGTGTCCACTGGTCAAACCTCAAACTCCTCCAGCAGACAGCAGGTGGTGCCTCAGATATCAGTCTACGGAGGAATCACAGACAGACAGACAGTTCAGGTAGAAAGAAAAATTTTTTGGCTACTAAAATACCTTCATAACGACTAGTGGCAACAAAGTTTGCATCAAAAAAATGTTATGCGTTAGAGCTGAATTGAATGTCCAAAGCTCTCTTGGCCAGATAGTTAAATGATTAGTATCTATTTTTATTGAGTGGAAAGAACTTGGATTTTATTAGCTTTTTAATAAAACAATTATATACTAACAAAACATGTTATCTACTGTAGTTGGATTGGATTCAAAATGCAGTCGTTGTTGTCCAGTTTCCAGTCTCCTCTACATGCATTATCCACTGGCGCCATCTATAGGACACAAATGTATTCGTTTCTGCAATACGTATACAGGAACTTTACTTTTAAGCATAGATTCATTCTTTATCTTCGTCCCAAGCGAATAACTGTTTTACCATTTGGGACTCTGCCATTTTCCGAATCAGGCACTTTTGGCATAGCTTAGCATCCAAGATAATTATTTCCATAGAGCCACTCAGTTGATTTTAATTCTCATTTACTGACATTATTGTTTTATAGTGTTAGTTATGTAGATATAGATAAGTACATTGCTGTGCTTTAAAACAACCAATATTAGCGATTGGCTGAAGAGATCTTTCTGCAGGAACCTCACTTTCAAATGGATAGAGCTGAACCTATGTCCTTCAACTGATCGTTCTTTTTGTTCTATCCGTACAATCATAATATGAACAGATTCCTCGCATTTTTATAATAGCAATGTTACATTGATATTCAAATTGACTATGATATCAAATGTTTTATTAGTTCAAATGTGGCGGCGCAGTGGGTACTCCGGTTTCCCCCACAATCCCAAAAACATGCGGTTAGGTTAATTGAATAATCTAAATTCCCCTTAGGTGTGAATGTGTGAGTGAATGTTGCCCTGCGATTGACTGGGACCTGTCCAGATGGTAGGCCCACCTCTCGCCCAAAGTATGATGGAGATTATGCACCGGCAGACCCCTGTGTTCAAACGATTGATTGACTTTTAAAGTGATCTATGGGAACCTAAGTAAATTTTATTGCACGTAATGATTACCGGTATATTAAAATCTGAGGGTTGTACCCTCACTGACTATAGTTGTTCTTACTTTTTTTTATTTTAGATTGTGATCATGCTTGTCAACAACAAATGCTTCACTAATTATGTTATTAGAACAGACAGGACAGTAGAGAGAGACAGGAAGAAAGGCGGAGAGAGAATGGGGTGGGATGGGAAAGACGGCAGGCTCGAGACTCGAACCTGTGTCGCCCTCCGCAACCGTGCATACATGTCCTGTGCGCCAGGACGATACTTTATTATCTTTAAGCCACTGAGTTATTTGAACTTTATTTAGAGAGCATTTGTTGCCACCTTTGAATAAGGTCCTACTCCTTGATCAGAGAGACAGAATATTTATTTTTAAAAAAAATTAAAAAATCATTGCAAATGTGGTCCATTTTTGAAGTCAAAGTTGTGTACAGATCATGCTAGTTCTACACAATCCCATTCAGGGTCTTTCACCAGTAAACCAGAATATGAATCCACAACAGAAATTATTGCATCACCATTGTTAACACACCTGCAACATCTTTCCTTTGTGCGATAATAACATTATTTCTTTATTTAATAGTCAAATGGTTTGTCAAAACCAGAGAAAAGAAGGAAAAGTTTCTAAATTAAAAATGTCAATTTAGTAGAAAAACTTTAGCAGACCCAGTGACCTGAGTTCAAGTCCTCCCCTAGTAGTGATGACTACACACAAAGCTCCACCTTTACTCTCACCAATGCTATCAAACAAATACAAAACCACAGCTTGCATAAGGGCTGAAAGTAGTTTTTAAAGGTGAATTCAAATAGATTCTCTGTTCTACGTCGTACAGCTACAATAAGAGCCTATTCTGAAAAAAAATGAACATGGAGCAAGCCAGTGTTTAAAAGAAATTTTATCCTCATTTTAAAAGAACAATTGTACGGGTCTTTCTATACAGGAATACTGTTCCCTGGTAACTGAGTGAGAAGACACACCCCCTTCCACAGCCTGAGTGTAAAATGAGTTTTTTTATGTCAAAATCACTACATCCGTATAAATGTATAAAGTAAACACTTCAGTTCATGACCCTTAATGACAGCTAATAGGAAAATATGCTCATGCTGTCAGGCCAACAGCTCTAAAGGCAATGTGAACTGCTGTGATGGATGGACGACGGTGACCCCACATGTCAAATCCTGACTCGGGCATGTAGCCCAGATGGAATGCATCGAGTGATCTTCCATGTTTACACAACTGAGCACTCCAGGCCCTCTGTTAAGAGCATTACGAGCTTCTGTACAGAATAAAATGACCCATGTTTTCTTTATCCCATGTTATTTTGTCAGGTGATCCAGCATGCACTGAGCAGGCAGCCCAGCACAGCAGCAGCCCAGTATCTGCAGCAGATGTATGCAGCTCAACAGCAGCACCTCATGCTTCAGACTGCTGCCCTCCAGCAACAGCAGCTCAACCTGGCCGCAGTGCAGCAGGTCAGAAACACAAGTCATTGTTCTTGACTACTGAATCGATTTAAAATGTATATTCTGTTAAATGTGTATAAAGCACCACCATTTTTTCCACGAGACACTCATCCCAATTGCCTCTTTCAGTTAAGACCATCACACTTGAAGAGCTTTGTTCATTCAGTCTTAAATGTTAATCAACCACAGAGCAAACATGTGCAAGATCAAGCATGCTTTTAGTGGTTTTCCCAGTGAGAATATTCAGGTACGACTTGAAACACAATTCTCTTTGAACATGAAAGCACAGGGTCTACAGAAAAAAAATAAATAATCACACCGCGTTCTTTATAATTTGAGGAATGAGTGACTGTGAGTAATGTGCTGGGTCATTAATCTCTCGTGACAAGCATTGATGTGGGATTCCAATAGCCAGAGGCATGTTTTGCAATGTTTAACAAAAAAACTGCTCCAGCAGATCCACATTATTTACTATATATACCTGTACTATATCCAAGGGAAATGGGGAAACAAGTCTAATTCATGGCAGAATGGCTTTATTGCTTTCTTTAGCAGTCAAGACCTAGAGTGATTTTTAATTTGGTGATCAATATTTATAATTTGGAGATGATTGAGCACAACTTTCTTTGGAATCACCTATTCCCAAGCCATACTCAACCGTACAAACAGAACTAGAGGCTTTCTGATATGTTCCAATAGTGCCCCCTCTGTCTGCAATGCAGCTTATGTTGTACGAAAATATTGGGTTACATGTCGCAGCAGACGGTAGGTAGTGCGGTGATGTATGGTACGTCTGTCAGGTGTGTATGAGCCCAACCGTTACCCTAACCCAAACCCATGCGCTTTTGTAATACCCATCATCATTGGCACATGCACTATAACCGCGTCACAGTCTGTAGTGAAGAGTACTTGAAAATCTTGGTACATTTCACATGCTTTTTGTGCCAAAATTGATTTGGGCGAAACTTGTGTGTAGATGTATATGATGTCGTAGTATATATTTGTGAATGTGTGCCCAATGTGAGCCGGAGATAGGCAGGTAAAGAAACCTGATGAATTACGTATTTTTAGGTTTTAAAGATCAGTTCTTTGGGGAGTACAGAGACTGAGGTGGCAGCGGGTTCATACGGAGGAGGGATGTGCCTCCTTCCCTCTTACATCCACTCTCTTCTGCTGTATTTATTGATTAATGAGTGCTAGGTTTGACCTGTGACCCAACACTGTCTCTTTCCCTTGTTCACCATCTCTATCGTCTTTCTGGTATTTCCCCTTTCCCGCAGGCTAGCATTGTGGCAGGAAGACAAAGCTGCAGTCAGAATGGCACTACATCCCAGCAGACCGTGGCTTCCCAAACCACTGTAAGTAATATTAAACCTGGCATTGATCCCTCAGCCAACATTAACGGTTGGGTTAAGATGGTCGTATTTAATTTGACACTAGTTTTTTTCTTGTTGAAACAGATCAACCTTGCTACATCACCAGCAGCAGCTCATCTGATCAGTCGAGCCCAGAGTGGGAGCTCTTCTCCAGTGTGCATTGGGCAACAGACCGTGCTGCTGGGGAACTCCTCCAATCCTACACTCACTGCCAGCCAGGCACAGATGTTTCTACGAGCCCAAATGGTAAACATACTAACAGTTACTCTGTTTAAACTATTTTTTGCTGCCTAACTGTTAATTAAATGTTATTTATAAATGATACAGCTAAATTGATGGTGGCTAAATGTTTTACCAGTGTTCGTTTTGGCTATACTTTGATAAACAGTAATTGAGCTGTTGGAGATTCCCCAAATTCACAATGCAGCATTATATCTTTCTTACCTCATACATATAGAAAAAGCTATATTTTACTGTATGATTTCCAGGCACAACAAACCAATCTTGTGCAAGTAGCCAGAAGCCTAGGGAGAGCTGTTCCTTTGTCCCCTCAGCTTATCTTCACTCCAACCGCCTCAACCACAGCAGTTCAATCAGAGGCTCCTACACTACAAGGCGAAACACTGCGCACAAACACACAGGTACCAATGTTTCACAACTATCTTGTCTAGCAGATGTCATCCCAAAAATCACATCGCTCTGACTACTCTTAGGCCCAAAGCTTGGCTGTTTGCAGCCAGCAGGGTGCGCTGTCTCCCTCTATGTCTCAGTCCCAGAGTGTGAAACAACCCCCCATGGTGTCAGGGCAGCTCTCTGTGACCTCAGTGAAGATTGCTGGAGCCGAGGCAAAGCTTCAGGGAACTCATGCAAAGGCCAACCATGTGGAAACATCCTCAGAGACTGTGGGAAAAACCGACAAAATCTGTGACCTCACAACACGGGAGATCAACATGAGTCCTAGTGTGACCTCAGTAACAGGACATCCTCTCATTAGTACAGGTATGCCATAAAACTCTGTTTGCAATGCTTGCTGCCATCTTGGTCATACACTTCAACATGTGTTTTGATCCTTTGCATATTTATATATAAACTGCACAGTATGTAGATTCCCCCAAGGGTCTTCAAAGTCAGTCTTCTCTTTATGTCTTAATGTTTGGTGATTGTTTAGCTAGAAACTAGAAGAACATGTAGAAAAAAAACTAAACTTGAAGCATAAAATGTCATAAGATGTTACATTACTTGATAGTAAACGACAAAGCGTAATAAAATGTAAATATAATTACACAAAAAAGGTGCTATTTAGAACCAACCATATAATTTATAAAATAAATAAACTTTGGCATGACAAATATGACCAGCATATGTATATAGCATGTTAAAAACAACAATAACAATAAATAATAATAATAAAGTGCAATAACAGTACCTAAAAAAATACAAGGAACAAGTGAAGAAACAAAAAGAGCTTAAGAGGTTCTTTAGAGTACAAAAAGTGCCATAAAGCATCTTTTAATCCGCAAAGAACCAGTGAAGAACCTTTTTGAGAATGTACATGAGATACATTAACATAAAATTATGTAACATGAAATTACTTGATTTAAAATTAGGTAACATGTTATTAAAATTTGTTATTTTACTTGTTAGTAAAATTAGGTAAAACATAAATCAACATTACCAAGGCTGAACCACGACGAAAAATAGACCCAAGGTATCCCACCTTGATTTTTTACACACCATATATGCACACATCTTTTTAGTGAATGTTTAAAAACGCAGATTGGTCCATTTTCTAGAGCTGCAACTCATGAAAATTGACATTTTTAGATTAACTGATTCATCAGATAAAAGGGGTAGTTTGTGTATAATTGCATTTACAATAAACACAGTATAATTATTAATCTATAAAAATGTTAAACTTCAATATCTTATTCATGGCTAAAAACAAATAAAAAAAAGCAGACATTCATATTATCAGATTACATTTAACATTCCTTAAAAAGTTATTAGTATGCCATTTTGAACATAGACAATGCGCTCGGACTGACACCATAAAAGTTTGCAAATAAAGATCTGCAGTTGGCAGATTGCGCTGAAGATTCCATCAGAACCATATATACGAAAGCAGCATCTAATTATCAAATGGAATTACCTTCTATGGTGGCAGCTTTCCATTCACGGGTGTTGCTTACAAATGCGTAATTTCAAGCTGTGCAATACAAATCTGTGCCAATCAGGTCCTTCCTGCACTTTGGTAACCTTGTCAAAAGGTAGATGAGGATTGGAGAGATGGGCCTAATATCTGATTCAATATCCTTTAAGAGAATCAACCAATGGGTTTCGGGTCTGATACTGTCAAATAGAAATGGGCCGAGACTTTATATTAAATAATATAATTAAACATACTCCTCCTGCCCAAAATTATATTTCCATGAAAAGCATGGAACCAACGCAGAAGTGAAAGTAACAAGAAAGGCTAAACTGAGAGGACCGTCTGGCCTCAAACATTAAAATAGGGTGTCAGGTTTCTCTGGCAGCAGTCTTAAGGAGTACAGTGGGCGGCAGTGTTTCATGATAGCACACCTGCTCTGCGTATTTGTGGTGGAACTCTCTGCTCTGTTTCTTGAGCACTTCAAAGCTGGGTTCTTTGAAAAGATATCTTTTATCACTACAACAGATGCTTTTCAAGAGTCAATTTGGTCCCCATGGCCAAGTGGTTTCTAAAAATTTGCATTCTTAGTGCCTCGGTTATAAAAAAAAACACTTTACATTCACTTTAAGTACAACAATATGTCAATTTGAGCCACGTAGACATAGTTTAGCACATCACAAAACGTTAATAGCAACAAGGTTCAGCAAGATGAAGTCAACCCTGGCATAAATTACTTTAAACATGTTTTATTTAACCAAAAAGTGCTGGATGTTTTGAGCTGATGGTACTCCCCCAGTAGTGACGCGCTATATTCACAGCTCCATTCCGTTATCAAACAAAGGTAAAGCCACAGCTAGAGCTGTCATGAGCTCTTTAAGATGACCAGGGGGATTACAGGAAATGCTCTGTTCCGGGTCGTACGGCTACAAAACAACTACCTACAAACATGGAGCGAGCCAGTGTTTGGAAGAACACATCTGATATCCATCTTCATTTAAAAAGCGGACAATTGAACACAATTGGTTTGGTCAAAATCCGCTGAGAAGCAGAGTTGATTGGGATTTCAAAAATGGACATGCATTAGTATACTAAACAATATGTTAACGTAACAGCTGCTGGTAACTAAATATGGTTATTAAACCCATTTATTAGGAGTGGAACAATATATCGTTGCACAATAAATCGTGGATCTTCAACGTTTGAAAAGCAATTGAAACAGCAAAAATTTATATTAAGAATTAAAAACTCTCGCTCAAGAGACTTCTTCCTCTGTAATGTTTGAGTGACAAGGTGATAATGCATAATCTTAAACAAATGAAACTAGCTAGTGTACCCTTATTAGCTAGTGTACTTTTTAAATCTAGTCTTGTTCGGTAGCAGTTTAAGTACTGAATCAGTTTCAGTAAATATGTTTTAATTACATTTTTTTAATCGATATTGGGATCGAATATCATATCATGGCCATATTATTACAATGAGTAATTAATTGTTCCACTCTACTATTTATTACACGGACAGATATTATTATAAATCATAGCAGTGCCATTTTAAATAATACAGTTTAAATGTGCCATGTTTACAAGTCTTTACAAATTACCTAAAAATATCATCTGTGATGTCAACAGAAATTAGGAAATGCTAATGCAGCATTAATATTCTTGTGGTTAATCTTACTCTATCAGCATGTATTACCAATTTCCCATTTTTGTATTATTATTTTTTTTTAATGCAGCATTAAATAATACAAATTATGTGAATATTAGACTGCTTTATATATATGGTATACCCAGGAAGGCCCAGGAAGTCTTCTAGACATTTCTTTTTTTTTTCTTTTTTTTTTTGCATACGAAACTTGGCTGAGAAAGGGCAGCAGTTAATTATTCAACGTAGCTGGAACTTGAACCAGAATGTGGTCTTCAAGGCCTAAAAAGGCCTGCATCTGTTATTGCTATTCTGTGAAAGCTTTGAACTTAGCAGGCTGCTGGAGGAGTGTGTGAACATGGCACAACATCAAATAATGTGTTCATTTAGAGATGATACAAAACTCTCTGTATCTAGACAGGAATTTCTTATGAGGTTTTAGCATTCGTGAAAAGTGGTTCCTTCTCTGAGGCAAAACATGCCATTGGAATTAAAGTGGTTCTATTTTAGCTTGCTTATTGCACGTTTCATACAATAGTTTTGCCACATTCAGTAAAAATGTAAGTTTTCTTATCTAAGTTGTGGACCTCTTTCAGAACATATATATGATAGACACCTCGCGAAGTGGTGTGGTCCATTTGATATTAGGATGGGGTAAGCAATGTGTAATTAACGCACTGGTCAAAGGAGGCTGTTATCAGTCCATCCGTCCATTTTTAAGGTTTTATTGTAACGTCAAACAATGTAACATTAATTCATTTATTTATATGATATACATTGGCATATAACATCACACATGCCCTAACAATCAAACCTATTGACAGATTGGTCCAACGCAGTCCTAATATGGTGTGCCATCTACGTACAGTTGTGTCAAACATGCCATTTTTCTGAAATTATGATTAATAAAATAACTTTTTCCCCAGTAATCGTTAGTGGTTCGGTGAAGCCAGTTATTGTCAAACAACTTTCTCATCACTTCCTACAGTTTATATGATAAAGACTATGTAGCAAGTGAAGCCGGGATGGACTTGCTTAAAAACACAAACCAAGTGCAGGAGTATTTGCACTCTTCTAGATTCCAAAACAGAACGATGTCCATTGCAAAATGACTCACAGCACTTTTAAGGTCCTGTAAAATAAGGCTGACATTCTCTTGAGTTGGCACAGCACAAGCTGTCAGAGCACGTCTAACTGAAGATTACTTAAAGCCATCTGATTCATACGGGTCATGTGGCACTTCACGATTGGATGCTTCATGCACCTAATATTAGACATTTCAGGTCAGAAAGCAGAAAACACCCAAATGAACACATTAACCTCAAGTCAGCCAGATAAACTTGCTACTACAAAGAAAAAAAGCCTATGGGAATTTCTTCTGAGATCCAATTGCAAGTTAAAATCTTAGCAGTGAGACAGTACATCATACACATATAATATATAGGTTCTCTTTGCGCAGAATTACTAAATTTTTTGTTATAATTGTGTATAAATCGGATATGACAACAGTCAAAGCCTAAAAAATGTAATCGATTCAACCATCTATTTAACGTTTCTTCTTCTGTTTGATTTGTAACAGCATATACCCAGATACAAACCCATCAGCTGTTGCAGCACAAGCAGCAGATTGTTATTCAGCAGCAGCCACTACTGCAGCGAGGGTATTCTCAGCTCCCAGAGGGTACCAACCTTCATCCTCACACAGTGCAAGCTGTCACTATTCAACCCGCCCTGCTACCTCAGCCTCACCAGTCCCAAATCCCTTTGCTTCCCAAAGTGCCTGCTACCTCCCAACAAGCCACGATTTTCCATTCCACTACTGTGAATCAGCAGACAGTAACCCAGAACAAACAACCAGCTATCCTCAACCACACCAAAGCTGTACCTCTACATCACAGCGCAGTCAATGTCCAGATTCAGTCAGTTCAAACTCAAGTAAGTTGATTGATTATCAAGTCATTTGATGGATTAAACTGGATTAAGTTAATTTTTTCTTCATACAGGATGCATCAGAGCAGGATACTTCTATTCTTCTCAAACCACAGCTGCCAAACATAACAGCAATGGATGCAACCCAAACAGAACATTCCCAGCTAGACAAAGAAAACAAAGCAGGTAATGACTATTAGATACTATGCAAAACACTGCAGAAAATGAGGGCCATTAATTGCAAACAAGATTTGTACACAAAAACTTGAGATTTTAACATCTCAATAGTAATGTCTTCTGGTGAGAAGGGTTGAAGAAAATGCCATGCAAGTTCATTGCAGTTAGTTAAAGTGGTAGAAAGCCAAACTGAAGTGATACCATACGGCGCAGACTGCAGAGGAATAGCATGCATGGGTATAGCGTCTCCTAAAGCCCATGCACCAAAAAGTACTCCAAACTTGTAACAAACATCAAGCTCTAAAAAGTTATTCTTGAGAAATAGATAGATGTTGCAAAATGTCACCAACTTGTTCATTCCATGCCTAGAAAATCACGGGACTCATACAAAATACTAGATGTAGTACTTTTTCTTGCGAGGCGTATTCTTTTTTGCTTCGACCAATCTGAATAAAACTTCAAACATCTTGATTATTAACCAATCAAAAACCCTTTTACATCGAATTTAGGTCTAGGGCTAGACTGTCTTCAACATCACCACTCTCTGTAGGTTTCCAGTCACAAAAACACAAAGGCCAAAAACAAGAGCTCTTCCTCATGTGGAAGAATAGATCTGTCGCACCCCCCTTGTCTATTGTCCAGTCAAAGCACTTGCACGTCTGTGACGGTTTCTCTATAATTAGGGGCGAGGGGCAAAGCTTGTTCTAGGAGGGAAGTGGAAATAAAAGTGGGTGCATTCTGGCTGTCTGGCAGGTGTGGTGGAGGCCTTCAGACATTAAATTATGAAAGGATGATAAACTGCTCTTTTATGATAGATAATGGCTTGAGGCATCAGGGCCATTGGAGTTATGATCATAAATCATGTCGTTTCTAATTGTATCATGTAGTTCGTACTTTAAATTTAAGCATCTTTTATATAGGCGTGTTAGCCAACAAACCAATGTTTCTTTTAGAAGCAGGCATTAAAACATGAAAAAGATAATAGCAGCAGAGTAAATGAATTCGTTCTAGCATTGGTTTCACTCAGGATACCTGGACTTCATCGCCCAGCTGCTGAGTTCGACTCATGGGTGGTGTTGTGTATCCCGCAAGTGCAAGAGTCCCTGGACAAATGTGTTTTTTGTGCATCTCCCGCTGTCCCTGAGGAACCTTGGGAGGAATATTATGTTTAATTAGCCAGATGACTAGTTTTTTTTTTCGTTATTCTTCACATGCTCATTTTGTATAAAGAATAACAAGAAATTGCTAATCTTTATTGAATTTTATGGTATTTCCCCAATGTGAGAATAAAATTCTTTCCATCCCCAAAGCCATGTACCCTTGAGGCGTGCTCTCTCTCGCTCTCTGCCTACGTGCGCAACCGTCATGGAGCCGCTGACGATTTCAACCAATCACCGAAGAGCTTTTGGTTCAAAGCGGCCTGCTATTGGATATAATCCAAGAAGGATTAGCCAATCGCAGCAGCCCAATGTTTCCTATTCAGTTCCCCCATACAAAGAGGATTAGAGACTCGGCCTTGCTTCTCTTATTGAGGGAATCGAGTAGAACAACAACCCCGGCAGCACACAAAAAGTTTGGATCGGATCATTCGTTGTACGGCTTTGTGTACATCAACAGTGGATTATAGAAGGGGAATCGGAAACGCTGGAATGCTAAATTCACTGGAGTGCTTTCGTTTTTGGTGCTTGAAAATGTGAGTAAAGAGTGCGTTTGTGGAACAAAGGCGTGTGCTGTTGACATTCACTGGAACGTTTGTCTGCTGCGTGCAACCATGCCAAATGCTCGGGTTATTAACTTCCGAACATGATCATTACTTTTACTCAGACTGAGGGTGAGACGAGTTTTTATACGAGTGTGGGCGCTCTGAAGTACAAGAAAACATTTGGCGGTGTTTCTCAAAAGCAACTTCCAGCTGTTTTAGCATTGTGTTACATCCAGTAGCTTTTGCTACTTGCTTTACTAAAGCATGTTTTAAACAAGCATGTGGTTGCTTGCAGGTGGCATGAATGCAAAATGCTTCGCGCATATTAATAACACATAAAACAACTAGTGAGTAACTAAGTTAGTAAATAGATTGCACGCTTTTGTCTAGCATGTATATCACTGCTAATGTGGCTGTAAAATTGGTCCAGAATATGGTTACGACGCTCAAAGGAGGCCCACGGTAATTGATCATCATTGCAGAAATAATTAAATAATCTATGTTATTCTGATATGCGTTTAAGTTACTTGAAATGCAGCTGCTATATTTCCTTCTGCAGATATGAACATTCCTGTAGCTTTCTGATGCACATCCATGTAAGGGACGATCAACGGTGAGCCGTGCATTTGACCGTTTTAACCACGTGACAGAAAGCGTTGATTATCCCAGTTGTTCTTACAAGTAATACACTTATTAATTGTATTGAGTTAATAATAATATCTGTGCTGAAATGCATGTGCGATCTCATTAAAGTGATTTTCCGATTGACTCTGAAAAAAATAGTACCGCGTTGAAATGGGAAATTAAGTTTATTTAAATAAGAATTGCTTCAGGGGTTAAGGTTTGTTTGATTGACAAACTTTGTCAGACATTTAAATGACACTTTTTCTAAGTAAATTCTATTTCAATCTCAATTTAAAGGTACGAGATCATCTAAGGCCCTATTCTTTTGAAAACGGTGGCCGGCCAAGGTGATTCATATATAAAACACTCCTTGTTTGTTTTTACAAACAGCAAGCGTAATGGTGGCCAAAGCAAGGACTATGTTGCTGTGTATTCTGCTTATTGTAGAATGTACATGTGCATGTTTGCTACTTGATCACAGAACATTGGCCTCTGTGTTTGTGCGCATGCAGTGCTGAATAATAATTTTGAAAACACCATGAATCGACTGCCAACTGGTGGTTTGGTAGAGTCATTACAGTGTTTCAGAGAATAATTGTTTTTTTATACAGATTCGCTGGACACAGTGTGAGGGGAAAAAAACGAGTCCAAGTGGACATGGCCTAAAAGCAGTTGTACTGCTTTAACATCAATACTGAAAAGCATTACTGCTTTCAATCTACCTCGTACTCGTTTAAATTTAATGATAGACTGCCTATAAAACCGCTGTTGAGAATCTTAGGTAGTCCCCTGTTTTGGTAAAATATGTGATCAGAATTTTACCGAATCAAATCTTTGAAGTAACCCGTTGTAAGGATCCAATTCAGAAACAGTTTTGTCTTCTGTATTTTCCAGTTTCTGATTTGTTTTGGTTCCTGTTCCTCAGGCAGAGTGAATGAAAAGACTGGTGTGGGTTCAGCTCCAGTCATGACCTCGGGCAGCGGTAGCACCTCGCCCACAGTGACCGGTAGCGCTCCGCAGAATGGTGAGAGTAAACCACCGCCACAAGCGATAGTAAAGCCACAGATCCTCACTCATCTCATCGAGGGGTTCGTGATCCAGGAAGGAGCGGAACCTTTTCCTGTGAGTTGCGCTTATTTTAAATGATCTAGTTTAGCCACATCGTATATCAACTTTTATTGTATAGTTATTGGCACTATTTGGGCAGATGCTTCTTATGAAATGATCTTGGTTGATGTTCACTAAACTTTTTCTGTGTTTTTTTTATTTTTTATTGTGAAATAGGTAAACAACCTTAAAGTAATTTTGATAGACATGTTTACGCTAAATCTGACTTACCTGAGTGGTCGAACCTTCTGGTGACCCGATTTCCACTTCCAAAAATTGACAAACATGGTTCTGCAAACAAGAAAAACTTACTTTACAAGCCTGTTTTAATTGATCTGCAATTAATATTGAAATAAAAGTACACTATGTAGTAAATTATGGTTGCTTTTCCAAAACAGTTAATGGATATAGATCCATGCACATCAGGCATAAACACTCGGGATTGGATGAGTCATTTTGAACGTTTCGCTTGTAAATGTACTTTAAAGAGAAGTTATTTACACATCAAAAATGAGCCAGCTTTGTTTGGGGTATATACAAATTTTGTGACGATCATAAAAATGACAGTTTTCTCTGAAATATTATCTGGTGTTCTGTTGAAAATTCTCCAATTTCACCTAATTGGTCTAAATCAACCTGGTCTAACTGGTTTCACCGATTGGTAGAAATAGGAGCGATTATACAATACCCTTTCTTTGTGTTGTTTGATTATTATTCTAGGCATGTTAACAACTTTATAATGTCAATATAAGGCACAGAATATACTTTTTTCCTTTCATTTCTTTCTGGTGGTGTGCCTTGATTTATTTATTTTCTTTTATGTTAAACAAAATGTTGAAAAACACTGAACTAGAGAAATTCTAAACTTAATATATGCTGCTTTGTGAAAATTTTCTTATGAAAAAATATAAGAGCCATCTGCCTTTAATAATGTTAAGTCCGACCTGGCCAGAGCACAGAGAATTTAGTCCGACCTGTTTAGCCGTTCCCGAACCTGAGATTATTCAAATTAAAACAGGGAAACGCAGCTTTTCAGAATTGGCTATTTATACATATTTATTTATTCAGACAAAAGCTTCTATTTCGCCTCCATTTTCGTAACACTTAGAACAATATAAGTGCGTCACTTGACTGGGCACCTGCCTTCAAGCCCGTGTACAATTGTAAATTAAGCCCGAACTCGAGTCAAAGTGTGATGAGAGCTTTCTTATATCATTGTTATACACATAACTACTAATATTTTTTTACCTTACAAGTTATGTTAATGGATTTTGTATTAATTAAGAATAATATACTAAAATATCAAATATAAAAGAGTGTTCCAAATAAGTTTAATCAGCAGTCAGGAGTACACATCCCCCTAGTGGGCAACAGGTCACTACATCCAAAGTTGACATCAACCCAAGCACTTCTTTACTTTATTAGTTACGATTTTTTTTTTTTCACGCTGAATCTTGTTTTTCAGATTGAACGACCATCCTTGCTGATAGAAAATATAAAAAACCAAAGGCAACATCAGGCATATTTAGACCTACAGAAACCATCTCGGACCCTTCACAGTGCAGACATGGAGATGGAGGATCTATCACAGAAAGGTATGTCTCTGCACATCACACATGCTGCTGAAGATTCTGCAGTTATTAATTCATTGGATCTTTCGTGATGTAACTTTGTTCACAGAACTGACTGAACAAAGCGAGGAGCCTATGCTTTCATGCGAGTTCTGTGGGGTGATGGATTTTGCTTACAAGTTCAAGCGATCTAAGAGATTTTGCTCAACAGTGTGCGCAAAGAGGTATCCCTTTGTAGCAAGTTGAGATTGTATTTTTTCAGTATTACATGCATACAATTAGTTAAGGGTTGCTTGATCCATTATTCTTCCATCAGGTATAATGTTGGATGTACAAAGCGAATGGGCCTTTTCCCAGGCAAATCCAACATGGAGAATTCGAAAAAACCAAAAGCATCCAACAGTTGTAATCAAAACGGCCCAACAGAAACCAAGAAACAGGTTTGTTCTACAACCTCTCCTTACAATAAAGTTGGAGTCAAGAACTAACCCTATGCCAGATACCAGCATCGGATTTAAAGCCCTTTCTCACTTCTTACATTGGAAAAAGATGGCAGACTGAATGGAACCAGTGCATCAAAAATAAACTATATGAAATAATTCAACACAATTCAACAATCGATGGGAACAGGTCATTTATACAAGATGTACAATTGGACACTCTAGGCTCACGCACCAGTTTTTAGTAACTGGAGATAGTCGAGCTGCATGCCACTCATGTAAAGTTCCTCTATCTATAAAACATGTTCTATTTGACTGTCCTTTTTTAACCCCCATCAGAAAACAATTTTATTCTTCTACAACTCTAGATCACATTTTTAATCAAGTAGATCCAAATACGGTATTAAAATTTCTAGGAAGAGCGGGGTTTTAAACATTTTATCTAATTCAATAACTTAAATTGCTCTAGCCCTGGAAATAGCCATAGAAGCTGGAAGGGCATTTAAAAAAACAATGAATGAATGAATGAAGTTGGAACGTTGTTCTAGAAACTGAAGTGAATTGGATTTTTTTTTTGACCGGTAATCAACAAAAGAGATTGTTTTCAAAAATGTTTAGGGCCGAATCCTAAAACATACGACATCGATCATAAAGGGGGGTCATGGCATCAAAATGAGGCATTAATATGAATATTAACTCTGGCTCACAGTAATCACAGACCCCTTTGTTTGATCATATAAGAGGTGTTTTACCATTTCTGAACATACTCAGTCAATCCTGAGATCTGGGTTACCACAGAGTCTTAGTCTCCCTGTGGTGTATTGGACGGGTTGCCGGGCGCATATTGAATCCAGAGTTTGTTCTCATTTCCAAAGCTTCCCCTCTCTCTAACCACATCTCTTCATGTTTCCACATTGTATTATCGGTTCCAAATAAATAGTAATAAAATATTTGGAAAAAAAAAAGTCTAACATTTTAAAAATCCAAATTTTAGGCCTTAAAAGACTAATAATAAATAAATAAATAACTTTCACAAGCCTTCTATTTTGGACACTACAAATCAAGTGTGCTTAAGATAGACTTCCCAACATTTACCATGCGAGCCGACACCGTTGTTTAACAAAGATGCCTGCTACAACCAACAAAATTAAGCAATTTGTGTCATTTACAAAGATTTTCTACATTGTTTTGTTAAAAAATAGACATATATGCCCACAAATGTACTATTCTATGTATCTATTCTATGCTAAAAGTGCTACTACCAGAACAGCAAAACTCATCAGATTACATCATGGATTGGAGAATGAGCCTAGGAAAAAAACTTTGATTAACTGGAATGTCTCTTATGTTGGAGGTAAAGTAAATTAGATTCATACTAGGGCTGGGCGATATATCGATATTAAAACATATATCAATATATTTTTAAACGAGATATGAAATTTGACCATATCGCATATATCGATATAGGCTGCGTAGTTCAAACTGCGCTGTGAGCCTTGCTCCAGCAAACTGCTTTAACCCGGAGCTGCTTTAACCCAGCACTACTTCGCGCGCCCCTGGCCACGCCCCTCCTCTTTCAGGCACAGAGCGGGGAGGGGCTCGACTCTGGAGCAGACAATCCGCCGGCACTCTTCAACAAACATGGAGGAAGCAACAACATCTGCTGAGCATGCGGAGAAATTAGTTGGTAAACAAAAAAGTAGCGGCTCAGTAATATGGAGATGGTTCGGATTCAAAGTTTCTGATGAGAAACAAAACCATGTCATATGTAGGGAGTGCCATAAAGAAGTTACAGCCAGGGGTGGAAGCACTACAAATCTTTTTCACCATCTAAAACAGTGGCACAAACTGCAGTATGAAGAGTGTGTGAAACTGCGCGCTGCCGAGGCCCCAGCTGCAAGCCAACCGCAACCCGCAAAAGCTCCAGCCCCGACACAAAGCTCCCTTCAAGCTTCATTTTCCCGCGGTGTTCCGTTGTTGTGCCATATTTCGACTCCCCGGCAGATTCCGACTCCCCTCTTGCGTGAACGCGCATTCAATCACGTGATTACACAGACTAAGCCAATGAGAGTTCACATAAAATGTTTACTCGTGAAAAAGTTTTAATTTTTATTTTGCTTATATGCCGCGTAGCTGTCAAATTTACTTGTAACACATTGTTCAACTATAAATATTGTTTAAAAAGTTTAAAAGAATGCAATCGCCTAAGTTGCTTACACCATTGAATATTTTAATAATTTATGAATGTACAGCATTATACAAACTTTGGATTTTTATATTTTATTTGCGTATTCAAATATATTTATATTTTATTCCCAAAAACAAGGGAACAGCTGAGTATTGTTTTATCCGGCCAGTTTAAATAAAACTACTTGTGAAATGTCATATTTGGGTTTGACTGTGACTAAACAATTGCTCTCACTTTTTGATGAAAATATCGGGATATATATCGTATATCGATATTCAGCCTAAATATATCGGTATATGACTTTTGGTCCATATCGCCCAGCCCTAATTCATACTATGAGATTTCTGACTGTCAACTCATGTTTTGCAGGCTTTATATAAAGTAAAAGGTGGTTTTAGTAAACTGTTCATTTTCCTGTTTGTGTTCCATAACAGAACACAGCTGTTCAAAGGGCAAAGAGAGTGTCCATGTTGTCTCCGAGTCCATTTCATCCAAGTCATGAAGGGTCCAGTCAGTGCTCTGACCTGTCCAGCTATGAGGAACCCATTTCACCTCTGTCCAACTCCAGTTTTGCTGCACAAAGGCTTTCAAATGAGGAAAAATTTGATCATAATAGGGAGCTCCCTCTCCTTACACAACACTTTCTGGTCAGCGGTCCGGCCCAGTGGAACGTGGAGGACGTTTATGAATTCATCTGCTCTCTGCCAGGTAGCTACCACCTTAAGTCCTTATTTAAAGTAGTCTTTAATTTCGAAAAAGTTGCAGTGTATTGAATTATTTCTGTGGTTAAATGTGAATCATACTTCTACCCCGCAAAAGTCTGTCCAGCATACTTTATTTGAACAAAAAGCTCCAATTTTTTCAATCTTTTTCTGTTGCTAGGTTGTCAAGAGATTGCTGAAGAGTTTCGCTCTCAGGAGATTGATGGACAGGCATTGATGCTTCTCAAAGAAGATCATCTCATGAGCACCATGAATATCAAACTGGGCCCGGCGCTGAAAATCTTTGCCCGAATCAGTATGCTCAAAGATTTATAGCCCCTCCCAACTTCTTACAGGAAGGACACAAACACATCTGCACTGGTTTCCTCATCCCAATTGGGTCCCGAGGATTGCTGCTCCTCAAAATCACAAACGTGTGTAGTTCTATAAATTTAGGTTTAATCATAAAAGCATGATGGTTTATCAAATCTCATGCACTCAGCTGTGCCAGGTTTGGGAAGCGGTGGTAATCTATCTCGTCAGGAAGAGAAGCACAAGTGTTTTACCATTTGTGCAAGCAAACGTTCATTGTTTGTAGCCCCAAAAAAAGTTTTAGTGACTTTGTGATTGGTTTGTCATAAAGTGTGTATTGTAATTCTGGTTCTCACTCACATCTACACCAAGGACTATTTCTAAGTCCTTTAGCCTTGAAACATGCCATAACTGGTTCATTTTTCAGTTTGGATGAAGTATCGTAGTTTTTTTTTTTTTTTTTTTTTTTTTTTTTACTTTGATATAGTAATGTTGATGACATTGAATGAGGACACTGGATATTAAAACTTTAGCCCTCCCAAAACGTGCCTATATTTGATAAAATCCCAAAGATTTTACAAACATAAAACTCATCCTTTCATTTTTAAATTTAACATTATTCTCTATATTCAGGTCAACATAAATGTAAATGGGTTTTTTTTTTCTCTCATAATCTCAGGTTGGCATAATTTTGTAAACAATTGCCATTTCAAGATTGAACCCTTTTGTGAAGTGTTTGATTTCAGTCGACATATCTGTATTTATTGAAAGCAAATGTCTGGTTTTGTTTTATATTTTGAAATAAAATAAAAATGACAGTTAATTGTTGTGTTTAATTCAATGCCAACATACTTTTAAAAAGTTGTAAATAAAACGTATGTTTTATAAAAAAAAATAAAAATACGTAATTGTGTCAATGTGGATGTTTCTCTGATGGAACTTTCTCTGATTCTTACAGACTTTTGTAAAGGAGCAAATTTAGCATTAGCATGCAGTACATTCTAAATCCGTTTTGGTCTGAAAATAAATGTATCATTAATTCAAAGCAAGTACTGCGCATTTTCTTACCTGTCCAGTCTTATCAAAGAGCAACACCTTTAAATAAAACGATATAAACCCCACAGTTCACAATCAAGCAAAGTTCGTTAGTAGTTTGTATGCTGTAAGTATTACGTTAATTAAGCACCGGTGTTCCATAAACTTACCGTTCGTCCTTCTAAAGCTCATTGCGCATAACTTAGCGCATGCGTACTCAAAAGCTTTTTTTTTTATTAACGTATCAAATTGTTTTTGTTTGTTTTCAACAAACTACATTGGCCATTGTTGTTCCTTGTTGAAGGTACATTAACCAATACAGGTTAGAAAACCGTGAAATATTTGTCAACAGTGAAATGTTTGGCAGTGTGTACCACATACAAACGTTGGATTACGTAAATGAAAAAAAAATGGCGGCTGATCCAAGGGGCTACACTAATCGAGAATTGAACTAATCATTTATTGAAATAAAGGCCTTTATATCATCCATAGATGTATACAATTTAAAACCATATTTTAACTTCTACATGAAGCCTTATTCACATTTAGGTCAACCCGCATTGTGTGGTGATGGAGAGCCCTCTACCACCCTTCTATTGACCACTCCCGACTAATACAAATGTAAAACATAAAGTTGTAGTTAATATGTTTAGTTACAATTACTTGTAATACATTCATAGATTACTTAGAAAACTTAAGATGAACCTTAAGTCTAATCAGACCACATTTAATTAAAATTATATATATATATTTATATTTGAGGATTAATCCAAAGCCATTTACAGTTTGGGAGAATACCCAACAAGCAGTTTGTAACCATGTTGATTAATATCTAGAAGTGCTCACAGAAAAGGATCCAACTGATTCTAAATTAATGACACGCTTTGTAGGGTTTTAATGTTTATAAAAGAATCAGTGTTTTGAACTTGACACAAGTTGCAATGGGGAACCAGTGGAGAGAGATAAAGTGACGTGGGATCTTTCACATTCCATGAAGACCAGCTGGGGCGCAGAGTTCTGTATCTTCTGAAGCAGTTTGACTACACAGGAAGGAGGTCCAGTGAGGAGATCTCCAGTAATCTAGTGCATAAATCAGTTGAGTCTTGTTAGTTGGAGGTAGAGGGGGAGATTGTTGAAGACTCCAGATGTTTGGTGAAATTATGCTGGAAACTAAAAATCTGCTTTGTTATTTAATTTATCGCTACACAAGAAAAACCGATGGTAAGATTCAGGAGAAACTGATTGAATACAGTAAAAGCATAAATTGTTCACACCCAGAATGTCAACAAACAATCTTGTCATTAGTTATTCATATACACTTCACCACAGGACCATTTCTTTCGATTAAGGTAGAAAACACACACTCAACACGGTTTTGAACTTTTTCAAATATTTTTTTTATCTTTAATTTATTTACAAGCTTTAAATGTACTCTATCAGTATGAAGAATAACAAGCACTTTAGGTTCAGCAACATCTCCTTAGTGTTTCTGATGTCCACTCTGAGCTCTCTTCGTGTGAATCCAGCAGTACCCTGAATGCATATAGTTCCTGCAAGTTTCTGCTGGATTGAATGCTTCTTAAACAATGGTAAAGCAGATGAGAACATTTGGTATGGTTATTGAACAAATAACCTTAAACATGTACTAAACAAAGTAGTACTTATGTTCTAGACACCGTTAAACCTTTCTGAACAATGTAAAAATTATGGAAGAATTTCATATTTTTAAATTGTCTTTATATTAATAATGAAAGTATTACGAACAATATGACTATCCACCAGTTAACTCTCCATCTGCATATGTGAAGTAGCCTCTTGTGTATAGTATAAAAAATAATAAATTACGAGTCTGCCATTGCGTATTGTTGCATGTTTGTACTATTAAAGTCCTCTTAAAAGTAACAAAAGAAAAAAAACTGTAAAAAAACTTAAATGGAACATTTCTATAAATAATCAATTTTTCTTTTAGTGCTCCACGGTCAAAACGTCGCTGTATGTCAGTGAACCGTACCATCCAAATCCTGCTTCCCTCCATTCTTCCCGATCCATAAAGTGTTGGAACTGATTTTTAATTCGATGGCGTTATTGTTTCAGCAACTATTGTCCCTTCAGCATTTTAGTCAATTATCCTCGGACTCTTCTTCTGCCTCGCGCAGCCATGTGAAGAAGGCGGTGACTGACTTCAATGCAACTCCCTTGCCTTGCTGCTCAGCGGGGTCTTTACTGGCCTCCCATTTACAGAAAGCATCTTCAGAGATAACATCCTCATCATATAAAGTGTCAAAGAACATCCGGAGCAAATCTGACAATAAAAAAAGCAGATTCTTTATTCACTCTTTATAGTCTAAATACCATCAATTATAATACAAAAATTGTAATCACGTTTAAAAATAATATATCTGAGCCATTCCAACAATTTGGCTGTTCTTCACCCGTATTAAGCCTCCTACACTTCCAAACTGATTAATCATATTCCAACACAATCCCATAAAGCACTAACTTTGTGCAAGTGTTCTGGTTTGAAGTGAAAAAGACTTTGTATTTTGTACATTTGCCAAAATAAAGGCATTCATTGTTTGATACTTTTTTTTACAGTACAGAATGTTGACAAAAGTAAATTAAGTGGGATTGCGAATATTTTACTTACTAGCAGGCTGGTCCAGTTTTACCATCAAAGCTTGAAGTGCATAAAGTGCTTGCAACTGCCTCTCTGTGTCCGAGTTAAGGTACTTGTGTAATACAGGCAATCTCTTCTGGATAATGGACACATCCACTTTACACAAGGAGCCCTCGGCTGTGAGGGAAAAAAAAGGAGAGTGTCAAAGGCCAGCACATTGAAAAGGGTGCCTTCACAACCGGGGTTTGGTTCATTTGGAACTAACTCCTCACTGTCTCCCATTTTGGGTCTTTTTACAGCATACTGATTGCTCTAGCTAGTCATGTGACAAAATCCACATGACTTAGAGGTTTACAATTGGTTCCTGAACTGCTTTTCAATTGGTCAGAATTTGCATACCTGGAAGTAAACATTGCTCATTCACAAACAATTTCACAAACCAAAGGCTTCACTTACAAAGTAAAAAAAAAAAAAAGAAGTAAATACTTACTTTTTACTGCTGCCGTGCACACCGCAGTCATTAACGCTCTGAGGAAATAAGGTGAACTTGTTTCTGAATCATCTAGATTAGCCTGAAATAAAGACGACACGACACGTCAATAAATCATTTAAAGGAGTTAATAATTTATAGAAGTTAATAAAAATAATAATAATAATGTAGGATTTAATAATCAATTAAAGGAGCATACCTTAAAAGGCCATGCATTCCAAAATATTTTGGGATGTTTTATTTTGTTTAAATCTTAGACGTGGGCCAGTGCATGTGCCAATCACAACTGTTTTGAATTAAACAGGAATGGCAAAACATTTACAAGGTAATTTGTATTAAAATTTGAGTAAACCCACAATCGTCTTTCAGTTTCATTTTAAAGTGCCCAAATCGGTGCCATTTAGTGGTGAAAAGAGATATCTCTTGAAAGTAGAAGATCTGTGATATGGCTTGTGTTTTTTAAAGTTCTGCCACAAAAAAGGCACAAAACAGTGTAAGGTAATACATTGTCACATTGTTTTGACATTTTCTTTGCTTTTTAGCGATTTACAAATTTTTAAGTCTAAACGCATTTAATTTTCAATTTAAGGTTTGTAAAACATCTTTGTAAAAAGATGCTTGGGATGTCCAAAAATTATATCAAGAATTTCCACAAAATAAAACAACTGTTTTTAAGATAATTTATTATAGCAAATAGTATACTAAAGTCCCAGACTTCCCAGGGTTAAAATCTGTATATGTTTGTTTTAGTTGCAGAAACAACTACCACATTGCAGTGGTATGAGTAGATATGAACTGAAACAGCAGGGCTTCAAAGGAACAGTGTTGTTTGTAAAGTTACCTCAACCCAGTCGAAGATTTGTTCATCACCAGCCATGTCCTCTAGTAAAAGTTTTTCTATCTGCTTGTTCAGTTCTTCAGGCGAGAGTGTTCTCTTAGAGACAGTCTCAGTCAGGTCTGAGCCATCAGAAAGGGTAAAGTCTAGTTTCTGTTCAAATCATGGAACGGTAGTAAATAAGTGAATGTTTTCATCCATTCATTTAATTTGATTAATGTTGTTCTACAAAACATGAAATGAATCCAAATGAAATCTCACATGCTCCGTAATAAAGCTGTGCACATCCTCTGATTCAGGTATAAGATCTGCCCAGCTCAACCCAGAGTTCCTCCATAAAGATCCTACTTTCCTATGGCTCTGTAATACACAGAAATCACACAATAAACCACGGCACCCACACAAATATAGCGGTTAAAACCGTTTCTCTTACCATTTGTTTGCATAGAAGGTGCAATATTTCAGAAAATAATATCCCAGCTCTTCCCACAGGGAGTAATGGTTTGCTAAATTCACTGTGGGTTAAAAATGAAAAGCGGTTTAGCTTGTTTGGTTCCGTCAGAATTCCGCAACATTACAGAGGCTCACAAAAGATTACCTAAATAATTCTCTCATAGAGATTCCCCCCTCTCGAAGTACAGGGGTCACCAGCTCCGCTAGGTACAGCCATATATGAGGAATATCAATGGCCATATCGTCTGCTAGCTCAAGAGTTTCAGAAAACCTGTGGCAAAAACATACATGCAGCTTACACGCATAGGCTTGACGCAGAAGTGTACAGTGGGCTTTGTGTTCAAAGGAACAGTCATTATTAAACAATAATATCTGCTCTCTGTATTGGGCATGGTTGTGTTCTGTAGTGATGCACTGGAATCCAGTTGGAAATCCAGCAATCTCACCCTTTAAAAAACTGAAGTTTGTGAAGGATTCCAGCCTGCAGGAGCTGGTAGAGCAGCTGACCCAAGTGGTCTCGCGCAATCTGGCTTCTCTCCAGCGTGGATTCCACTCCCACCCGCACAAACACATATAGCATGGCAGGTTGCTCTAGCTCCTCCACGCACTGCACTGCCTCCTGAAACATGAATGCACACCAGGCTTAGAAACTCAAGAAAGTCACATAGAATCAAGATTTGGAAACTTTGCAGCAAACCTTGTAATCATTAATGTGCAGAAACTCATCAATGATGGCCTTGGAGCGCCTCTCCATCTCCTCTTCGGACAATGTAGGCGTGTCCAGACAGGGAGACTCAAGTTTATTGGCTGAAACATCACACAACTGTAAGTTTAGTGTACTTCTATGCACCGAAGATTCGGTCACAGTGGATGTCAATCAGCTCACCAGATTCCCGGGATTGGCCATGTTCCAGTCGGCTCTTGTCTGCAGTGGTGGTAGGCAGCTTGGTTGAATCTGATGCGTTTGAATCTCTGCGGGACACTTCCTGCAGAAACTCTTCAGGTGACTCCTTATTGGTGCTGCTCAATGAGGTGGGGCCTGTCCGAGCAGGGCCAACACTAACTGGTTTGTCATTGCGCTCATGGCCTGAGCTTCCACGCCTGCACACAAAAACAGCTCTAATCCATCTAAACAAGTCAAATACCAATTACAGATAACTGCATTTTAAACATGAAACTTCCCATGATTTCCCTTACACCTCAGATGTGCAAAGAGGAAGTTTAGAGAAATTAATCACTGTATGATGGCAATTTTTAATTTTTTTTTTTTAAATAAAGAATTCCTTGTTACTAGAGCGTGTTACAATATAATGTGATGCTTGTCATGAAGAATCTTTTGCAGTTACTGGGATGTATTGCACAGTGAAAAAATAGCAGTACCTGCTAAGAATTCTCCTGGCATCAAAATCAGGAGAAGTCGTGGGCAAAGAGGAGCCCTGGGTTGCAGAGAGTTGCAGGGGGGAGAAGCGGTTCAAGCTGGCACTGGGACGAGACACTTCTAAAAGGAAAAAAAAGAAAGAATATTTACAACTAGATGGCTAAACTTTGATGTTGGCTCGTAAAAGTGCCATTTAATAGTATTTTGATTAGCAAAATTGCCAAGATAAAATCCTTAGTTGCTATGGAGTAGTCAGTGATGTACAAAGTTTTGACGAGAGGTGAATATTCATACCCTCTTATGTGAAGCATGTGCATTAAGAATCAATTCGGGAAATCCCCAAATCAATATTGTTGCGTTAAACTGAAGATGGTTTTTTTTACTTACCCTAGTTGCTATGGTAAACAGTCAGGTTGCTATGGAGGGGTCAGTGACTTAATATAATGTTCCATTTGTCACTATAATTTACATAAACCAACCTCTTTCATTTTTCTTAGATCTCCAACCTAATTCAGAAAATTAGGTTGCTAGGGTAAACAGTTTGGTTGCTAGGGAACTGTCAGTGATTAGCATAAACAAACCCTCATTTCTCTACGATGTTTCACATTTATTTCTAATGCCCACTATAAGTCAATGGGAAGTTTTTAACCCCATCTAGAGCCTAGAAATAAAAAACACAGTGGTTGGTATGTTCTAGCACAAATTTTTTACAATTTCTTTAGAGGTATCCGTCTGAAAAGTTAGAGCAACCCAACCAAGTCAGACCAGTTTTGATATCTTGCCAAAGTTTGGTGGCTGTTGCTTGAATGGTGTGGGAGGAGATGCATTTAGATGCACATCATCCAAAGCGAAAGGCAAAGAACAATAGGTTGGCTTGTATATCAAATAATCTGTAAAATTTTGAAAGCTGGCAAACATGATTTGTTTACCTGATTCAATCGCCTTGGCTCCAGCTCCTCCGCTGCTCCCTTTCATCCAGTTCAGCTGAGCTCTTGGTCCCAGTTGAATCTTCTCATCTATTGTGGGCTGGAAAAAAAACACAAATAAGATCACAGCCTTTTATCTATGCTTTCTAGATTACACCCAATGCTGCTCTGAGTTAAGGGATCCCTTTCTAGAGCAATCTGCAGCTCTTATTTTACACCGTATACAGTGACAACAATGACTTTTGTTAGACCCTATAACTTTACCTTTGAGATCTTGGGTATTTTTGTGGGGTCTATTGTCCTGCTGTTCTTGGTCATAGGCACAGTGTTCCAGGTCTCCTCTCTCTGAACCGCTGCAGTATGAAGAGACACGAAGATTGATTGCTTCCCCCACAAAGTAAAAAGGTTGGCAGATTAAAAGATCTCTCGTTCTAACCTGGTCTCCTTTTATTATCCTTGGAGAGCAGCTGCTGGTGGACTTTCCTCTGTTCCTCCTGCTCCTCCAGCTTTGCTTCTTTATGGATCTGCTCAATGGTTTTGGGGCCTGCGTCAGCTCTTCGGGACACCCAGTGGTGCTGGGAAGGGGAAGATTTCGTGATAATGATTTTTTTAAAGGTTTTTGTCTCTAAATGTTGTTTTGCAACAATAAAACACCTTTTCGAGATTTAGGAAAAAAATCAAATGCTATGAAAATTAATATAAGACATTTTAAAACCTTTTTAAGACCAATAGAATTGTGGTTCGGTAGAGTTCCAGTATGTGATGATGCCCCTTTGAGGGGATTTATGGTGTTCCCTTTGACAACATCCTGTGATCTGATTGGGTGATTATGTGTTATTTATCTTGCCTGTGGGGTTTGGTTGATTCCCCTCTCGTAAGAGTAAAATGGTTTTCTTTTCACTCTGCTTACAGGTGATTGTTTAGATGTGAGATCTCTTGTAAGTATTTATATTGAGGAACATTTGCACAGCATTGCTTTATTAATGAAATCTGCTTTATGTTGTAGTGAACTGCTGTAGTTCAGTAAAGGGCACCCCTGTGCATGGTTTAGCCCAATTAAGGCTGTAGGCCATGCTGTCTATTTAGAGGGAGGCTGGGGCCATGCACACAAGGCCAGAATCCAATTGGCTTCTAGGAGAGGGCTGAGAACGCTCAGGACTGCCATCAGTCTATGTTGGAGCCACCATTAGAAGTATGCCTCCATGGACTCCATTATCATGCAACTTTGTGCTTTCGAAGTTAGCTAGGGAACAAAGGTGCAGCATATATAGGGTCTACTCTCAATCATATATTTTATTTTTGTTACTTTAGAGCTCAGTGTTTTTAATATTTATCGGGTTGTTTATTTTGCAGGGGTGCACTGCAAGTCTCCGTTTGTCATCTCCTCTTTCCTCAACTCCTCCCCCATTACGACACAGTATATTTTTTTTGACAAAAATCATTGCACAAAATACTGATTATTGGATCATTAGTGTATTTTTTTAAAAGATATTAATCGATCGCTATTGGTTGTTGGCAGAAAACATTCACAGAACTCACCAATCGCAAGTCAATAACATCCTGCAGCATGAACCGAATACGTGATGAAGTCTTTCTTTCCTTTACTATCTTCTCCATCTGATTAAAATACTGATCCATTCGTGGCTAATAAGAAGCAGAAAGCACGAGTAAAGAAGATACATATATCTTTTTTTTGAAAGTGTGACTGAAAGTGGCAAAAACATATTTTTCCTTGAACTTGCAAGTTCTTACCTTAGCTTTCTCAAAGTCTAGGTCCTTTCCGATAGTAGTGAGCAGCCTACAGAGGCACTCCAGTGACTCCTCATCATGGTTTTTCAGCAACTTCACCACACAGTCATGCATGATGGCCTCCGTCAACATTCTCAGCTTGAAGAGCTCACCGATGAACTTAATGTTGCCAATGGAGCGTCTCCGAGCCTTGTCTTTGGCCTCTTCCAGCTCCTCCCGTAGCCGTTCCCGCTCACTATCCTGAATCAGGATGAGAAGATTTGAGGTCACAGGGGTGTTTTTTAGATGTTCTTCTGGTGTAATTTGATTGGATACTCATCATATATACCACCAACATGACCAGTCGGCAACATAACGAAAAAAATTCCATTGACTTGAATGGGATCACATGCGACGATGGGAAAACGGGACTTTATACATATTTTATTCGTAGCTCAAAGCATTATTGGGTTCCAAAAAAGATCCAAAATTTAGCTCCACTAATAAAAATGGTGCACATCACCACATGCAATAACAACTTACTGAAGAAGCTGCTTCCAGTTCTCGGTGTTTCTTCTCAAAGGCATCGTCGTCCATTTTGTCCTTCTCAAACTCCTTCTGACAGCGATTGAGAAGCAGCTTCCGGAAATTCACAGTGTTGTTTGGCTTATCGGTCATGTTCACTTTTAGCTTCAAACACAGAGCATTGATGTAGATGTTTATGCAAAAAGGTCAAAAACAAACATTTGTACTTTAATTGGGTCATTTTAACAGGAATCCTAGACTCACAGTGGCCAGACAGCTGCACATGTTGCCGTACGCCACAGAGAAGCTGGGTTCGTTGATGGCTTTCTCAAAGACCAGGTCTATGACACCCTTGAGCCGCTCCTCTGTGTCGATGGTGAGGTCAGTTACCTGCTTCATCAGCTGGCTGAACATCTGCGGAGTCAATTTGTTGAGGATGCTACGCACTTTTCGGAAAAGCTCCTGTAGGGGAAAAAATTGAATTAATTAAAAAAAAAAATAAATAAATAAATAAATAAATACAGTAGTTTTTTTCTTTCTTTTTGAGGATACTAAAACATACATTTCATAAATATCAATAATACTGAAATTTGATAATACCTTATTTACAGTATCTGCAGGTTTCAAGGTTCACTTTTTCAATACCATACTAATTTATATTTATAACAAATGAAATAATTATTTCCTCAGTAGTGAAAGGAAAGGCAATCATACATTTGGCCACAACCCTTTCTCTGCTTTATAATTTTTGGTGACAAATTTTATTTTTTACACATTTTTAGAAAATGCTTTGAGATTTTTCAAAAATGCACACTGAGAAAATTCACTACCCTTTCGTGTGGTTCACAATTAAACTGCTGTAAAAATCGGATCTATATTTCTTTAAATTTTAAGCTTTTTCTACCTCCGCTCTAATCAAAACCACTATTTTGTTTTTCCAGAATTTTTACTCTTTAATTGCCAAGATCTTAACTGATGTCATTGTTTTCTGAATGTTTATGCTTTAATTGTAGAAACTGCTACAATTTTTTTTGGTAAAATTACATACCATTCTGTAAACCACCATTGACTGCTTTTTTTTGACAGTAAAACAACCATGTACAGATTTTAGCTGTAACTTTATTTAACACATGAAATGCATACATATTTTTAAGGAGAGAAATATAAATCTTATTTTATATTTAATAGAATCAATACCTCATAGAAATGCAATTAAGGCTAATTTGTTATATTTTATCAAAACTGATAACTTTCTAAGACACACTGTCAAAAGGTTGATAAAATGCAGTAACTTACCCACCTGATCGCCCCAAAAATTACCTCACCCTTTTTAACCCCTTTGCATCCAATACCTTCATAATAAAGAAATGAAGCATCCACTTCTAAACAAATATTTCCAAGACCCTAGATATATCAAGAAAGTATCAAAAGACCTGAGTTTTCAATGCTTCTGGATCTTCGACTACACTCTCCCGCTTCATGCCAGGCTTCCAAGCATTCTCCACAGTCTTCAGCTGCACCTCATCATTCACAGACACGTTTGTGATGATCTTGCGTCCAGGTGGTCGACGCAGGCCAATATTCAGCAACTGAGCGGACAGAGATGATTATGTAGCACAAACGACCCCAGCCAAACATCAACTGAAAAGATTTCTTGAACAAAACACTATGTTTGAAGGCTGCAAATCTAGAGTTTGAAATTTAAAATGACTTTACTTAAGTCAATGCTGCTGGAGGATATATTATTTAAATGAAAGTTGAGGTACAAAGCACAACTTTTAACCTACCGGTGCTCCCCTGCCTCCTAGAAGTGGCCGGCTGAAATCTGCAAAAGCCGGTGTGAAGTCTGGGCCTCTAGAAACCATGCGAGGGTCCACTGGTCGCAGAGGCAGCTTGTTCTGGTTAATCTGTTCAGTGAAGCAGAAACAATTTAAGCTTCTCCAACAGAACCTCTTTATAAGAGCCATAGCGAGTTTTTAAGGATTTTGAAGAGGGTCATAGCCATGTAATTGGATCTTTTTATGTCCATACTAGAACAGTTAATGGTGCAACGCTAAATTGCAAGTTATAATTTGCTCAGAATGCCATGACATACATATTCAAATCAGGGTTCCCTAAATGATCAGTTAATTCAATTTTTACATCAAATACAATACTGGCTGACCTTATCAAGAACAACGTCTGAAATTGGAGGAAGTCCGTCTGGTTTCTGAACACATGCAGGCATAAATTGGAAGCCCAACAGGAAATCTCGGTCATACTGCTTCTTTCCGTTCTTCACTAAAAGCTCTGAACAAAAAAGCCTTTGGGTTATAGCCAGGTGCATATATCAAGAAATCAAAAAGAACTCATGAAACAAAATTGTTCTTACGTGGTAATACTTTAATTAGTGGCTCTTTGTGTAAAGGCAGGCTGATATCGCCTCCTTCAGTTTCTGAGCTATGTTCAGCACCATTTCTCAGAGGCTCCAATTCCTGTTGTCCATTCTCCTCAAGAAGAGCTCCCGCAGATGCCCTCCTCTCAACATCCACAGGAGGAGGGCTGGGACTTTCAGCAGCAGCTTTTAGGCAGGAAGGATCAATGTTCTCCTGCCACATACAAACACAAACAATAAAAGGCAGGGTAGGGGACTTCTGGGAGCAAAGGTTCACATTAAAATTCACCTAAACAACCTAAATAAAGCTATATTTAAAAGAAACTAATTAACCCACCTCTTTGTCGGGACACTGATCTTGCACTATAGATATATCCTCTTTTGGCTTCTTCCATGTCTTTGGTATAGCTGTAAAAACAATAAAATGGTGCTATTTATTAAGAATTGAAGTCCTTTCCATTCCACAAATGTATCGGTGGTCCCAGTAATAGTGGAAGACTAGGGGAATGAATTTTAGAATCAACTCTTTAGAATTTAGAACTGAATTGTTCTGGAACTTTTGGTATTTATAGATTTATGACTTGGGAAAATGTCAAAATGTTTTGGCTTAACAACTTGACACAACCCTTGAATTCATTAATAACCTAATTAATGTTAAAATTAAGACTCAATCTGTTCATCCGAGCTGTTTTTCCACATCTCACCTTGAGTTGAACTTTTTCTGGACTGATAGAAAGACTCCCCTCTCTTCTCCAGCAAGGCATCACTCTCTTTCACCATTTCCTTGAGATCTGCTCCAGCTGAGAGTTTCCTAGCTGACACTGCAGAAACTTGACTGGGATGTGTAAGTCCTGGAGGAGGAGCCGGAGTGGTCAAGATAGCAGCATCAGTGGATGGAGATGGAGATAGGGCTCCAGCAAAACATCCAGCACCATCCTCAACAAGCGACAAGGGACTATTCACCCTGACCAAGGCAGACTCAGCCTCCACTGCTGGTGTAACTGGTCGAGCTTCAGATCTGGGTAACTGGGGCACAGTGGAAGTAGGCAGCAATGGGGAGATTTCCCTGGGTTGAGGTTCCAAATCTTCACTCAAGAGAGCAGCATCAGCGTCCATTAGTCCATTGATTGCAGATTCAGGTTGGGGTGCACAAAGGCTCATGGGTTCTGGGTTCACTGGCTCAGAGATCTCTGGCTCTGGGGTAAGAGCTTTAGTGGGGCTGTCCTCTGCTGATTGGCTCATGGGGTCAGATGACTCCTCTGTTGAGGAAGGTATGGATGAAGTCTGGGCTGTAGCTACACTTGAGGCCATCTCAACATCGGCAGGGGGAAGCTCGGTATTCTGGAGTGGTGGGGGGGTCTGGACTGGACTGCAGAGTTCCCTTCTCTCCAATGAAGTTTCTGGCTGACGCAGTGCAGGGGATGCAGAACTTTGCAAGGAAAACTCAAGTTTTGGCTTGTCATCTAGATTGTGTTGTGTATTGAACAAAACAGATTACAAAATTTGCATAAATATTAAACATAAAAACATTAAGCTTTTGAGCTTAGCCACCAAATATCATTTTAATTAACCTTATCTTTTAAAACCTTTTCACTTGTGTCTAGCCTTGTCCTATTCCTTCTGAAGTCCAGTGAATCTAGTCTTCTCAGCTCTTGTATTGTGGCAGAGATCTAGCATCAGGGTTTCTTTTTTAGAGTGTGCTTACTATTCAACGCCGCTGTTGTGTCCGAACCGTGTGCTTTCTATCTGCAAATTGCCGGTGAATATTAGTTTTTGCCTTTTGCCTTGTAAACACATTGCAATCTGTTAAGTTCGATGTTGGGGCCTGGGTCTCCCATTGACACACATTGGCAGAATGGGCTAAACTTTGGATTATTATTACATCAAAAAATGCTTTAAATCATTTTTGATTGATTGCCAATAATAAAAGTTAGAGTCGAGGTGTCCTAAAAAATTAAGTTTGTAACGTGAAAACTGTAAAAAAAAAAAGAAGATATTTTGTAAACAACTAATGTTCAGAAACTAAAGTTAAAAGTTAAGACACGATTGATTCACACGGGGGTTTCTCCTCTCCAATAACGGTACAGAACAGCATATTCCACTTTAAAAATACTATTTTTTTAGGATACCTTGATTAAATTGAATTTGATATTATTATTATTTATAATGTAACTTTTAATGACAATTTTTTTGTAAAATGGATCCATATTCATGTTCATTGTTTAGAACGGTTTCCCTAATTTGTGGCTTTTTGAGTTTGTTTGTTTTTCTTTATTTAATAGTCTCTATTTTACTTTACTGCCAACGCAGCATTTGGGTTCTGTCTTAACTATTAATACAAACAGACTATAGTGTAATAATAAAATAAGAATCAATTATGGTCTAAACCATATGTTTATCTAACAAACTGCCCAAAAATAACTACACAATCTTTAAATCTAAAAACACTGTAAAAAAAATTTAAGCTATGTAAAAACCTATTCGAATGCTGTAGCTTGAAAAATTGTGAACAAGTGGGAAAAAAAAGATGTTCTCCACCAGCATCTTATAAAAATTAAAAAAATTAGTTATTAGTCTCATTTTTTCCAAGCAACACTAGCAGCCATCTTTATTAAACAACCAAATGTGACGGCTCAAAGCATAACCACACTCGCTATGAAGTGTGTCGGGAAAATAAAGACTCGGAACAGTGACTATAAATAAATTTAAGACATAAAACCTAAAATTTGGGTTTTGAAGACCCTGCGGAAACCCTGCTGAACACAAACATGTTTACATAAAACACTAAGAATACCATTAAAATTTTGATTAGTACCAGAGCTTGAATAAATATACATATTCATACACAAATTAAACAAACTAATAAAAAACACTTTAAAAGTTTTCTAAAGCAATACAAAGCAATATATTACATTAATGTTTAAAAGATTTGCACACCATATTTCATGTGCTTATAAACAAAAAAGATAGCTATACTGCGAAAAAGACCAATGGTTCTCAGCTGCTTTTTATCATATTTTAAAACACAAATACACCACTAAACTGTGAATTTTTACCCATTAAAAAATCTCTAAACGGTTGGACCAAAGTTGACTAATACTACAAATGCTGACCTTCTTTCAATTCAATGGGTGCAGGAAGGAGCTGGGCGCTTTCCAGGTTAAACATGAGGTGTCCGTGTTCCGTAACCTGGCTGTTGAGCTGCTGGGATTTGAGGTAGAAAATGTGAGGATAATGAGGGTGTGGACGTAAAAACTAGCAAAAGAGAGACACAGGGCACGTACACATAAGTGACACAAAGACAGAATTGGACAAACAAACAGGAAATGAAGGAGAGGGCAGGAAGGGCGGCACAAAATGGACACAAAACATGGGGTAGGAAAGTGGAAAAGAGAGCACAGGAAAGATGAACACTGTTAATGTTCAGGGAGAGAAGACGGAGGTAGTGAGTGCTCCTTTGAAAGGGATAGTGCCGTGATCAGGAGATTTCACCACCGACAAAGGAACATCCTACAATACAGAATCTCACAGAAAACTTAAGAATGAGTTTTATAATGTCAAAGAGGTTACATTCACATAGCTCTGTTCAAAATAATTAGCATTTTTAGAGTTTTTGAACACAATTTCTTGAACTTGCTCATTTTATTACAACATTTCCTAGCGTAATTTTGTCTATCAAGGTCAAACCTGTTTAGATTAGGTACCCTAAACCTGCGGGATTTTCTACTCAAGAATGAAGATGAACAATCACTGCAAAGGTGACACGACAGGATCGGGATGGGACAAACAAACAAACAAACATAAAGAAGCTACAACACAGCTTACAGAAACATGCAAACATTTTTTTTGTAAAAAGTAGAAAAATACAGGTTTCGGGACTCTTCATTGTAAAGTATAACACTGTATAAAAGACACGTTAATATACAGTGAATTAATTATTAAATGTACATTATTTGTAAGTTAATTACTATGTTCTGGCTGGAGTTAAATTATGTATTATGTTTTTAAGGTTTAAACTGCATTACTGTGCTAATGGTTTACCTGAGGAGGTGTCGGTGTGGAAGAGGGTCGCCCAGCAGGTGGGGTTGTGTTCCGACTGCCGCCAACACCTGATAATATCTCATCTGTGACATCCTTGCCACCCTGATTGGGATCTCGGATTCGGATCTTGAAAAAATGAGCAAGTGTTTAAAACGGCATGTGTAAAATAAATGTCTAGCTTACAGAAGAAGAGTGATTTGAAATCCCAAAGTGTCCTTTGTAGTTAAAACCAACAGTTTAAGTAAACCGACACTTACTGTTTTCTTTTCCCTCTTAGCAGGTGGAGGTTGTTGTGGTGTAGGCACTATAATGGATGGTGATGGAGAGTACATGGGCTGCCCAGAATAGTAAGAAGGAGCGGCTGCTAATAACACAACAGATAAGTTGAATAGTAATTATTCTGGTTGCAAAAACGCCACAAAAACATGCATATTGGGGAAAATGTAAACATGAGTTCAAACAGGACGAGAATGAAAACGTTTGCACACAAACTTTTAATGTTGGTTTGTAAAAGTTCCATTTAAAGGTGGTTACTCAGGAGAAATCACGATAAGTGCTATACACCAAGTCCTATGTTCCTAGAATTTTCTGAAGTTGAGATATTGAACTGCTGATTTGGTTGCTAGGGGAACATGTTTAGTTGGTATGGAGGGGTCAGCAATATAATATAATGTTCCCCATGTCATTAAGAGTATAATAAATATATCAAATTGTTTACTATGATAAACAGTGTGGTTGCTATATGGGGGAGTCGGGATAGAGACCCCCAGGTCTCTATCCTTTAGCAAAGCTGTGACAGATTTCAGAAACTTTGGTTGCTATGGTAAACAGTATGGTTGCAAGGGAGCAGTAAAGACAAGTTGAAATGTCTTGGCAAAGTTTGGTCAATGAGTTCTCGGTCTGAAGCAAAAGATCAATAACATTATGTTGGCTTTTACAGACTTTTTGCAATACCAACCATATGGTGTAGGAAAGTCTCCTGGACTAGGTCCAGCATAGAAGGTACTGGGCCCAGCTGGCTGGACTGGATACTGCTGAGGAGGCCCCAAATATGGAGGAGCACTGTGACGGTACTGCACAAAAACATGACAAACCAAAGTAAAATGTCTGTACAATATACGTCAACATTACATAATGTGGCTAAACAAAATGCATACAAATATTAATAAACATGTTGAGTTGCCACACAAATAAGCTTTACTTTTTAGCCTCTCTATAGATCATAAATGTATATTTTAACTTGATATCGACCTTTTATTCCTGCTCAATTTCCCAAAAATTATTAAGAGCAAATGGAATTAATCCATTTGGACCAATAATAGCAGCTATAGACTGAATAATTTCGATGAGCCTGTGTTTTACGTGTCAAAGCCACCCAGACGAGAAATTCAGGCTTTAGAAAGAAACCAGCAATTTCTTGCTGCTCACCATGAAAAAAAAGAAAAAAAAAACATGTCCAGCACTATGTAAGTTTCTCTTTGGTTCATACATAACAATTAACAAAGAAATAATGTTTTGCCAGGATAAATGTAGCTTATTTTTAAGAAAATGTGAAAGTTTTTCACAAAAAAATACTTTATATTTAAGGAATGCATGTACAGTATTTTAGTGTAATCAAATCAAAAATGGTCTAATAAACATTTTAAATCAAAACGTGAATGAGATGTTTTTAGAGACTAGTTGTGTTCTATTACAAAGTGAAACTGTTTTCATGCAGTTTTCCATTTACAGAAATAAACACTTTCTCTAGTGGAAGAAAAGACCTTCGTTCTCAACTAAACATTGATTTGCATGATCATAACTCTTCATATGCAAAGGATTCACATCATCAGTTTTGTGTTCTTGGACCTGTGAGATGTAGTACTGGGCTGTCTGTGGGGAGTGGAAGGGCATGGGAGCCATTGTCATCATTATGGGTTGATTGGTGGGATAGACTGCTGCTGTAGGGGTCTGCGATGAGGGTCGAATGGAAGGGGTGTTGCTTGGAATGGCGGGCCGCGCTGTTTGCATCTGTGCCCTCTGAAAAAACTGTGAGAGAAAGATCAGAGAAAGATTTATTTGATTATATATACGGTATATATATTATAAATTGAAACCTAGTGTCCTCCAAAAACAATGAAGAAGACCTAAAAAGTGTAATTATGCTTAACATATACTGAAAAAGTACTAAAAATGTTTTTTTTCCTCTAATTACTGGGAGCTCTGACTGCATCAAATGGTAAATGTTTGCATGTCAAAGCTCACTTTAACGGTCATGAGAGAGCCAAGGTAGCGAATGTACTTCAGCTCCTAACTGAAATCTCCCAGAAGCTCATCGATATAAATTGTGAAATATTGTTACAGCCCTACTGAACATATAATTAGAAAGCATTCAATCATATGCTTGATGTCTTTAGTGAGAATGTTCATTATTTTAAGATCACTTTGCCAAGCAGATATTTTTTTAAGGACCAAGTGAGCCAGATTCTGTGCAGGGATTCTTATAAAGAAAATGTCTCCTATAATCCCATATGGTTTATTTGTGTGTTTCATAGCAAATTTTCATCATTTCAGTTTATTTCAAAAACAGTAAACTAAAATGGATTTTTTCTTATTTTACTAATGGAACAAAAAACGTGAATATAGTATAAAATATAGTCGTGGCATGGCATAAAGGATTACAATGCTAGCATTTTCAAAAATAGCTTCCTTTTTAGCTGAACACTGCACTGAGTGGAGTCTGGAAACCACTGCTCCAGTGTTTTACATATAACTTGAATAACATGTACACTTTGTAAATTCTTGAAAACTCGTTTTTTTTTTTTTTTTATTTAAAGCAATATTATACATTTTTTCCATTCCTGCTTTTAGGGGCACACAGTGGCTTAGTGGTTCAAATAAGGTATGGAAAAGTCTTGTTTAAAAAAAAAAAAAAGAAAAAAGAATGAAACATGTTTCATGCAAACTCATTTACTCAGTGACTGAGCTTGTTGTATGCAAAACAAAAATCTCCAAATTCCCTGTAGTACAAATGTCCTGTGAGCATGCAAAATGAAGACATTGCAAACACTTTAGAACAGTCGGTATGACCAATACAATGTCTAGAAAGGAGATGAATATAAAACTGAAGATGAGGTTTCTGCAGCGGGACACGGAAACAGTGAACTTCATGTCATGCACTTTTCGACAGACTGCAAATTACCTGAATGGGCCTGAATCCTCCCTTGAATGTTGAAGCAGGAAAGAGAGAGAAACTAATGGGATAATGCACTAATATGTATGGAGAAGCAGTGAGAGACTACAACTAACTAATGGAAAGATCTACTTTAAAAGAATGTGAAAATATTATTTCCATTAAGGGGTCGGGGAAAGCTATTTTGAAGAGAATAGCCAATAAACTTAGAAGCTAAAGAAGTTCTTGTAACAACAAAGACATGGTTTCCAAAAATGATGCAAACACATGATATGGCCAGCATCAGGAACTTAATTTGAATGTATTGTCTGAATGTGACCAAAATCCTATATTGCCTAAATATTCAGAAATATTTAAAAGCCTGTTACAGCAGCAACAATTCATTACACCTTCACAACTATGACTCAGATGTTTTACAGTAAACAAATCTGAACCACTGAGCTATTGCTCAACACCCAGAACCTACATGTTATTTTTAAATGTCTGTGTCTGGTGTGTGGGAACGGCTTCAAAGGCCAGACAGGGGGATTGCTCAGTTAACAACTAGACAAAACATCTACTTGCTTGCCCTAGCAACATCTTCTAATGCATTACATTCATCCTCATCTTCAAAAAAGAGACACTTTCTTTATGACTTGCATCTTTTGAGCATTCATTTAGCTTCTAACTTAATGGACAATGCGATTCTGTCAAAACCGAGCAACTACTAAAATATTAAAAAAAGATAATTATTTTGTTTTTAATGCATGCACACTATTATTCCTTCTTACGGCAGTCATCTCAGCTGCAATATGCCTTGTATGTGCTATTATGCATCATCCTTTCATCATCAAAAATGACAGATAAACAGATGAACTCAAAAAGTTTCGTCATTTTTTTAATGTGGCGTTCTCAAAATATTTTTGCAGCCTTCAAACATTGCAAACTGAAGTCTTTCATCCACTTTTCAAGTCAACAAATCATGAGAATCACAACTGCGGCAAGCAAGCTGAACCTTAGCTAAGAGTTAAAAAACTCTGTGTTTCCATTCCATTCGCTGTGTTTCCATTTTGAAAATCCTGAATGGAAATGCCAAGATGCACGTAAATTTTGAAAATGCTGTGTAGGACAAACATTTTTTCTCATAAGAAAAAAAATCCCAATGCAATGCAATGCATTTTTTTGTTGTCCGAACTTAATGGGAGTAATATTTTGATATTTGGCACAAGTTTATCAGGAAGTGATGAGTTTTGTTCTCTTGGACTATTCGGATGGAAACGGTCCTTTATATTTTATACGATATTCCAGTTTTACACAAAAATGTAATTTACATCTTTGGATGGAAACATGGTTTAGCCAACAAGGAAGTGGCTGATTTTCCACACTTTGAGACTCATTTGTTTTCTTGTTGCTATGTCCAGTTATATACGGCCTAAGAGAGAAATACTAGAAAAGCTACCATTTTTTTTTGGAGCAACTTCACCAATTGGCTGTTGGTTCCTGTGAGTTATCATGGTACAGGGGAACGTGATTGGCTGACGCGCATGTGAAATTTCTATGAGTACATATGATTAATTGATTAAATTCATGATTTGCATCTCCAAAAATGTGTAATATAGCATTTGTATCTGAAACAATAGTCTGTACTCGAAACTGTGATTTTGTGAGCAAATAAATTCAGATTTTTGTGCAAATAATTGTTTTTACCAATCGTAAAACGTAATTTACATTTGTAATAAAGTTATGAATAAAGCTCAACTCAATATTTTGCCTTTTGAAACCAAATCTTAGATTACGCTACGTTAAAAACTTACCCAAATTATGCAAAACAAGAACAATCACATAGATACATTGACTTTTTGAGTTTATTTTCGATAAAAAGGTCTATAGTAAAACATGCATGGGTGCAGAAGTTACTGGAACAGTATGCAATCCTGCTAAATAATTACAATAAGCAGAATCAATGTATTGCTAAAGCCTGGAGAAGCCACAAAAGCTTATGAGGTGTGAAAGATAAGGCCATGCATTTGCATACGTTACCTGGTGATGGGTAGGACGAGGCCCAGTGGAAAACTGATTGAAGGCGGGAGTGGCATGAAAGAAGGAGACAATCAGAGAAAAAAGAAAGAAGCCAGAGGCATGAATGATCACCACAAACATATAAACCAAAAGTGGCGCATGGCATAGGCGGGCACCTCCATAGAGAAGCTAATGATGCAAGGCATGTGTAGCATAGACATAGCCACTAACGGATTACTACAAACAGCAGCAGAATGCCTAGCAGGAAGGATAAAAAGAACGTGATATGACAAAGAAATCATGGACTCTCACCGGGCGGCTCTGAGGCTGTGCATTCATTGCCTGGGATTGTGGAGAGTAAACCAGAGGGGTCGTTCCGGCATTTTGCCCTGGTGTATATGGAGACTGCTGAGTCACAGGATCCCCAAGAGGTCGATGAGGAACAAGCGGGGACACAAAAGAAGAAACAGCATTAGGACGGATGTGAACGTTACATACTCTCTCTGACAAAATTCCCCCAGCTGAGTGAGCATGTGCTGCATGAGTGCGGGCGACAGAGAGAGTCTGTCCACTCCCTCGTGCTGCAAACACTGCGGTCTGCTGACACTGACAAATCTGCCATCTCCTCAATGCTGTCTTCAACCAGAGAAAGGCAAAGGAAAATTGAGGTGGGCACAGTTATGGAAAAAACCCTTGACGGACACTTTTATCTAAAGTGACTAATAATTCAAGTACTAGCTCAACACTTTACTATCATTTCCTCAAAGTGCTCTGACTATATTAGCATCATACCACCCCCAAGGAAATTTGTGGAACCCGTGCCATAAAATCAGCATACACGCCATAACAAACTTAAATGATGATTTTTAGGGTCATAACAATAATTAGAAGAGTGCTGAAAAGTTTAGTAGTGCACTGATTTATTACAGTGTATCCCACTGTTTGTGTAACCAATCCAAATGCCATGCTAGACCTTTGCTAGACCTCTTTTTTTTTAACATACACAATCATATTGAAGCATGCGGTTTTCCAGTGGTGTCTCATTTTTTAGGGTTTTTGCAAAAGTATTGCACTTTTCTAGCAGAAACCAATTAGCCGCGAAGTAAATTATTTTAATGTAAAAGATCATAGACAAATGCAAAAACTTTTGTAAAAGTGTGACAAAAGTTACTCTTGCCCACTCTGCCTCGCCCCTTTCTCCATTGTTTATCTCTCTCTTTTTTTTTACTTGTATATGATTAATGAACAATTATTTTGTTTATTTATTATTTTTTTCTAATCATAGTTCAAGCTTTGTACAGTAAATATGCACACATATTACAAATATTTCTGAGTGAAGGGTGCATTACTTAATATTTAAATAGTTCTAGGAAATAAAGCGGGGTCACATGACTCCACACAGTAGTGCTTTTAAACGGAAAGTAATTGAAAAATTGACCTGGTAAAATTTGAACGATTATAGGTTCAATTACCTAATTATCACAATATTTCAATAATATAGAGAATCCTGAACATTACAGAATGAGAATTTAAACAGAGATATCCTTTCTCCTTTGTTTGGTTATTATGCCACACTTTACTGTATTTGGGCCTCAATGCACAACATTTTGTCAGAATGAAATCCAACATAAAACGAGTGAAAACAGAAATAGCTGATTCCATTTTTGACGTTATTTTATTACTTTTGATGAGATGTATTTTTCAAAGTTGTCTTTGCGGTTCAAACAAACTGAAAACCTAATGTAAACACTGTTCAAGCGACTAAACAACTTGTAATGAATACATAGATAGATGGGTTCATGACCTTTACTAAAAACTGTCTCAAAAGGTCGATCAAGGGACTCTCAGCCGCAATCAGTAGAGCATGTGTGACACACTTATTGCCACTGAGTTCACACTATTCTGAAGAAAACTGAAAAGCTTGAATCTTTTAAATCCACTATGGAAATCCAAAAGCACTCTTCCACTGGTTTACGTTCACAAATTACTTAGAGGAGGGGCAGGTGGTTAATTAAGAAATAGCCTCTGGAACACTCTTGGCCTATTAATAGGAAGTTGGGCAGTCACTGAGGTGCATTGCTGAAGTGGGAATGTGAGCTCAGACAGACAACAAGCTTGAAAAGAGCTGAGTCACTCTGAAAGACTTTCTATTCCTGACAAAGACGCCGCGTGTGCTTGATTGAGTGCTTTTGTGTTTGTTTCCATGACAAGACGCGAGTTTGCAAACCTGAACACATTGACGATGAGGTCACTGCCACAATGATGCACATAAACAAATCTCTGCAGGTGAATTATAACATAAAACATGTTGATAGATATGCTGGAACTGTAATAAAATGCAAAAAATAAACAACATTCCGAATCACAACACTAAATATTTAAACTGCATCAAGTAACAGTTCATAATGTAACCTTAGCAGTTAAAATTCGTTTTCTTTTCAGTTGATCAGTTAACTCAAGGAAACCTGTCTGTTTTACAAATTAAAATAATCAACTGGAGCCCTTAAAGTGTTTCTTTTAGAATATATATGTTTCTTAACGTTCATCTTACGATTAAGGCTGAAACGATTAGTCAACCTTGTTGACAACGTCGACAATAAAAAAAACTGTCGACAATTATTTGTGTTGTTGAGTAGTTGTTTGATGTCATGTGACCTGATGTAGGGGTCACGTGTCGCAATTTGAGCGATACGGCGCTGTAGCGCTAGAGTGTGATGCAGCCCTCCCGAATGCTACTGCAGTAGAAGAAAACTCAGCGAGAATTATGATGGAGTGCAAATGACTAAGCCAATGAGAGTTCAAATAAAATACTCGTGAAGATGTTTTGATTTTTATTTTGCTTATATGCCGCGTAGATGTCAAATTTACTTGTAACACATTGTTTAACTATAAATATTGTTTAAAAAGTTTAAAATGCAATCGCCTAAAGCAAGTTGCTTACAGCAGTGAATATTGTAATAATTTATGAATGTACAGCATTATACTTTAGATGTTTATATTGTATTTGCGTATTTATTAGAATAATTAACATTTAACGTAAAAAGAAGGATTAAACAAAGTTAAAAATCGTTGATATAAAACAAAAAGCTATATAAATCCATTCAGATTATGGGGAAAAAAACCCACAATGGGGAATGTTCATTTTAATAGCTTTAAGAGTCAAAAATAGAAATAAAATGAGACACACACCAAAGCATTTCTTTCTCACACCATTCATTATCTTATGCTGATTCTAAACTTATCTTTATTTGTTTCTTAAATTTTGAAATGTTGCCAGATTTTCTAAGAATTATTAGATTATTACCCTCCTAATATCTAGTTTCATAACTGTGTCTTTCCCTGGGATATTACTTTTGATGAACTAAAACGAGTGGTAAACCAACAATTATTAATGCTGCTGTCAAGATATGTTCACATTCAACTTTCTTTTTGTCTGTAATGCAGCTGATTATTTATTTTTTCTATTGAATTAGAACAAAACATGTAAACAATGCTTAGAGAGCATGTGTGTGTAATTTGAGTGTAACAGAATCAGAAAACTTAAAGAGAATGACATGTTTAGTCGGCTCAAAGTTCATTAAAAGAACTATTTCAAAAGCTAAAGTGATTTTCTTATTTTATTTATTAGTTAGAATATTTGTAACTCATTATTTTAACTAGCTGAAAAAGCAGAATAATCGTTCAATGGCTACTGATTAATCATTGAAATAATCAATTAATCAGTCTAATAATCGATAGATTAAACAATTACCAAAATAATCGTTTGTTGCAGCCCTACTCTCGATGTAACGGAGCTGTTGGAACAAAGTTTTTAGAACTTAAAATGTTTATTGGTTCAATGCTATTGAATGACTTCGGCACATTTGTTTATAAACAAGTGATACTAGCCAGCAGGACAATCAAAAAATCGTATCAGAGAATAATCTGTACAGAAGCTCAGTGTGGTGTGCAAACACATTCAACCCTTGTACTGTCTCTCACTGAATCCTGATTTTAAGAAATAGTGGATAAAGTTTAAATCAGGACGAAAACAACGATCAGGCATCTGCATTGTGTCAGAGGCATCCTGGTGTTTTTGTTTTATTGTAGTGGAAATTAATTACTTTTTAGAATGGTAATGCAGTGGAAATGCACCATTACTCAAGTAGATGACTACTAATTAGAGTGATTTTCCAACTACAGCAAGCTCAAACAATGAATACAGATACCAAACAGTCCTATAGATTTCAGAGCCTATTTTTTCCATAGAGTTACTCTTTTTGCATTTCAAAGCAAAGCCACATCTCAGATGAGGTTCAATTAAGAAAAACTGCTGCAGATATAGCAAATATACCAAAATGTTTGCTAATCAGTGAGCAGTGCATGATCAACCTATTTGTAAAATGTTATATCCTCAAACAAAGCATGAAGGTGAATGTAGACAGACAGCTGTGTATGTGCATTCACTTACCCCTGCTGCTGTTTCCCAGCCTTTGGGATGACCATACAGATGCGCTGCAGACACTGTTGAGACCGATACCTGAGAAAGTCCAGGGGAAGAGGCATGACCTGGGGGCGTAGCTGCTAGGCTTGGGTGTCCCTTATTAATTTCATGGCCAGAATAAGGGGGCACAGGGGCTCTCTGGACCTGATAAAACAAAAGTAGACGATTGGAAATAACTAAATGAGATTTAACACAAAAGGTTTTTAAAAAACATACAAAATATTTCACAATTTTTCTCACTACAAAACATATATTTGGAGCAGCTTGTGTTGAATAAGTAGGCTTCATCGGTGTGCACGGTGTACTCAAGATCTTGTCTGGTTATTTCTATTGCAAACAAAAGTGCTTTATTTATCTATAGATAGCAATCGGCTATTGAATCAACTTTTCTTGTGAATTCTTACTCCAGCATAAGCTGTTGTGGTGGATTTTTATGTCTATACATGAGAGTGCTTATATTACTTCACTGGAAAATGATCTCACTGTCTTTTCATAGTTGTTGCTGTAATTATAAACTTTTGTAATTATCTATCATCCAGGTCGAGAGAATACGGGTTGCACATCTGTCAATTGAGCATCACTGCATGCTAATGCATCTGTTGTGAGTAACAGAGTACGCTGTAATCTACTTTAGTTCTTTCTACATTAACTACATATTGGGTCATAAAAAACATGGATTTGATCTCTACAATCTGGTGGCTCTAGTTGCATCATGTGACTCGTTTTTGCAAGGCAACGTTCATACCAGTTGAACTGGTAAAATCGCAATAGTCTTAAATCTTCCATTTCTCATTGTTGTAATTCATTACCATACAAGTCAATCTGATTTTTTTTTGACTAGAAAAAAAAACAAGTAAGCAACAACCCATTTGCCTAAACATAGAGCAGCCACATCTTGACACGTGCAAGCAATGACTGAGACCAGGACATATGTAAACCAGACATCAGGAAAGAGCTAGAGGAAAGCAAATACACCCCAGGTTTACACAAGCAACATGCAGTCGGTCTGAACAAAACGGCAAACATTTCCACTCCTGGCTTTCTCTACTTTCTAAGACCTCAGCAGGTGGGGAATGACCCACTTATTTGCAGGGATTACACAGCTTACCAAGCAGCAGCTTGGGCTTTTCCATGGTGGGTGCTCCTGTGCTGATCACACACACACACACATACAAGTAGCCTGGTGGAACCCAAAACGAGAGGCTTTCTGACCCAGCACAGGAAGCAGCAACAGAAAGACTAGCTCAGCAGAAAAAAACATAAGCACCGCACCCGTCCACTTACATCACTTTATTTCAATGAGACTCTCAGCAAATGCTTTCGGACTATTATCTTAAAAGAATCTCTAAAAATCTTTCTTATGAGGCAGCATGATCTTTTAGAGTTGTTTTCCAAGTAGCACAATTTAACATTTTTTGGGAAACTGTTGCGTTTGAGTGAGAATTATTTGATTAATTTCCATTTATAGTCCTCAAAAATTCCATAATTTTCTACAATCACAGAACTCAATTGTGGCTCCATGTGGAAAACTAAAATGTACTGAATTTAGTTGAGAGAAGGGTAGTTTCACGTAGGTTTCTTTGTGTAAGGTCTGGTGTTTTTAGCCAATTTCTTTGGCCAAGATCTGCCCATGCAACTATTTGACCGATATGGCAAAGTGAAACTGTTTCGTTGTCACCACTCATTTGTTCAGATGTGGGAGCTCGCATTGATCCCCGTGGTTTTCCTCGAATCGAACATTTAGATAGTTGTGTAGAGGCCTTTAAAACTCTTCTGTTTAACTTGATGTGCAAGTCCAAGAAATTGTTTACACACATAAGCAGGGGCCGCCAGATCTGTGGCTGGTCAGTTTTGTGGTTCACTGGTGTCTCCTCAAATAGAGGAAAAGAATAAACACAACAAACGTCTTCTTTCCCTCCCCTATTTAAGTTGAGTGGCGATAATTGTTCTTCAACATGAATGTAGTCCAACTCCAAAAAAGTACACTCAGTTTTTAGTCGCCATTGTTGTTTACTTCAACAAACAAAAGAAGAAGTTTATAACCCGTTACGTACGGAGGAAAAACAAATTAATGAAAGAGATCACAGTTAAACTCACACTGTATACAGCAGTGACGGGCTGAGTAGAGAAGATTCGCTCATCCAATGGAGGCGGCACCCTTGGAATCCTAGGGGGGAAATTAAGGAAAACTCTGGAGAAGAAAGAACTTAAGGCCAAACACAGGATCAGGGTGGGAAAACAGATGATGAATGGAGTGCACACCAGAAATTATATCTGTCTATACAATTAATCTGTACCTCTTTGTTTAACCAAGATTCTAGACATTTCTGTTTATGTTTGTTTTCCAAAGCTAATCTCGATAAACAACATTTGTAGTCTCTTGTGACGAGAGGTGTGCTGCTTTCACACTGTTCATCGATGCAGGCATTGACAATTTCTCAGCGCAATCAGGAATCTGCAGATCTTTATACATCACACATACCGATCAAGTACCAGTACTAAGGACAGAAATGCCCTAAAAGCATAATGAACATAACCTTGTAATGGAGGATAACAATCAAGTAGATGCCATGTTTCAGTTAGTGGTTGTGTCCACATTTCCGTTTGAACACATTCTGTGTTCTCTTTGGATAGGGTAAAGCACCGTGTCAGCAAAGTGTTGATATCTATAGAAAATGGACGAATAAGGGTTAAAAAAAAAAGGTGGACCATCCATGTCCAAAAACAATGACAAAAAAGCTTGTTCTGCGTGACCCTAAACTTTCAAAATGGTTCTGACTTCTAAGCAAATCTTTTGGATGAGAATCAAAACAGGTTGTCTTTTGACATATCCAGGTTTCATTATATTTCTACAGCAGTGCAAGAGTCAGCAGTTTAATGCGGCATCTTTTTGAGCTCTGTTATTTTCTCATAAATTTTCTGAGACATGAAAATTTATGAGCGCTGAGTAAACTTGTGCTCATAAATGTCACATTGATCCTAAAGTCTCGTAAGTAAGAAAACAGAAGGAATAAATCTATAGCTTACAACTTTTTTTCTTCTTGTGCAACCAGTGGCAACACTGTAAAAATGACAAGACAACTTTTTGAAAGCAAAACTTGAAAACAACTGAAGGAACTAATTTGTAAATACTATAACAGATCAGCACCTACACTGTAGCATTTCAGTGAGAAGCACTAGAGCCATGTAACAGATCCTAAAAATGACACTTAAAACAAAATATTTTTATTACGTTTTACATTTAGAGCAGTGGTTTTCAAAGATTTTATCCAAACGTCCAAATCAACTCAAGATCAAAGGTTCAGAATGAGTGATCAATTTAAAATGGGTTTAATTTTGTTGTAATTTAAGCAACCGCTGTTATTTAAGCAACTATGAATTAAGGAAAAGTGTAATAAAGACTATTGACTCATGAACTTTCAGTTTTAATATTTTAGCTTCTGTACATTTGTTGTCCTCACCTCTGCGTGATATTGCTGATCAAAACCTCCACAGTCTCAAAGTGAATCAACACAGGCTTCGTGTTGGATTGGATCCAAATTAATAAAAACTTTTTCCATCCATTTGTCTTTAAAAACTCAAGCTTTCGTCATCAACCGTTCTGTGAGTTGTCTCATGTCAGGTTTGAACACTAATTTGTACAGATATCTTGCTAGGTTTAAAAATGTGGAACTGTCTACTGACTTCTAACTGTCTAACCAGGAGTTAATATCACCTGATCTCCTAATTTGTATATTTTGTCTAAAGAACCAAAAGGTTATTGTTCAAGAAACGCTTCTATCCTCAGAGAAGGAGGACTGTAGCCTGAAATATCCTAGTGCTTCCAATCGCAGACTCAGTTTGGCTGGGTTTGGACTGACCTGCCTGATGGTCCAGATCCAGACTTTGGTAAACCCTGGTTTAGAAGTAATCTGTGTTTTTGCTGGTTCTAATGAACAAGAACATATCATCTATATAGTGCCCAACACAGCAGGTGAGCTGTGCCGACTCAGCCCAGCTTGTACAACCGGGCTACTGTTAAAAAGATGGGAAAAGGCTTCCTGCTCCATAGGCACAAACACACACAGGAGTTTCAACATAGACACAGTTTGCTGTAAGTAGGTTGAAACAACAGCTGTTAGCTACTCATTTTAACTTTCCCTTGGCCATGAAACTTTCATAGCAGCATCAACATACCAGCCACAAGTTTAAACATACATGTCATTTGTAGATTATTTTAAGTGCTATTAGATAATCCGTAAACTCTTGCAATGACACAACAGTAACAACCTAGTGATGAAGAGAGTAAATATTTATTCAGAAAACTTCTTGGAGAAATAAATGCAAATAAAATCCCTCAATATTAACAAATTATCCACCAGATGATTCGCAGCAAGGATGAGCTTGCAGACCTACTGGCTTTCACCTCATACAGACCAAAAAAAAAGACGTGCATTATAAGTCATGAACATAGACTAAAGAAATGTGGACGATTTGAAACCGCCTACTGCCATTGGGCTAATACGAGACCACCGCAGACTGCTCCAGTAGGCTGCCTACATGGGAGTACACAAGTCGCCAGTCCATTGCAGTATTTTGTAATTATAAACAACAATTTGAGAACTGTTTCCCTGAATTTGCTAGTTGACAACATAAATGTTCTTTCTCACAATGTGATGACAGCGGTAAGTCTGCTCTATTCAGCATAGATATCAATAATAGCGGTCAAACATGTGGTCCCACCTAGTTTTTAAATAATAATAATAATAAAAATTTTGCCTTTGTGTCGAAACTTAATACAAAAAACTACTAAAATTGGTTCACTGTATAAACAACTTTCGAAAAAAGTAACGTAATTTCTGAAAGCAATTTTTAAAGTTGTGTTTTTTTTTCCCATATACTTGCAATGGAAATCATTCGGCAGCCCACACGCAGAAGGGCGATCGCCATGGTTTGGCTTCACTCTGATGGCCATGTGAGACACACTTGGAAACAGAGTGTGCTTTTTTTTGCATTGCGGCTTTCTATGTGCAATAATATCATAAACACAGACTTAAATCTGTTCACGAAATAAACCGGTTGCGAAGACAGAATGGCAAATGATACCTGCTGGTACAGGAAGCGCATTTTGATGGAGTCTGAATTCAGCAGTCAGGAATTATGTGGAAATTACTTTTTTAACTTTCATCGCTGGCCACGCCCATAAGTTGTCACCAGGAGTCACTCCGGCTCTCATTGCAGGTCTAAATTGAAAATAAATGGGATCCCATCACCCTGTCGATGCTCGTCTCTTTTGGTCTGCACGTGCCATTAAACTTGCTTTTACCAAAGAATCTGATTGTATTAACTGTAATAGATTGCATATGGATAATTATTAATTTTAATATGGAGAAAATAAGTTTTGAAGACTGTGGCATATTAATCATAGGTTTAATTATGATACGTTCAGGCCTATAAAAAGGTTGGGTTTAAATACAATATGTGAGTCACATAACTACTTCAACTACTAAGTTACTCTGCCAAGTTAAGTTCCATGTAACTTTAAGGTTAAACTTAAACCCCTGTTTATTGTTAATTAAACTCAAATTACAGCTGCGCTTTCACTGCTAGCCGGCAAAAATCAAAACTCAATTCCTGTAAATAGAACGTTAGCATTTCCGGTAAAAAGTTATTTACATCTGCTATGTTTAAAAACAGTGCCCAGTACAACACATAACTATGTTAGGACAACAACTGATGGAGCTTATCCAGAGAACAAACGGCTGTAATGGAAGGATACTGTGTTTGCGGCACTAGCGGCGGCTGCTGCTGCTGAGAAACCGGCGTCCCAGGCACCGGTGTCAGGGCGCCCCGCAAGTGGCTCGAGGGTGACGGCCCGCTTCCAGGTCCACCAACGGGAACAGCGGCTGGTTTCGGCGGCAAACTCATCGCAAATAAAAACAAACGCACGTCTTTACAGATATTTACAAAAAAATCTAACGGCTAAATGGTGAACGTAAAAAAAAATATTGCTGGCGAATAAAATCAACACCGGGCCTTACGGGAGAAGGTTGCCGGTGTGTGATACAAACGGTTGAGCTAACAGGCTAAGCTAGCTTATTGACAGAATAGCGGGCTAATGTTAGCCAGCTAGCGCTTATTGTGGTTTATCTTCATTTCTGTTGGTTGGGGGCTGCTCCCCCTCCCCGGCCGGGGTTTCCGAGGATCTAATTCGCTTCTTCTTGCCAGAGCGATCTTGATAGTTGTACCCCCTTACGAAAATTAATAACACTTTGTTTACAACCGCTCTTTGACGAGAGTATCTCCACAGATTGTGATGATTCCGTCCAACATGGCGCTGTGGCCGCCTCCAGCAGACCTACAGGAGCTAGCTTTCGTTTCACTTCGGGTGTTTCCGTAAAACTTCACCCGGTGGAATTTGCAACGAGTGCATCCGAAAGCGAAATCCATCATTCGTGAAAAGTTGTATCGCACAAAAATTAAGATGGTTCTAAAGGTATTTGAAAAAGAGTGTTTTTTATTATACTTATTTAGAAACACTAATGTGTATTGAATCACATTTGTTACTACGGAATGTGATCGCATTCGGTTTTCCGCGACAATGTGTGATGTTACAGCGGCACTTAGTGTCTATAGAAGATAACGAAAATCACTAAAGAGAAAAGGTTCTACAACGATTAAAAGTAGGCTTTATGCATGTTAGTAACTTGTGTTCATTCTAATTAACATTTCAATTGATTTCTAAATTGTTACATTATTTTATTTTTATGTATACTGAACAAAATATTATGTCCAAGAGGTTGACGGCTTTTTATTCAAACTCTCTGTCTTACCCGTTCTCTTTCTGTTAATGATCACATTGTGTCATATTTTACATGTTAATTTAATAACAAAAATGCTTTATTTTTTAATGTTTCATAAAACGTCGACACACATTTGTGAAAGAAGTTTTTGGTGTACCAAAAATGTGTATGTATTTGAAAATAGTTAATGGGATGCAAAAGAATGACATTCTGTGTTCATTCACTCTTAAAACATCAAGGAAGACATTCAGAAAATTCCAAATAATCGTCTGTTCTGTTAGTGTCTCAAGGTCTCTCTACATTAGTCTTGAACCTTATAAAGTGCAGTGAGAAGCAAGTTCACAGTTTAATATAAATTTAAATTTCAGTGTAGATGTGCTCTTTTCGTTATGTTTGATAATTACATTTGATTATGTGTGTATTTTGCCAACTGCATTCATGCATTCACCACAATGGTGATACAACACGTTTTTTTATTAATAACAAAGTCACTTTTATTCATACACTACTTGAGATGTACAAAAACATACACTTCTAAACATACTGTGGTGACAAAGAAGTTCATATACACAAAACGTAACATTCCTATACTGAACAGGTTACTCCTCTATTTTTATCTTACAGTTTAATGTCACATATGTGCAATATTTGGTAAAATTAAAGGACAAATGCACAATGCACATCCAGCTATTTTGAATACTTATGCCTTTTCAGGGTCACAGTGTTTTGCTGGTGCTCCAGTTGACTTTTGGCAAAACATGGGGTATACCTCAGCAGCACTATAATACAACAAAATAAACACACAGATCACACATCTGTTCTTACCTTCAAAAGTATTTCAGTCACAATTTCTACAAAAATAAATATAAAATACACACTGTAACCCCCAAAATGCTTACTGTTTAACCTCAACACTGTGTGTTCTTAGCTAACATATGCAAAAGGTCAATTTGTTGACTTTATAGGGTCAATTTTTATGCCTTTATTGATGGGACGTGGATGGGATGACCGGATCACTGCTCGTATCTGTCACATTATTTTTCAAATCAGGAGATTTGAATACCTGAATAATTTTCTGTAAAAAATAAAATTCATACTTTACTATATTTTGACTACTGTTAACTTAAAAAGTATGTTTTGTCAACTCAAAAATTTGGAGGTCATCAGATTCACTTCTAATATTGTAAAATGATACATTTACATTATTTATGCTGTCTGATGAAATAAATGGCATTTGTGACTGGATCTTTTAGCCTCGGTTTGCTCTCATCCGGGAAAGCAGCCTGGGGAGAGCTGCCCTCACCTCCCTGTTGCGCAGACCGTAAACGAGTGGATTGATGCACGGAGGAAGCTGCAGCGTCACCAAAAACATGATGTGGATGACCCCAGCCACCGGCCAGCTTCCCGGATCCCGCGCTTGGAGCTCGGAGAGCGCATCCGAGGCGATCTTGAGGAAGATTGGGAGCAGCTGGAGCAGCAGCATGGAGCAGTAGAACATCACGGTGGTGCGCGCTCTCTTGTTGACCTCGTGGAATGGCTGAACGGCGTTGCGCGCTTTCTGATACATGAGCAGGTACGAGAACGAGTAGCAAACAACGCAAAGCAACGTCACCAAGAGTCCGATCACTTTGCGAAACAAAATTGCAGCCCGCGGAAAGCCCAGGTGGGCCTCCAACGTGTCCGGTTCACACAACAAACCAGTAGTAGGTGTCCCCATTAATGAACTTTCGTGTCCCGAACTAAGTAAACTTGTGATAACAGCGGAAAAGCACAGAGAAATAGACCACATGAAGCCAACCATGAAGTAAAGACGCTTTTTGGTTAGAATACTGATGTAGTAGATCGCCAGACACACGTAGATGTAGCGCTCCAGAGCCATGCAGGTGATGGTGAAAACTGTGCAGAACACACACACGGTGTTGATGAAGAACTGGGTGATGCACCAGACTCCGTAGGGCAGCGTGGTCCTCTGCAGAAGACAGTGTGCCACGGTTGGACCCTGAGTGACAACGAGGAGAACGTCGCTCACTATGAGGTTCTTCAGGAGAGTAAAGCGCGGCTCCCAGGAGAAATCTTCCGAACTGCCGAGACTAAATAAAGTTAAAACGTTGACCACAAGTGAGATGATGGTCATCACCACATAGATGCACAGCAGCACCCGCACAACTGTATCCGACGGCAGGATGGACTGGAAGAGGCAGCGTCCCCGCTCCATCAGCTGGAGAGACTCTGAAGTGATGTTCAGAGCATCCAGGCTCGGGGGAGCGCACGCGCACGCTGCTGCTGCGCACAGGAGCACAAAGCGCAAACTGAGGGGAAAACGCATCTTGGTGCTTTGATTGAAAGGAGTTGTGTTACAAGAACAAATGCGAGCTGTAAAGTAAGTTGAAAGAGGGAGGGATTGAGTTCACATGTCTCTTGAGCTTTTTTTAAATGACCAATAAAAAGCTAAAGCAACACAAAGTCAAGTAAAAGTCCTGATTAGTTTGTATAACAGAAACATCCATCAAATTCCATGTTTCAGATTATGAATGTGAACTGTACACTAGTACAAACTATTGAAGCTGACATTACTCCTGCAACAACTGTTTTCTTAAAAAGAACCCTATACAAAACATATATATGAATCTTTAAATTACCAAAACTGAACACAAGAAACAATAACAGTTTGGAAAAAAATCTCTCAAAAATGTTGAAACTAAGCTGTTTGGTCTCTGCAGCAACAAAAAGCGGAGACCCACCATGACCAGCACAGAAAAGGCAAAAGCTAGAAAGCGCAGGAATTTTTCCTCGTCAACAAGGAAGGGCAATACTGGAGAATATTGACAAGGAGAGACAGGAAAAAGGATTCCCTGAGGGGGAAAAGAGACAATTTAGAAACCTCCAGCCTCTGCCCACTCAAAAGTGTCCAATTCTGTGACTAGATTCTTCTTGTAAGGGAGGGTTCGAAAGGGGTTCCAGTCCTCATGGGCCAGGGGTACTGCCACAAGATGTCAGCGCAGAGCATTTATGTGGGTCTGTAGCTCCTCTATTCTCTTATGTAGAGAGGTGATGCATCTATTGGATACATCATAGAACGCAGAGGCGGCCGCAAGGCTCCAGGGGAGATTTCATGTGACTCCTCAGACTGAACTTTGAAAAGTTGACCAAAATCCTCCAGGAGTTCTTTTTGCAGATTTGCCGCAACAGGAAACGAAGAATTGATACTAGAAACGGCACGAGGAAAGGTCTCACAAACCGGAATTGGTAATAGGCTTGAGGATAGTCTGAGTCTAGCCCTAACGATAATCCTAACCCTAAATCTACCACTATAGCATACACTAACTATTCTTTACAAAGATATCAAAACAAAATGATTGCAAAGAGCAATTTGTGCTTTTGTGCTCATGCTGAGGAAGTTGTTTGGTCACGATTTGGCTCTTCATGCAGAATCAGACACCTCCGGGTCATTGTCACACAGTTGTTTGTGCAAGTGGTGGTTGTCACATAGAATCTTTAATTGCTTCAGAACTCAAATCTGTCTGGACTCGGTTTGTAAACATTAATTGGGAATCATCATATACAACAGCAGTGAAATATGGGAGGCACATGGATGACTTTTAGGCCCAATACTATTCTCTCTATCTAAATGCTTAATTTAAATGATCAGTAGACATTGTGAGAACGTCCCCTGGTATGGTACTCAGCTCTAGATCTCAATAAGACCAGATGGTACTTCTATAATATCAACGTTATGTGTTTGTATCACTGATATAAAAAAATGTGGGCTGCACTCCCTGGCACAGGCATGCTGGGCCTATGCAGGGCCTATGCAGGAGCTGTTGGTGACTACAATTCATATTTTTTCAAACTTGTACATGCACCTGTGGAATTGAAAGGCATTTAAAAGTCATTTGAAGTGATCATTATTTACACACACACCCTGACACACGCACACGTGCATAAAATACTTTCTTTCACATGATCACTTCTTGTTATGTATTTTGTTCCAATTATATGTAATGTGCACAATGCAGATAAACATTACACTCACATCATATACAACATTTAAAGGACTGACCGGGAAAATTGAGACATTTTTTTTATGTTTTGTTGGTTCAGAAGCAGTTAAAACAATGTCTTTTGGACGCCTTTGGCACAGCAGATGTTTACTGGGGAGTTATCAACCAAACAAATGAAATGTGGATGAAACTTATATAAATCAATACAATAATTATTACATTTATTTTTTCTATTCAAATAGTTTCATCCTCGTCATGAAGTCATGACCACAATGTCACATTTACAAATAAAGACATTTTTCATTCTTTATTTACATTCTGTGCTTATCCTCATATATTTTGAAAAATGATCAAAGAATTTTTACTAAACACATTTTACCTGAATTTGACCGAGTATTGACAGTGTCTTTATCCAATATAATACATCCAATAATTTTATCATTTGTTTAACACATTTTACATAAATAAGCTTTAATACACAACCCTGTGATATAATACATCCAATAATTTTATAATTTGTTTAACACATTTTACATAAATAAGCTTTAATACACAGCCCTGTGATATAATACATCCAATAATTTTATAATTTGTTTAACACATTTTACATAAATAAGCTTTAATACACAGCCCTGTGATATAATACATCCAATAATTTTATAATTTGTTTAACACATTTTACATAAATAAGCTTTAATACACAGCCCTGTGATATAATACATCCAATAATTTTATAATTTGTTTAACACATTTTACATAAATAAGCTTTAATACACAGCCCTGTGATATAATACATCCAATAATTTTATAATTTGTTTAACACATTTTACATAAATAAGCTTTAATACACAGCCCTGTGATATAATACATCCAATAATTTTATAATTTGTTTAACACATTTTACATAAATAAGCTTTAATACACAGCCCTGTGATATAATACATCCAATAATTTTATAATTTGTTTAACACATTTTACATAAATAAGCTTTAATACACAGCCCTGTGATATAATACATCCAATAATTTTATAATTTGTTTAACACATTTTACATAAATAAGCTTTAATACACAGCCCTGTGATATAATACATCCAATAATTTTATAATTTGTTTAACACATTTTACATAAATAAGCTTTAATACACAGCCCTGTGTTTTTGTGCAAAAATAATATGGAACCACTTAATTGAACATTGTAACTGCTAACCACACTCAGAAAATGTACTATACGCAAAATAATCTTAAATTAAATTGTCTTAACCTGTTAAAATACCTAGAAAAAGATGATGAGCTAGGGTTAACTATGTTTTTCTATCGTCCATGACAGCTGAATTAAATGCCTGTCAGGCTTTGAAAGTCTTTGAGAAGTCCTTGAATTAAACAGTTGTGACTGCATCTTTTAGTTCCTATTGTACCTCCTCCGGGAGAGCAGCTTGGGGAGAGCTGCCCTCACCTCCCTGTTGCGCAGACCGTAAACGATTGGATTGATGCACGGAGGAAGCTGCAGCGTCACCAAAAACATGATGTGGATGACCCCAGCCACCGGCCAGCTTCCCGGATCCCGCGCTTGGAGCTCGGAGAGCGTATCCGAAGCGATCTTGAGGAAGATTGGGAGCAGCTGGAGCAGCAGCATCGAGCAGTAGAACATCACGGTGGTGCGCGCTCGCTTGTTGACCTCGTGGAAAGGCTGAACGGCGTTGCGCGCTTTCTGATACATGAGCAGGTACGAGAACGAGTAGCAAACAACGCAAAGCAACGTCACCAAGAGTCCGATTACTTTGCGAAACACAGCAACACCCCTCGGAAAGCCCAGGTGGGCCTCCAACGTGTCCGGTTCACACAACAAACCAGTAGTAGGTGTCCCCATTAATGAACTTTCATGAGCTGAGCTTAGCAAAATGATGGTCACTGTAGAAAATAAGACCGAAATAGACCACGTGAAGCCAACCATGAAGTAAAGACGCTTTTTGGTTAGAATGCTGATGTAGTAGATCGCCAGACACACGTAGATGTAGCGCTCCAGAGCCATGCAGGTGATGGTGAAAACTGTGCAGAACACACACACGGTGTTGATGAAGAACTGGGTGATGCACCAGACTCCGTAGGGCAGCGTGGTCCTCTGCAGAAGACAGTGTGCCACGGTTGGACCCTGAGTGACAACGAGGAGAACGTCGCTCACTATGAGGTTCTTCAGGAGAGTAAAGCGCGGCTCCCAGGAGAAATCTTGCGAACTGCCGAGACTAAATAAAGTTAAAACGTTGACCACGAGTGAGATGATGGTCATCACCACATAGATGAACAGCAGCACCCGCACAACTGTATCCGACGGCAGGATGGACTTGAAGAGGCAGCGTCCCCGCTCCATCAGCTGGAGAGACTCTGAAGTGATGTTCAGGGCATCCAGGCTCGGGGGAGCGCACGCGCACGCTGCTGCTGCGCACAGGAGCACCAAGCGCAAACTGCGGGGAAAACGCATCTCGAGCGGTTTTGGTTGTAGGTGCAAGATTTTGGTGTAGCGGTGGATATTGCTCTTGTGTTCCGTATTGTTACTTCCAGACCAGCCGCCAACAGGTAAAACATAACTGAAGGAGGGGCTTTGTTCCGGCCTCGAACGACGTGTTAATTTTTAAAGAAAATAAGATGAATATGGAAATGGATCAGATGGAGAGGCAGAATGTGGTAAACCAATGTAAGTCAAAAGTGCTGAGTGTAAAGCTTCTGGAAATGAATAGTTTGGTTTCAAAACAATATCTTTTAGTGTGGCATTGAGAAAAGGAAAGGATTTCCCAAGGAAAGGAATTCCATGGAATCTTTATTTCTGTTTCAAACGGAAATCATACATAGATGGATAAAGTTTGGCACAACTTTGATGTTGGCTTGAAAAAGTGCTTTTTAAAACTATAAAAAAATGCTCCTTGTAACTAGAAGTGATAAACTTTACACTATTATCATCAATTTTCCTAAGCTGAGCTATAGATTTTTTAAAATCGGTTGTTTGGGTAAACAATCTGGTTGCTACGGTAAATTAATGATGCCATTAAAATGGTCCCTTCTCACTACGACGGATATATTCCAAATCCTACATTTCTAGCATTTTCTGAAGCTGAGATATACATCTGTTGATTTAGTTGCTAGGGTAAAAAATTTAGTTGCTATGGAGAAGTCCACTATGACACTATGAGTAAAATAAACAACCCCCAGGTCTCTATCATTTTCTAAAGCTGAGACAGAGATGTCCCAAATTGGTTGCTATGGTAAACAGTCAGGTTACTAGGGAGATCTTATTAGTTACAGTGGTTAGTTACTGTCATTAACATAAACCAACCTTCATTTCTTAGTTTTTTTCTCTAGATATCAAATAGCCTTTCTCATAGCCAGCTAGCAGACAATATTCTACACATTTGTGAATGAACATAAAACGTGTTTTTAAAGGTTCACTTCCATTCATTTAATGTTGTATTATGAGCTTAAACTAACCAACAATACCATGAACACTTTACTAAAGGTGGAGATGACACCACTTCAAGCATGAACAAATCAAGATGTACGCATGCTTTAGTTCATAGTGCTGTGAAATGTGATATTAAGTAACAAACATGATCTGTCATTGTTGTCATGAATTAGCGATGTCAACCAAAAACTGTTTATTATGTGGTATAAATTTTTTTTAATGCTGTAAAGTTGAGCAGGGTGTCAAATACCAAAGTACTAAATTAACAAAACACTGTGTAAAAAAAAGTACACTTTGCCAGTGAAGATTATGGGTGAAAACTTATATATGGTTTTACATTTATACCTGAAATTGCAAAATACTTCAACTTTTCACACCCAATAGATTGGGACCATATATGAACCGAGCCGTGTTGGATTGACACTGCTAAATTTACTGTGTTCCTATCTATTTTATTCAAATGTAAAATAGCCTTTCTCATAGCGAGCTAGCTTAGAGTATGTGTGTTCCATTTGTTTAATGTATTACAGGTCGAGTGAGTCACAGGCGAAACTCATCAACCGTACTGGAACCTGCGAAAGAAAGGCACTGGAACAAAGATAGGCTGTTAGAGTTTATTAGCCAACAATACCATGGACACTTAATGATAAATGGACATGACAACACTTCAAGCATGAACAAATCAAGATGTAGGCATACTTTTAGTGTTTGTTGATATGTTGTGAAATTATTCAATATAGCAGATGTCAAGGACAGAAGAAGCCTTACAGTTACCATGGTGTTCGTGGTCCATTTTACTGAGTCATGTTCTTTACCTACACCTCAAAACAAATCCGTTCTTTTCTTTTCCAATTGGATCCAATTGAAGCATTTTCGTGCGTTAAAAGTGGCTTTTAAACAGTGGTTAAAATTATAGCTTGTACTTTTTTCTTCACACTCTCACAGTTTTGCAGACAGAACCCTGATGGAAGCCATGCAGAAATACATGTTTTTTGGCAAAATGACAGCAAAGGTGTCTGCAAAGCAAAATGCACTTGACAGGAAAAGCATTGGGCTTTAAAAGAAGAGTGCACAGGGTAGGTTAGAGAACATACATATCCCTCCTGAAATGGACTATTTCTCTGCGAGCAAAGTAGTAAATGCAAACTCAAAGAATGGGCAATGCATTCGGTGAAAAGTCCCCAAATGCCCACAACGACAGGTGAGAATATGAAGTGTGCTTATACCATCCACATCTCGTGCCCATACAATGCCGAGAAATTCTGACTGGGAGACGTCAGGTTCACTTTGAAACTATTTCTCCATGTAAGATTTCATCTTGACAGGTTGATCACATTAAATTACACATTGTACCTTTTGCCAATTTAGCAACACATTTTGAACATTCAGACGGTTTCCGAAAAAGAAAAAAAAAACATTAAGGATAGGACATAGCATAGAGTTTGGTGCCATTTTCAATAATTAAATGATGGCTCTCTCTCTCTCTCTCTCTCTCTCTCTCCCTCTCTCCCTGCCTTGGTTAATTAACAATAAAGTTAGCTCATACACCTTTATTATTATTATAATTATAGGTATTTTACTTTCCTATTGGTCATGAATGTTTTGGGCACATTTTGCAGGGAAGGAAAGGAAGCAGGACATGTTTAGATTTACTAGTAAACAGATGTGGGGCCAAGATTGCTGAAAGGAGAGCAAACGGCTTGAGGAAAACAAAAGAAAGCCATGTGCTCACAAAAACAATAATCTGGTACCTCGTTGTCAGGGCTCTACTTAATAAACAAGGTCACAGTAAACATGCAGGTCAGGCTGGAAAATTGATGACTGAGTAATGATTAAAAAATTTATTTAAATTCTTTTTAAAATCTAATTTAAAAAAATAAGGTCAGAATATCAACAATAAGGATTACTAAGAAGCTGGTGGGTGTAAGTAGGATGGGTCTGGAGCTGATTCTTTATTTAGATCACAAACTCATCCAGATGATCTCCTCATTTCAGCTGCTGTTCTCAAGAATGTCCAGGAATAGAGTGAAGAAAAAAGGAGGGCTCTGGAGGGTTGTGGAAGAGAGCTTGGCAGTTGCTGCTGTCCTTTACATCGGCTCCAGCATCTCGGTTGAGAAGAATCAAAGCTGTTTGTGCCATGGCTCTACATTCATACCCAGACTGATGAGATGGAACTGCCCTACAGCTACACTGTAATGATGGGACGCTTGCTCTGCATTTGTATCTCCATGTAAATAATCCATCAAAATAACCAACTGACTAATCTCAAGTTTTGCAACAAAAGATTAAAAATAGACGCCTGGTTGTGCGCATGCTCCTGTGGTATAGAGGAGAGTGAGCATGACACGTATTGGGGGTGGTTAAGCAAGAGGACCTGAGTTTGATTCCTGACCTCAGGTCATTTCCCAACCCTTGTCAATGCACTTTCTGTTACTTCCTGTCATTTAAATCATCCATAAAAGCTAAAAAAAACCCAAACCAAATCTTAAAAAAAAAAAATAGATGAACTTCTTCTCATATCCAAATGTTTTACATCCCCAGATGCCACTATGAATAAAATAAAACAAACCCCCAGGTCTCTATGATTTTCTAAAGCTGAGATAGAAGTTCCACATTGGTTGCTATGGTAAACAGTCTGGCATATGGTAAAAGTTGCTATGCAGGAATCAGTGACATAATTTAATGTTCCCTTTGTCACAATAAGTTATATAAACCAACAACCATTCCACAATCTACCAGAGCTGAGAATTCAGAAATTTTGGTTGCTAGGGTAAACAGTGTGGTTGCTAGGGAGCCATGTCCACCATGTTTTTAGAAATAGAAATGAGCAATCGGCAATCTGAAACCCCCAGTCAGATTCACACTGGGCACGGCTCTTTGGGTGTAGTAGCATGTAGCTTCCCCATTTTGCGTGTGAATTGGAATCGCTAGTGTGTTTTTGTCCTCTGGGAGCTCCAGTTTTATCCTAAAACTTCTACATACATTTTAATTGGTTGACAAAAACACTGCAATTATTAGACCCTTAATATAATTTAAATACTGTTTAAATATGGCTTCACCCAAAACATGCTAATAGTAGTACTAATCTATATTAGGCTCATCCTTCTGTGAAGCTGCTTTGAAGCATTTCTTTAAAAACACTATATACAAACATCTGACTTGCCGTGACTTACAAAATAATTGGTAACACACTACATTGTGAAAACATGACAAGCTGCAATATCCCCAGCTCAAGTAACTAGAAGTACAGGATGGTGGAAATATTACATATTGTAACACAGCAAAGTAATTGGATCAACTGGGTGGGAAAGTAAGGACCTGGTGTGGCGTTAATCAGTTTCCAGACCAAATCTGCAGAAGAGCCTGAAAGTTGGAGGCACACATCAGCTTCCAGCCTCATGAACTGTATTTTTATTTTATTTTAAACAGTTCATGGATGTCCAATTAAATGTATATAGCTATTTTACCCAAATCATTGTTAATTTAAATAAATACAGATTTTTTACTGTTGTTAAATACTTCACTCAGGTTCCAAAAGAGAGTGACGCTTCCTATTCGGCCAAAATCAGTAGCTCTCACTAATTGGTACAATATAACAAAGGTTCTACATAGAACCAAATCTGGTTCTTTGGCTCGTTTTTTGGAGCCATTTAACACTTATCCTCAAAGGTGCTATTTAGATCCAACCATCAAATGCATGAAATACGACTATGTATATCTGAATATAACACGTTGAAAACTACTTTAGAACCAAAAGTACCAAAAAAGGCCACAACAGGTTTCTTATGGTATGTGCTACAACAGTACCCCCAAAAACACAAAGTGCTTAAGGGGTTCTTTATAGCAAAAAAGTTTACAAAGTGGTGAAGAACTGGTGAAAAATCCAAAAGAACTTAAGCAGTTCTTTAAAGTGTAATATAAGTGTAAAGTGTAAAAATAAGTGTATATATAGCACCTTCAAACCTTTAAAGAACCAGCGAAAAACCACCAAAAAGCCTTTTTTAAATCGTGTATGCTCTCTGTGCTCTACCCCAGCAGCTAAAACAATGTCTTTTAAACTTCTTTTGTTCAGTGGATATTTGTTGGGCTATATTTCCTCACGCACTCACTCAAAGATGTGGAAAAGCTTTTAAAGAAATGGCAGCAAATTGCACCTTTTGATGTCTTTAAATAACTGGATTCTAGTTATGTGAGGCACAAGGATCTGGCCACATAAATCCCAGCAGAAGTTGTAGAAAAGGCAGGAGGTCCATTACAGACAACTGGAGATTATATCCTTTCAACAAGAAATTTATTTTTATTTAATTTCACCCAGTTTGGCTGAACGCTAAGAATTATAACAACCTTATCACAATTTAAGACACTTACAAGCAGGTCACTGTTATTCTAATTAAATCTTTTCATGGAACGGCTTTGGCTTTAATTATCTTTCTTGGTAACTTTTTGCACATTAGCACATCTCCATATTACCTTTAATTCTGACAATTATGCTATTTTTAGGGGGCAAAAGATGAACATTTCACTAATGAGTTATTGGTGAAATTGAATAAGGCATGGAAGATGAAGGATAATTAGCCCTTAGAAAACAGTGACTTAAGTGTTATTTGCACAAAGACACAAACCCAGATGATTTTGAAGCAAGATATGACACATATATGACACAATACTCTTTGTATTTTGTGTCATTACATAACCATTTACCCAGAAAGCTTAGGTAGACAACTGAAGAACTCCTTGACCCTCACTTTTGTCAAAAAGTGAATATAAAGGGGATGAATAAATTAATAAGTGTTTGCTCAGAGTTAATAGCTTGGGTTTTGCAGTGTTTCACAGCTGACACTGCAATTTGAGTGTATATTAGATTTTTATGTTTGACTTTTTTTTATTGTTTTATTGTCCAATTTTGTTTTATCGTTTTTGTCATGTAAACAATCCAAGAGTCATGTTTATGATGGAAGTGGCTTATATAGTCCCCTGTTTGAGAGTTATTAAAATATCAAAAACCTACAATCACACAATTGCTAGCTTTTCCCTCAAACAGTTAAATAGATCTGTATCTTTTAAAGATTCAGCGCACGGGAAAACACAGTTGTTTTGGTTTTCAGATGAATAGCACATGCAATAAAAATACTTGAAATCCCAGTTCTGTAAGATTACGTCCATGTGTTTGCTGTGGTACATTATATTCTTTCAATTAGCTCCGGTGTTTCAATAAATCTGAACAAAATGACAAATGTTATGAAAGAAAATCAAGTGGACAAAGGTCTCAAATACTTTTGCTTCTGAAAGTTGATTATCCACAACCTAAAAGCTGCTTTGCTTATTTATTTTCTTTATCATTTTACCCGGTCAGTGTCATTGAGACCATTTGTTCAACCTTCATCTAAATATGGTTCACTAGAGATCACATAATGCAGCCGATGGATTAGAAAGGGATGAAGATGAAGGTGGAGCTTTTATTTAAGGCTCTGTAGGCATTGGTTGAGAAGTTTACTGGCTAAAGGTTTTTGTCCAATCCTCGCTATTTTTGAGAAAGGTGCAAGTTATATGAGGTCTTATTAAGGGAGGTAGATGTTTGTCCATCTGCGCACTGAGGAGAGAAAGGAAAGGATAGACGACGGTTTGTGTTTACAGATACAATAACAAGCTGTCAGTATGGTAAGAATTTCTATATGAATTAAATTTAGATTTTTTTTCAATGGACGAGTGAAGTAATTTAATATAAGTTTGTTCATTTGAAGGATCCACAGCTGTATTTAATCCAACCCTTACTCAATGACGAGTATGGATATATCAAATTATTATTTAATTAGAATTTAATTTCTGTGGCACTGATGCAGAATACAATCTCCACTAAATGTGGATTATTATGATGGACAAGGAACTACACTCCTGTCATATTTAACAGCTCCTCGTCTTGTCAAGGGCTTGATTACAGTGCTGATCCTAACATGCTCTTTTGACATTTGCTTTGCCATTCTTTTTACATCCTTTCAACCTTCCACATGGGAACTGAAATGATTCTGCCCCTGAGTTCTCTTTCAAACATAGTAATTGCAGTAACTTTAATTTGAAATGTAGTGCTTGGATAAGGAGTGCCTTTCTTTCATTGCATGCACTTTTAGCAATCAAAGAGAGGGATTAATGATTCCAGAATGGAAATGAATCGCGTGAAATGCAGCAGTGAGAAAGGGTTGTGGTTTGTGGTTTGTGAATTTTCGCACATTTGTTCATATGAGGCTTTCAAAAGAAAGTGGGTATCGATTCTTGATTAGATTTTATGGATTGTTTGATTAACATTTTTCGGGAGAAGTCATTAGGGTGTGACGGGCAACCATCAATTGACCCATTAGCTCAAGCAGATTCCAATTCTCTCATGATTGACTCGGCCTATGGCATGTAATGCTCTTTCAGTCCTAATTCAAGTCAAGCCATGATTCTATTCGCAGGTATCTGTATTTTGACTATATTGCATTTGAGATTTCTATAATGTGAGTGTGACTATAGTCCAAACATACATTGAACCTTAGCTAGTCAAAATATATAATAAAAAATTTATCTCTAGTAAGAATACATTTGTTCCTATCTTTAAAATATTTGTTTAGATCAGGGGTGCTCACACTTTTTCAGCTTGCGAGCTACTTTTAAAATGACCAAGTCAAAGTGATCTTTGTAGTGAGCTTAAGAGATCTGCTCAGGAAGAAAGGGCTATAATTCCTCGAGAGATATGCTTGAGTCTTGTTGAGAACTTCAGGTTCTCCGCCACGATTTGGTAATATACGGTCCTGTCCATCGTCCATCTGTCCAGATTGGCGATCACAAATTATTGGCCACATAAGCGAAATCAAAATGTTTTGTTCAACTCATTAAATACCAATTATATTTAATTTTATGGATCACTAATGCCCCCCACCCCCCACCCCCGCCAATGCTACAATCCAGAAGTGGATTCATTGAAAAAAAATGCAAGAATGATGGTACAGAAAAAAAGGTTTATTTATATATTTAATTAATATAAATGTTTTTGATATAATGATGTTAACTACTACAAGGAACCAGAAGAAAAAAAACCTGTTACACCACCATGATTTCTATGAAGATACAGAGAATACAGAGTATCTTGAGATTTCCATCATGTGTGAAACAACAGATGTATTTCTGGAGCGAGAGGTGTTAAAGTGACCTTTAGTTTTGTACGTTTGAAAAGCATTGATTAAAAACCTGTTTACTAAGTTTTTATATATTCTGCTTCATTCTCTGTGAACATGGAACATGTTTTAAAGCCCTTGACATTATAGAACATTTCAGGAAAGTCTTTTAGATATTTCACCTCCACCAATGAACCGTTACCATAGAAACATTAAAAATGAAAATCTCTACACTCTAAAAAACCTTTAGTGGAATCAAGAAGAAATGTATATTTTTAGATAATTAACCTATTGTACGTTTGTCAATTTTCTTGTTATGTTATGTTCACCCAGTGATTTATTTCTTTTGCTTATAGCACCTTTGTAATGTGATAAATTTTACCTTTTTATTTATTACATTTTGTTCTTTTATTTTTTTATTACACACAGTGAACAGACTGCCATTACATAGTTAATTTGAAGGTTTCTCTTTACACTACAAATAGTGTACACTACAAGGAAACTTAGGCAGCAGATGAATCTACATTAAGCTAATTAACCCAAATTGTAGCTAAAGTCTGGCCAGAATTGGTTTTCACAGAACAGTTGCTGATAAGCGCATTATGTCTGATGTGGGTAACAGGTGACTCAAGTATGCACAAAGAATAACTGGGTGCAGAAAACTAGTCAAAATTTTACATTTTTGGCTAAAGTAGAAGGCAGTTTGTTTGGCTGGAGAGCAGAACAATAGCAGTGTCTGGAGACAACATTGAAGCATGGTGGAGGTTTCGTTTCTATCTAGCTCATGCACAGAGCCCAGGCTGCACTTTGTCTGCCTGAATCTATTTTGTTGAATTTGTACCCAAAAAAAAACTAAAACGAAAACGAAGACGGGCAATTATTTTCGTAATTCATATTAAAATGTGAGTAAATACGAAAACATCTTTCAGTTTTATTTTACAGACCCTAAAACTGTGCCATCAGTGCCATCTAGTGATGAAAAGAAGGTGTCAGCCTTATAAATACAAGACGGGTGATATGGCTTGTGTTTTTTAAAGTTCTATGTACAATGGCACAAAAAGTGCTTGGAACAGAGTTTTTCACAGTCTAGAAAAGTTTTGCTTCAATTTACACATTTTTTTTAACTTGTCTTTGCTTTTTGTCTCAACACTTTGATTTTTGTTAGAAAACAATTATGCTGTGAAAAAAAACACATTTTAAAGTTGTAAAAAATGAACAAAAAGGGGACTTCTACAGCAGGAACAGTTATGTCTGATTTCATGTGCCTTTTGGAAAAGGCAAAAAAGTTCTTTGTATGACAGTTTTCTAGATTGTTGTAGCACCCCTAACGCACCAGCAAACACTGGTGCTTGGTAAATAATAACGCATCAGGTGTGCAACCCTCTTAAAATGATGGCTAGAAAAGCGTGCAAGGGTCGAAGACATGAAGCCCACAAATGCGGCACTGCAACCTGTACCGCTGCCTTTCCCCAAACATCCCGATAATAACATTTTTACTTTAGAAAATAACAGTTTATCTTTCTCTGTAGCCCACGGAGGCCCAGACTGATGCCCGCTCATTCCTGAGTGAGGAAATGATTGCTGGTGAGTAAATAAATTGTAATGTGAAATCTGTCTTTACAGAAATCGGTACATTTCATTCACTTGAATATTCAAACTTTGAAAGAGTTCAAAGCTGCTTTCGACATGTTTGACACTGATGGTGGCGGTGATATCAGCACCAAAGAATTGGGCACCGTCATGAGGATGCTGGGTCAAAATCCAACCAGAGAAGAGTTAGATGCCATCATAGAAGAAGTAGATGAAGATGGTGAGTATGGTTGGAACCTAGAATTTTTCTGATTTAAAAATGTTTAATTGCATAGATTATAGTTTTGCACTTTCAGGAAGTGGGACCATCGACTTTGAGGAGTTCTTGGTGATGATGGTGCAGCAGCTGAAGGAGGATCAAGCTGGAAAGAGCGAAGAGGAGCTTTCTGAATGCTTTCGTATATTTGACAAGTATGTTCCTTACATCACTGAGCTTTTAATTAAGTGAGTTAAATAAAAGTTAGATACTGCTTCGCAGCACATAATTATGCTAATAGCTTTTAAACACAATGACATATAGTGGACACTTTTTGTATATTTTATAATATCGTTGTATTTTGTTATGCATCAAATATTTCATTGTTGTGTAGTGTGATGGTCTCTGTAATTATGGCAATAAACTGCAAACTGCTGTCCTCGAGACCAAAATCACAGCCCACCACTGCATGATACCATAAATTAAGACCAAAAGGGTAATTTTACACCAAAATAAATCTTTTGGTAGGTTCATTTTGTCCTTAAAGCCATTTTTGATGCAGGTTCAGTGTGTTAGGTGAGTTAGTCTCCTTTGATGTTAAACAAGTGAGTGGCTCCTGCAAGTCAGGTTGAAGGTGGAGCTGGCGATCATCGGAGATGTGGGCGGGGCTAAACGTAAGCCATTTTCTTACATTTATTTCCTGTTTTTTTGCAGCTGACTCTAATAAATAAATCCAAATGCTTTGAGATCTAAATGCGTATTTCCCCTTCAAAAGAGATTCAAATGTTGGTTAAATTTTTTGAGTGATAAACTCAAGGAACTTTGATGGATTTTTGAGCACGCTTCAGAAGAATCATGAGTTTTTTTTTTCAAGCAAAGGACATTCAGAAGTACAGATATCATTGCACATTATTAAGTATAATTAGAAATTATTTTTAAAAAGAAAAGCCTTTAAAAAGGGAATGAATGGAGAATTATGTGCCAAAGGAGTAATATTTAGAGTGAATAAAGCACATGAATACCTGTTAATCAGTTCTGATCTACATCAGTGATTTCCTTTTATGTTTCTAGGATAATACATTTTTTCATTCAGTGAAGTGGAAAAAAAAGCACAAAGAAGGTTTTTGAATCTGAACAGTTGCTCAGTGGGACTATTATCGTAGCATAGGGTCTAAGTCAGACCGGAAGGCAACACCATGAACAAACATGATGTAAAAAAAAAGAAAAGCTCTGATTTTCTAAGCAGCCCTGGTAAAGTTCCTTGATTATTGGATGTTGTTTTCTTGAACTGCTTCTGAACAAACAAGACGCTAAAACGACGTCTCGACGACATGGAATGTTTGTCGGGATAGCTCTTAGCCATAGTTTTAAAAATGTTAAAATATAACATTTCCAATCTAAACGCTTCTGTTCTGATCAGATTGAATTTATTTATGCTAAAGAGCTGAATCATTCCAAGACACTAAAAAACTCCTGGAAAGTTTTAACCAATTTAACCTGTTTAAAAATAAAGCATTTATATGTTATGTTATTTCATTATTTTCCCGCTTTTCATGTTAAGCCCTTCTTTTTCTTAAGTAAATTTGAGAAGATTGCTTAGCTTATAGCACTTTTCTACTGCACAACACTTTTCCACTGTGTTGTGGCTGTCGAACAAACACCACTTCTGGAATCTCACTTCGAGACAGGCAACGTCACTCTCAACAGACACCATGTTCTTGATTGGCCAAACAAGATGTATGTGAGTGCTGATTGGCCCGGAAGAGTCATCATTGCTTGCATCATTGAACCACGCAAATTACTCGCACAAACATTGCGTTTGTTCCCGTCTCTTTCTTTGCAACTACTCGCAACTTCTCACCAAATAACTAATTGTGGAAAGCCATTTTTAAAACCCTTTATCTAAGAAGCACACCAGTCCTTCGGCGCGTCCGGGATCCATTGTTGTGTTCTGTATATTTCCTGATCTCATGTTATGTAACATGCTCTTTATTACATCATGGATGACACCCCCCCCCCCCTGACGCAACACTGAACTGAACCGAACTGTGCCAAGCCGTACTGTGTGATGCAGTGGAAAAGTACCATTAAAGAGCCATCAGTTCAAAAGAGTCTAAAGAGAAAATCATTCAAACTAAAAATTTCTTATATTTCAACAATAGGAACCAAGATGGATTCATCGATCGTGAGGAGTTTGGGGATATCCTACATGCCACTGGTGAGCCAGTGACCGAAGAGGACATTGATGAACTCATGTCTGATGCCGACACAAACAAAGATGGAAAGATTGACTTTGATGGTAAATATCAAGAAATGCAACCCATTCCTGTAAGAATTGGATTCATGTTTGTCGAGGATTTAGTAGATTCCAGAGGAATGTGGTGTAATTTTATGGTAAATTATTTTTTATAAACTTTTTTTTAATCTTATGATGAGTGAAAAATATTGTGAACAAAGACAATCTAACACATCTCATTGTTTCCATTTCAGAGTTTCTAAAAATGATGGAGAATGTCCAGTAAACAACCTCAACTGAAATCATGTTCAAGAGCTTCTCATACTAAACCTTTCATGAAAAGTGGACTTGGGAAATACAATGAACATATAGCAAAAAAAAAAAAAAAATAGATGAAAGCCTTCTCCTCAGCCAAGGACTCCACTGAGATTGCTTCTATAAATAACCGTCCCAACCTTTTAAAGAGGAAGCCACTTACCCCTCACCCCAGCTGTCCCCTACTACACCTGCTTCCTCCCAAGACATTCTCCAACCTTCAATAAAGCCCCTTACCATTCAGCAAGTCAGAAGCAGCCATAACCTCAGTGTTGTCATGGCGATAAAAGAAAAGTCTCTGTTAGTGATCCATTATGTTATTGCCGTCTCTGCAAGTCGATTAAAAATACACATTAGGCCAATTTGCTTCTAATCGTTTCAGTTTAGTTGAAATCTCAAGCTGTGTCCTTAAAAAAATGATTTAGTCTGGAAGTAATGATACAGTTTAGGCTCGATATTGATGATATGACCCTAAATATTTGGTTTAATGGAGAAAATCTTGCCAATTATGTCAGCACCCCATAAGAAAAACTAGATCGGGACACCATCTTGGTCTCCAGTTCACCTAGTTTAAAATAGAAAATGCTTCAGCAGTGGAAGACATGGTGATGTAGTTTGTGTTGGAGCTGGTCTCTTTTCCAACATTGTTAATCTGATGCATGAAAAGGATCCTAAACACTGATTATGCCTGGAACTGTCACATTATTTAAGTTCTGACTATAACCAAAATGTAAAATGCACCTCACCATCTTCAAAAGTTGAGACCATAATAATAAAAGTCTTCTCTCCCCCTCCAACGGGATCCAATGTTCACTTCACATCGATCCATTTCTTTCCCAACATGTGAAAGCCGGAAATTAGGCTCTTCAGATTTGAGGTACCTGAATCACCATTTGTTTTTGGGAGGGGAACAAAATCAATTTCTATTCATGGCACACGTACGATTTGCAACACAGCATCTTCACAAGAGGTTTAGGGTTTCTTGGCTTGAGTGAAGGGGGTAGGTGGATAGGTTTCTTACACAGTTCTCTTCTTATTCAAGAAATTGTATTGTTTCCAACTGGATTTATTGGTGTTTTTCAATAATTTTAACATTTTGAACATTTGAGCAAAGCTGCTATGCTAAATCAGCATTAATTACTCAGGTTAGCTCAGTTCCGAACCAGTTTTATGTGTACATTTCAACACTTTTTGCTTTCCCTGGGTGCAGCACTCTACAGATTGAGACAGAAAAACAGACATTTTTTTCTGTCATTTTCCAAGTCAGATTTTAAAATGTACCAATTCTCTATTGGCTTATGGGCGCTGCTAGGAGAACCCTAAAAGTTCAGGAGTCTAAATCTGGAGGCCGATGGGCGGGTCTTGGGTGGCCTGTTTAAAGAGTGTCAGAACTGTCACTTGATGTCTAGTCTTTCTGTTGGGGTGACCGCTGCTTGTCTCGTGGATATAAGTGAAGGAAGCTAAACCACAACCATGGTAAGCAGTTTATTAATCAGTCTGTTTCTGGTAATCTATCACTGATAATGCTGTCAAAATAAATGTTAACAAACCAGGGTGATGGTATTCATCAATACCAGTTCCTTTACAGTTTACTCTTTGTTTAATTCTATTATACGTTGAAAAAGGAATCCAATGGGAACCTTTTAGTTAATATATCTTGTGTATTTCACGAATTGGCTTGTTTTAAACTCATTTTGAGTAGAGATTTGAATTATGTAAGCAGACTTTATATTTGTAAGTGATTTGTTATGATTTATTTATATGAAATGATACTTTTAGAAAACAGAAAACCTCTTAGCCACTACAATTATAAGTCTAGACACAATGTAACCATTGCATTAATTTTCAACTATTTCAATCAGTCAAATTACACAAGAAGTGGAATTATTTAGTTAGAAGGTAGATAATTTCTAAATTAGTCATCAGGAGGAGTGCAGATATAGAGCATGGTCCTGCTATTTGATATGAAGCTTAAAGCTTAAGTTGGTTAGCTAAACGCTGAGGTGACACATTCCAAGGATCCTGTTTCCTAATTACCTTTTACAGTCACTGACTGAAGGAATAACATGTTGAATCCAAAAATAGGTGCTATAATGTCCTGCAGGAGTTTGTTAGGCCCCACCTGCTGTTTTCTGGACCAAATCAAGTTTAACACATTGATTTTCAAGCATAAAAGAAATAAAAAACTTCAAATAATTCAATGTCTTTTGTTAAAAGAACAGAAATATCAAGGATTCAGACCATTTAAATGGACATCACATGATTTTTATGGCGAGATCACAAGATTTTTCTCACCAATTAAAGCCTATTGTCCATTTATTTAGACATTTGGATGAAGAATTTGTATGATGCAATCTGGAGAAAAGGGTGTATACTATATAAATAAAATGTATGATGCATAACCTTAGCATTTACATTTATGGGTTTTTAATTGCAGTAATTAATCACATATTTATATAAATAAGCATGAAGTATGTATAGACCTGTTTTGCCTTACCCTAAAAGACACTTTAGTTTATGTAGCACATTCCATACACTTTGGTTATTCAAAATGCATTGGATGGATAAGATAATTAATATAGAAAATACTGAAATTGAGAGCTGAAGATAAAACTAAAATGCAATTAAAAATGTCAATGTTTGTGATGCGTTTCTTCTTGGAATACTTGGTTTTAATACTTGCAAAAACGTGCACAAAACGCTGAGGCTTATAATCACCTAATAATCAAAATTATAACCTGATCTGATTCAAAACAATGAAAAATAAAACAAATACTAAACGTTTAACTCTATTCTAAGAGGGAACTGCTCTTTGAATAGAGTTAAAATGAAACAGATGAGGTATTGATAAGAATATTGAAGAAGATAGGATTTTCATTCACAGATTTGTGGGGAAAAAGCAGAATAAATCAATTAAATATATGTTTAAATAACACTTCCTCGGAGTCAGTTTAACTTTAATATAGAATCAAATACAATATGGGCGTTCATTTTACAGGAAGGATTTTACTGTGCTAAGGATTTAATATATAGGTATATTTCGTTCATTCTCAGCTGACACGTTAACCATTGTGATATTTGTGTGGATACATACGAGTCCTTGATAATAAATTGCATTATGCCCCATAAATCAGGCATTAAATGCTAATATTTGTTCATATTCACAGACTGACGCGCAACAAGAGGCCCGCTCATATCTGAGCGAGGAGATGCTTGCTGGTGAGTGCGCAAAATTATTATTAGTAGTCGCCATGTGTATTTTTCTTCCTTTAACCTTTCTTGCTCTGTTTTAAAGAGTTCAAAGCTGCCTTCGACATGTTCGACACCGACGGTGGCGGTGATATCAGCACCAAGGAGTTGGGCACTGTAATGAGAATGCTGGGCCAGAATCCAACCAGAGAGGAGTTGGAAGAAATCATCGAAGAGGTCGATGAAGACGGTAAACAAAATACACCAGTCAAAGTGACAATTCTTATAGCTATCAAATAGAAAGACGCGAAAAATAAAGTACAGTAAGGACGCGTTAATATGTATTTGAAGTGTCTACAGGTACAATTACGCGTTGTGCCACAGGGGGCGCTGCAGTTCAAGCTATATTGTACGTCTCAATCATAAAACGAGAAGACAAAATTGCAACCGACGTTTCCAAACCATACAATATTTTCGACAATTAATAGTTTAACACTCATATATCACATTTTATTTAATTATCATTTTCTCAAACAAACTGTAAAAACTAGAAATATATATATATTAAATATATAAAAAATTGAGTCTAAACATACCAGCATTAACATACATAAATAATGCGGGTATTATCTCTTAATGAAGTGTATGTAACCCCACAAGTTTTTCTAACTGGTGCACAAATGTGTATGCTAGACATGTGTTTTATAGTAATTTAAAAAAAAAAAAAACAGACTTGCTAAAGCTCATTTACACATGCTGGAACTTGCAGGCAGCGGCTCCATCGACTTTGAGGAGTTCTTGGTCATGATGGTGCGACTCCTAAAGGAGGACCAGGCTGGCAAGAGTGAGGAAGAGTTGGCTGAATGCTTCCGTGTGCTGGACAAGTATGTCATGTGATATCTTGAGTCCTATCAGTTTTTCAAAGCTACTAAAACTCATGTTAACAAATGCAACTCTGGGAATCTGCAGGAACGGTGATGGCTACATCGACAGAGACGAATTCGCTGAGATCATCCGCAGCACTGGTGAATCCATCTCAGAGGACGAAATCGATGAGCTGCTCAAAGACGGAGACAAAAACAACGACGGCATGCTGGACTTTGATGGTATGCTTGGATTCAAGCTATTTTAAAACAAACACTTCCAGTCTAATGATTTTTGTTTGCATACTGAGCAACCATATTGTCTATTTTCCCCAGAATTCCTCAAAATGATGGAGAATGTACAGTAACAACAGAGACTCATGGACATTCCTCTCCCCTCTAACCCGTGCCGACTCAAAACTTGCTGAAAAGATACTCAAATTCACTTTCTTCATCTTTCCCTTTCCGCATCCATTTCACCTCTTCAGCAAAAAGACAGATGGACATCTGAGTGGAGTTTACCAAGGCTGAGCTCCCATTGACCTTATTGAAGATCAGAGGAGCAATGTTGTGCTGTGATTCTTGTTATAAAGCTCAGACCGCTAGAAACACAAGCCATGGTAGACCTCACGCTTGTGTCTTTAAGTCTAGATTTAGTCTAGATCAGCAGCTTGCTATCGCTGCATAGACCAATGCCAAAGCCACTTCACTGTATTTAAGAAGAAACGCTTGAAACAGAATAAAAAATAAAACAGTGTACATTTCTCATAGTTTGATTCATAGTATGAATATTGCATTATATATTTTTTACAAATGTAAATTCTGACACGAGAGAAATTCAAGTTTAAAATAAAATTTAGATAAGTGTACTGTTTATTATATTATAAAAGAGCTATCTATAGTGTACTCTTACACATAACGTACATATTTGTATGGTTCTGTTGTCTTCATGGGAGTGTGTGTGTGTGTGTGTGTGTGTATATACATATATATATTTTTAATATTATCACATTTTTGCCGTTCAAATAGTAAGTTCATATATAGACACCCAACAAATATTAAAAAGATGGTTAGAAGGTATTCTGGTCAGATAAAATCGCACGAAACGATACGTACTTTGTTATTATTGTTTTGTTACGATATGCATCATGAACATTATTTTTAACTAACTGTTGAAACCATGTATATAACAAACCATTATTGGAAAAAAAAATATTTAAAAAGTTTTGAGACAACAAAGCTCAGAAGCCTACGGTCTAGTTTGGTTTGTATGAAAGCATTCATCCACTTTTTTTTGTTCAAGGAATATGGTCTTGTAGTAAATAGAGGTTGTATCATAAAAAAGTTGCTTATTTTAAAGGGAAAACAAGCAAATTATTACAGAGACTCAAGGGCAGTGAAAACCTAATAAACAGCTGGTAGAGGAATTACAGTTCAGTCACTTCCTATTACCCATTGATAGGGAAAGTAGGAGGTTGGCAGCAAAATCGGCCATAGTTTTTTTTATACAGTCATTGATTACAACTCATTTAAATAACTTTTTAGAAAAGGCAAAAAGGAGTCACATGTATACACAAATTAAAACACTAAATACGTATGTTCTTTGTTTATATGAACGAAAGTGATTGTAAAAGCAGACCGCCTTTGACAGTTTTCTAAATTGGTCTATACCCTTTTTCAAACAAAATGCACCTGATCGGAATGAAAACTATATTTGTTTTTATTTTTGTGCTAATCCTGTAAAACTACAAATGATTGTATGCTAGACAAATTGATTCATTTTTACTAACATTGTCTTAAATTAAAACGTAAACAGAAAACGTGGATTTTACAATAGGTTAAAAACACAGATTAGTGAACTAATGAACACACTAGACACTGTCTTGGGTTGTCTGAAGAACATACACAAAGTGGTTTTAAGAGTATAACTTCCAGATTGGCAAAAAAACATATACACGACTGAGCGAGATAACATCTGAGCAATCACTTAAAACATTTAAGAGCCATAATTGGCCTCGTCAAAGGCTTTTCGTGCTTTCTTGAGTTCCTCGTTCATAGTGAGCAGGTCTTTCACCCTCGCGAATTTTCTCGGGTCCTTTCTGATGAGAAAAACGATGTCCTCCACCTGGACGCGGCCCTGGCGCCCGATGGACATGGCTTTGTGTGTCATCTCTGTGATGAACTCGATCACTAGGTCCTCCAGGATGTCCACCGACTCAGTGTACGGGTTCTGGTCATCTCCAAACCCGTACATCATGCAGCGAAGCTCCTTAGAAAAAAGCCGCTTTCTCCTTCCTTGACCAGAATCTAAGCCGTTTCCTCCATCGTCCAAATCCTCTTCAAAACCAGGCTCATCCTCTTCCTCAGCCATTCTTAAAACAAATTAGAGCAGGCTAGTTAGAAACAGCAATTAAAACTCGAAGATGATGCTGATTTCAAGTAGACTTACGGGAGAACCAGCAGGTAACAACCAAAACAAACCCGTAGACAGGAAGTACTCCTCATTCATGTGTGAAACAGCAGGGAGATGAGTAACTCGCTATTGCCATCCAGAGTTCTGGAGACAACTACATCATTTAATTTAGCACAAAATACGGAAGTATTTTTTTTATATATAAAAACGAATTAATATTTAGTGTCGCGAAGTATTTGTGCGTTAATTATATTTACAAAGACAATCTGTCACGACTTCAATAAAACGTAGGAAAACATTGTACTCGGTTGTGTTCAAGATAATATTAAGTGAATAACCAACAAAGAGCTTCGACTTACATGAAAAATAAAAACATTTAATGTCAGAGTAAAATTATTTTAAAAACAACTTAAAGCCTTTTATTTTTCCCGGGCTGGTACCCACGTGACCATAGATTGATGTCCACGTCAGAGCAGAAGAAACGGCACAACGGTTTTCATCCACATAAATGCACTTATTTTAGAGTATTAATTTCACCAAAGCCTTCTGAGACAACGCGCACTAGTAAATAATGGTTACATAGTGATCAACAACAAAGAGGTTTCGTCTCGGAGGACAATGTAAACAGTGAGGTAAGACCTCCGATTAGTGCTAGTACAGGTTAGCAGGTAACATAAGTTACGGTTAACGGTTAGTGAGACAGTAAATACGGTAGTCTTCAAATTCTTTATTTATTAATAAAGTGCTTATTCGTACCTTAAGTTACTCATATAAAGTTGTTTTATGTTTTGAATGGTACGTTAATATTAAAAAAAAACTTAACAGCTGTTAACTGCTATTTCAACAAGTCCTTTTCTGATCGTCGCGTCACAATCGACTCGCGCATGTCAAAGTTGACTCTTATCACGTTTTGGTTTCCACACGAGCAGCTGTGTTTCATTCGTATTACCGTCCTTTCTATTTTAAAGGTTTGTGCTGCGCCCTGTGATATCCGGGTGGTCCAGGATGGCTTGCCCGATGCAGTTCATCTGCAAAGCGCTGCGCACAGTGGGTCTGGTGCTTTTCTATTATGTGTTTTCAATTGGCATCACTTTCTACAACAAATGGCTCATGAAGGTGAGCGGTTAGGTTGCATGAAAATCACATTCTGATTGACGAGAATGATTATTCACTTTGTTTTTGTTTCCATCTGTGTTGACTGATTTCAGGACTTCCACTTCCCTCTGTTCATGACACTGATGCATCTCACCATAATATTCTGTTTCTCTGCATTGACTCGCACGCTCATGCAGTGCTGGACGAACAAGCCAAGAACAACCCTTCCCTGGAAGATTTACCTTTCCAAAGTAGCTCCAACGGGTGAGCACCATTCTCCGTTTTGTGTTGCAAAGAGATCAGGGAGGCCAAAGTGTAAACGTGTTTGATGGTCAGAACAGTATCACAAGAGACCTGTTATCTTTCCTAACCAACACACAATCTGTTGGGGTAAAGTCCACCAACTACTTTTGGACAAAGAGTAATGGAGGTTTCTTTGGATGGAGTATTTTCAGTTCCTTTTTTGTTCCCTACAACAGATAGAAGAGATTGAGATGTCCAAAACAACTAAAGCAGAAGTAAAGATGGCTGTAAACTGACTCATGAAATCACAAAAGATATGTTTTGTACACAGATCACTTGCTATCTCTGCTTGGTTAATCTTAAATTTGCCGGAGAAGGTTTATTTAGGATAGAAACTGTGTTAAACATTGATTGCATTATTATAGTAAAATTAGTATTTAGGATGATTTACTGTGGTCTAGAAATGTAAAAAAAGGGTGGTTGACATAAGCTTGAAAAGTTTTCTTTTTTTACTTACAATATCATGGCTGAAATAATATTTTGCGTAGTTTTGACTCAATGTTTATTGAAATATGTGCATTTTTATCAATTTGCACCAATTTCTTAAATTGTCTTGTGCTTTATATTTTCATAAATAGTGAAATTATCCTCAAACATTTTGAGGTCTTTGATGGTTAACATTTGACGAAATTTCATAATTTTTTTTTCTAAAACACCATGCTCAACAGGCATTGCTCCTCAAAACTTTCAAAATATTGTCAATAAATTCTCTTAAACCTACGAAGGAACCTTATTGATACCAATTTTCTTGTGTTCTATTGACATTTATATAAATTTCTACCAACAAAGCTGTTTTTGTCAGAATTGTGATTTTATATATTGTCAGAGGAACAACATTTAAAGATGTTGAAAGAACTTTTTTATCTCTATGTGACACACAGATAATAAGATTTGTGTGGTCAACCACCCAAATATCTTTTTTTTTTTGTATGTACTAGAAACAATTACATTGTATTTCTGTATCTATTCATGAAATTGGAAATCTGGAGTGCCTGTCCCTGTCAGACATCAGCTTTGATTGTTATCAGAAACAATGTTATCAGAATAGATGCTTTCGTGTGTTATCAGATCAGAAGTGATTGAGGAAAATTAGGGAAATGCAGTAGTTAATTTCCACGGTCTTAGTTTCATTCAGGATGAGCTCTAATCTAGTTCTTGTACTATTTTACAGATAGTTACTGTTTCAAAACATCTTTCAGTAACGTTGAAACCTTGAGATGGAGAATGTGTCCATTTAAACCACACAACCAGGTCATAACAACGTTATCATTATATAAAAGATAACGAGTAATCAAATGGTAAATAATCCCACATATTGTCAGGGTCAAAGGGTTCTGCTGCTTTACTCTAATGGGAAAGAAAAGCTTGACCATGTCCATCCTATTATGACCACTGTGTACCCATCTTCCGGTGGTTGTGCCGCCATTATCAAATATGAAGTTTATTCTGGATTAATGAATTAAAATAAATATGATGCTGTTTTGAACAAGGCAGCAAGATTTCACCTGCATTTCAAAATAACGATCTTGGTTTTAAAATGCTGCCACTTTGGTTAAAAAAAATGGATGGAAAAGTTGCGGGAGAACTCTCAAACTAAGAGAAGTGAGCTTTTCAAGCGCCCAAATCCCCCACGATATATACAATTGTAAAATATACCAAAAGAAATAGCGCATTATGCTCATTATTCCTTAATGAGCTTCTTAGTTTGATGTACGGTTGACCATTATTGTGTTTAGTTAAAAAGGCTGCAAATTTGGCCAATAATACAAAACAATGGGCACAGTTGCCCGAAACGCAAGCAATAATTGAGTGATGTCCAGCACTCAAATAAAGCAATGTTTAGGGAAAAAAACACAAACAAGTTTTTGAAGTGTCAGCAGGTCCTTCATTTTAAATCATGGATGAAACGACTCTGTTTTGTGTCTCTTAGCCCTGGCGACTGCATTGGATATTGGACTCTCCAACTGGAGCTTTCTTTTCATCACTATTAGCTTGTAAGTATTACCTCAGTGATTGACCTGCATATATTTTGAAACGTATCGGAAGGCTTGCTTTACTATATTCTAAATATTAAAAAAGCATGTTTATTCACACAATTAACACACCTTTGACTGAAAAATCATTAATAAATAATTATATCACAGTTTTTTTTAAATCCAGTCGTCTTGGTGTATATGACAATATCCTAAAGCAATTAATGAAATAGGATGGATTATAGTATCTTTAGAACACATTAAAGGATGGAGAAGTTTGAGCTAAAAAAAGTCTTTGGTGTATCATAATAAAAATAAGAATAAGAATAAAAAAAGCAATGTGTATTTAAAATAGAAAAAAAGGTAAAATTGTAATTGATGCAAAGATGATATCAGCTGTAAATCAAAAGTGATCCTGATTCCCAACACATTTAATAAAATGTCTTTTTTAGATGGAATAAGTTTGTGCCAAAATCACTGCATTATATCTAATTTATCACTTATTTATGTTTGAGCGACTGTTTAAAATCTCTTAGTTTAAAAATTGTCATTATATTCAGGTGGTTTTCAAAATGTTAATATCAGCATTTAAAGAATCTCTTGAATTGCTGTCCTTAAATAAAAATGTTGTGTTGCTCATTAGTTAGTTTGATTCTGTTGAAAAAAAAAGCTTGTTGGAATATGTGAGGCCACGAAGGATGGTGGTAAAAATGACTCGTTTGAAGGAGCCTTCAATTTTTGGTGAGCTCGAACAGCCTTTGCGCAGTGTGATATAAGTGGTTTTGAAATCTGCACTTCAAGGATGCAGAACCTGTATTGGGACACAGCTCTTGTGAACTCTGCATTGCAAACACCCATTTTAGTTTGGAATTGTTCATAAATAAATGTGTTTTCAGGTACACCATGACCAAGTCTTCAGCTGTTCTGTTTATTCTGTTCTTCTCTCTGGTTTTCAAACTGGAGGAGCCGGTAAGTTCATTTCCTTGATCGTACCAAAAACAAGTTTGAACACTGGAAATTGACAGTGTTGTTCCTATTTGTCTGTTTTCTTTTACATTTTTCTACCTTGGTTTCATGGAGTTCTGCTTGTGCCAGGCCACATCGGGTGAATGAGACAGATTTTAAAGTTTTTTTTTTGAAGTTCACCTGAACATATTTTTGAACTTGCAAAGTCTGTTCTCTTGCTAGCAGGTCATTTTAAATGAAGGAATTACCTACTGTGCAGATTGACACAGTGCATTGTACATTTTTTAGATCTCGTTAAAGGGCTTTTGAATTGGTATTTTTTAAATCCGCAAGAAAACTTCACACAGTGGGGGTAGAGCTGCTTGTAAGGGGTTATTAAGCTTGTTAGACCTCTTTTCTACTGTATGCTTGTGCTGTTTGGTTGTTGACCAGTGTGCTCGAAGGCTCTAATTTCAAGCCTCATCATTTATACGATTAAATTGACTGGATTAATCCACATGCATCTTTTTGTCAACCGCATGTATTGTTTATTGGTGGCATCTGCTAGGACAGGATTTGTATTCTTAAGAAAGGATATCATTAAAATTACAACTTTTCATGTGTCGAGAGTGCATTAAAGCTCTTCCGTTTTGATTTAATGCTTTTAAAATCTTACACTTCATAACTTCTTTAGGACTCCTGCTGGGAAAAACACTGCAATCAGAATTGTAATCAGGTTGCCACCCTTTAAGAGCGTTAAAGCAATTGTGCATTTTACAGGAAGCCGTTATAAATAAACCACTTTCGATTCACATCAAATGTAGTTTTCTGTATACCTACAGTTACTTTAATGTGCTGCTTTTTTTATCAGATTCACCAACTGAGTAATATTAAGAAAGTTTCTGCTGCCAGTGTTATAAAGTTTGCTGATAAATGTTGTAAGATTTTAAAGGTGTCCGTTAAATTTGTCAGCCAAATTATTTTTTGGGAAAGAGATTAGGTGGCAAAGTTTGGCTTAAAGCAACCCTTTCAGCAAAAAAAAAAAAAACAACACTAGAAAGACTAGAGCAAAACAAAGCATTTTAGTGAAAAATGCTTTGTTTTGAGCTTTACAAACTTTTCCCAAAAGTTAATCTTAAAGCGCCCTTCATATGTCAAGAGGCATTAAAAAAAATCATGTGAATTTCAAGTCATGTTTGTCCCTCACTGTATTGGTTCAGCTAGAATAATCACATTGAAGCCCTTCAATGTGCCCCTAAATAATATTTTTGCCTCTTGTGCCACCTATCACCGATCCAGCAGTCAGGATAATTTCCTCATCCAGTTCATGCTTTACCAAGATAAACAGTTTTAGTCATGTATGTTCTAAGTAAACAAACACTTCTTCCACTTTATTATGACTTGCACAGTTTTGCATGATAATGATCACATGCTCATGATAATTTATCTTCTAATAAGTTTAAAGCTGGAGTGCTGTGTGTACTGTATTTGGATTAGAACTCAAATGTATGGGGATGTGGCCATGAATGAATGACCTTAAAACAAATGTTTTGCATTCATTTTGGATTACACATTAACAAACACCACCACATAACTTCCAAAGCTGAAATTGAGCTCCATCTTGTTTTTGTTTGGCGACTGAATTAAACACTCCATTGGTAAGCCTCCGGACAGCTGATGTATCTACACCTTTATAGTCATTCTATCTCATTTCTTTCTTTTTTTTTTTCAATGAATGAGGCCAACCCCAGTCTATAAAAATTCACACGTACCCACCCTGAGTGTCATGAACTAGTGCTAAGGAAGTACATATATGACAGCTTTCTCAGTCCATCCTTGGGAAGTCATATTATTTACAGAATTGACCAATCAACAAATTTGTACAATTTTCCAGCACCAGAAACAAAACAATGATGTAAAGCTTTCACATCATTGAAAGAACTATTTTCATTCAATGGATAAAAATGGATGTACTTTTTTGTTTATCTCTTGTCATTTGGAAGGATTTGTTTCCTCAAAGCCTCATCAAGTCTGGAGTTTAATGCAACTTTTCAAGCAATTGAGATGGAAAATGGCAGGCTATAGAAGATTGAAATTATATTTTCTGTGTGACTGGAAATTGAGTATTATTTGATGTAATTTGTGACTGTATTCTTGGAAATCAACAGAATCCCTTCCTGATTCTTGTGGTTGTGCTGATAGCCAGCGGCTTGTTCATGTTCACTCTCAAGTCCACTCAGTTTAATTTGGAAGGTTTCATCATGGTCCTGTTGGCCTCTTTTATTGGAGGGATTCGCTGGACTCTCACTCAAGTGCTTATGCAGAAAGCAGAGCTTGGTAAGTGTTTCTGCGAATAGAAAGTTGGATGTTTCTACGAAGTTAACACTATTTCTATAACTTTGTTCTGTATTGTAAACTGGCACACAGGCCTTCAGAACCCCATAGACACCATGTACCATCTGCAGCCTCTCATGTTCCTGGGTCTCTTTCCTCTGTTTCTTCTGAATGAAGGTAAGTCTGGTAAAAGTTGGGTACATCTTCATGCTGGAATTCTGTAGTCTGCACAGACAAGATCTACCTGCATTAAAAACAAAAACAGGCCAAATCAGCTAATCGGTTTCAGACTGGTCAAAAACAGATTGTTCCGTCAAAACTGGTGTTGCTGAAAATCCTTCATCCCTTCACCCCCAAGATATTAATTTGTGTTTTACCATGATGACTCTAATAAGCCAGATTCCAGTTCAAATCAGACTCCAGTGATCATAAAATTTTTATATTCATACAATATTTTTATTTTTTAACGGTGTAGGTATTCCCAGAGTTCCAAAAGAACCCTAGTCCTGTTTGTTTGCGGTGAGAACATCATATAACCATTCAATAAAGGCAACAAAATATGCTTTTTGAATGAATACAGCCACAGTGTGTGCATGTGGCATTATGGGATGGCGTGTTTCTGTTTACAACGTAGCTTTAATCATTTTCGTTTTAAGCACTAATGCTATAGTAAAAGATTCCAAGGGTCAAAATGCAGCAATGTCTGTCCATTTTTACCACAATCTTAGCGAGTCTTCTGCCGTTCTGGCCTCCATTGTTTACTGTGTGGAAGTTTATTCTTTCCAATCGAAAAGGATTTGGGGAAACGCGTACCTTTTTCCTAAGGGCATATTGAAAATGGGCGTTCAAAAAGCGTTCCTTTAAAATAATGGTTATACATTTATTTTGACGCTATTTAAGTTGTTTTAGGGAGTAAAATGTCACCTGACCTTTTCTTGACATTAGCACTCTCTCATTAGCAGAGCATTTGGACACTAACCTGTTGCTTGGTTCCTTGTTATTTTGTCCTCAGGGTTGAGCGTGAGTACCACTGAGAAGCTGTTCAGGGTCAGTGAACTCTCACACCTGCTCTACTCTCTGCTCACTCTGTCTGTGGGCGGTATGTTAGCCTTTGGCCTCGGCTTCTCAGAGTTCCTTCTGGTGTCCCGCACCTCCAGCCTCACACTGTCAATTGCGGGCATTTTTAAGGTGAGAATATATCATATTTACATTTGTTCAAAGGGTTCTTGAAGCGTTCTCTTTTTATGCTGCATTTATATTCTGCAGGAGATTTGCACTCTGCTGCTGGCAGTGGAGTTCATGGGGGACAAAATGAGCACAGTCAACTGGTTGGGCTTTGTAGTGTGTCTGTCTGGGATATCTTTACATATTGGTCTAAAAACGTACTATAGTAAAGGTAAGACTTTTCTAAGGTAAGCTAGTTTTTTAACACACGGTATGACTGCGGGCTTGGGGGCCTTTCCAGCTCGTTCCATACCCTTAAGTGATACTAGTTTACTAAAAGCAGACTAATTTGGGCCAATTTTTTATGATTAGTCGATTTGGTGGCATAGTGATGTCATACATATCCGAGCGTCTCCTTTTGGGTACCATTAGCTTGTTGTAACTTTTTTTTTTTATTTCCTTTTTTAATTTCTTTCTGGGAATTGGTTCATCTAAAGTAACTTATTTAACCATTTTAGTTAATTTAAGTAACAGGACTGAGTTTTTGGCAAAGAATGAACAAATACATGCTGATTTAACAATGTCACACGATTATAGAACCAGAAAATTCTGCAGATGCAGTTATTTATGAAATATGTGAATTTTTTTCACTAAACTAATTAAATCTCTGAAGCACAGTGTTTTTAAAATGATATTGCAGGCAGGCTACATGTATTTTTGGGTAGTCAGTTGATAATATAGTATTTGAAATAAATGAAATGCCCAGAGCTTGTGTTTTTTATTTTTATGACTTTAATTGCTTGGTTCCTTTCTAATCACTGTTTTGTTTTTAAGGAAATGGTCCCATGGTTAAGCAACTACCTGCAAGGGAGTACCCAGATCTAGAGCTTCCTCTTCTGCACACAAAAGATGACTTTTGTGAGGATACGAATGATGACGAGGAGCATGAGATTCTTCATTAGTTTGAGGAGAACACAACTGTCTTAAACTCACAGGATGTCCTGAAAAGACTCATTTTGACCCTCAGGAACTGAATTACCTTCAAAGGTCCACAAGTGACAGGGTCAAAGTTGAGTGACTTAATGGGTCATTTGCTCAGATATTTAATACCCATTCTCGTGCTCCACGGATCACAAGAAATTATTTGATGTATTCAAAAAGGGTATACAAAGAGTACAATTACTGTACCCTACTACGTGACCAACAAGCCAAAGCATGCTTTTTTCAACACCCAAAGTGTCGGTCTTACTGAGGGCTGAGCTCAAGTGGCCTTATTCATTTGTTTACATGGAAAAAGATTGATCATTTAGTTCTGAATCATCCAGAAAAGTTACTTCCACTGATCATAACATGCAATAAAAGTGAAATGATATGAAATGAATGATGTCTTTCTAGGTGTTACAGAGCTGGATAAATGAATAGCTTGCTTTTAGTTCAAGCCTATGGATTGTTTATCAAATCTTTAGCCAATCTCATCATTTCCCTATTAAGGAATTTGGCTGCCTTGAGTAAAGCATACACAAGAGTAATTTAATATTTGTGGAGTCTTCTTGTAGATGGAGGGAAGTCATGGTCGAGTCATTACCCCCTTAGAGCTAATTGCATTTATTTAATGGTGATGTCTGCAAGCCAGAAGGACGTTTCAGAGAGCACAGTGTTGTTTTCCTTTAAGTAATGTAGTTGAGTTTTTGACCAAAAAGTTTAATGTTGCTTATTATTTCAAATAGTAACGCACATGCTATTTCAGAAATTAAATACTACTGAATATCACCTTTGAAAGTAGGCTAATTGTTTATTTAATAGTTTATATTCACGTTTTAAGAAGAATGCAAGATTTTTTTTTTCATATGGATTATTATTACCCACCAGCTGATTGTCTCTTGACTCCATCTAGTGGGGAGTTTGCAGAAGCTTTCGTGGATTTCCCCCAATCTTTGATAGTTGTGCTGCATAATATCCTTTTGTGTCAAACACTGAATATTCTTTTAAAGGGAATTCTCTTCGGAACACTTGTCAGTTCTCTTCTGCAAACAATACCCAATTCGATTTGCAGATTTTTTTTGGGCCATTGGTGATCACACGTTCCTCCTGGTGACCGTGTCTTAATAACAATTTGTCCAGATAATCTGTCCATCAAAGCTGTCTCCAACAAAGTCCCTTTGGGTTTCTGTGTCCCAATATTTAAATACACTTCATGGAAACATGATACAACCATAATAGGCAACATACAGTGGTGCTCATACGTTAAACATCAACAGCCTCTTGAGGTAGTTGTCCATGAGGTTCTTTATCTTCTCTGTTGGTAAAGCAGGCAAAAAAGCCTCCAACTCTTGTGAATTCTTGCATGAACTGCACGTTTGAGTTCTAGGTTCAAGGTTCAATAATATTGAGGTCAGAAAACTGAGATCACTCCAGAACCTTCTCTTTCTTCTGGTGGAACTAATGGTGGACTTGGCCTTGTGTTTTGGATCGTTGTCTAGTTGGCACCCTGCATTCATCTGCACATTCATTTTGACCAAGGTTCCTTTGCCTATGGAGCTCACACATCCCCAAAACATCAGTGACCCACCTCCATGTTTCACATTGGTGATGGTGTTCCATTCATGTTGCCTCCAAATGTACTGTTTATGGTCTCATCGCTCCAAACAACTTTGTTCCACAAGTCCCTTGTGCTATTTTGGTGGTCTACCTGACCATGGTTTGGTTTCAACAGAATCCCTCACTTTCATACATCATAGAAGCAGTAGTCGGCTAATGATATTTGTGCAGCAGATGAAACACATCAAGCTTCGCAATGAGAAGATGTACACTTGTGCCATCAAGTCAGAAATGGCAGAAACCAATGGGACCAGGTACATTCAGCCAAAAAACCATATCCCAGATACAACAAGCCACATACTCAAATAAACACTTATTTTGCTGTAGCAGAAGGAAGCTTGTTCGTTAAATGTCTGCAGAGTTGCACACTAATGACTGGAGCTTTAGTGAATCATGGTGGAGGTTCCTTAAACGTTTGGGGTGCCTTTTCTGCAAATGAAGACGGGGAAAATTGGGATTAATGGTGTTTTTGATGTTGATAAATAAAGGCAGATTCTTATCCATCGTGCAATACCATCAGGGAGGCAAATGATTGACCATGAATTAACAAAAAAAAAGTACAGGAAGTGATGCCATGGGTCCCACAGAGCCCTGATCTCAACAACAGTGCGTCTGGGACATCCACAGAAGATCTGTGGTTAGTTCTCTGAGAAGTTTGAAAGAAACTACCTGCTGAGTTCCTTCAAAAATGTTTGAAAATGTAGCTATTGAAAGCTATTTGGTGTCATCAAATATTGGTTTGATTTGCAGGCATTTTACCCGCCCAAAACTTGGAACAGTATCTATTTTGTCCATGTGAGGTTGTGTATGTCTATATTCATATTCGTTCCACCAAACTGTCGTCGTTTTATAACTATGTCTGAATAATCTGCCTAAAATAAGCTCTTATTTACATTTTACAGTAATTAAAGTTAAAAACAAAGGTTACATTGATGGACGTTGCTTCCTCAGAGGATTAAAGTGACAGTCGCTTGTTCCCGCCTCTTTCTTTAACTAGAGGAGGGATCTTCGTTGACCCGGGTCAGATTTCACAAGCCAACCAAAGTTGAGACACCCGTGGAGTAGATGGGAAGTGAGATACCGGGACCCGAAGTGTTAACGTGCTTTACCTGTGTGGAATGCGCCAGGTACACGCTTCAGCTTCAGGTAAACTGCGATATTTACAGATGTCTAGTCACTTTAATGTCTATGGTCGAGATTCTCAAAGCCGCATGCAGAAATGTCGTTTTATGAAGTCTCTGTAGTCTGTAAAGAGCATTGTTTGAGTTCCATGCTATTTTCTTTAAAGTGCGTGTGCTTTAATATATCCACAGCTTTGTTTAGGTGTGTCATAACAACAACAAATACTGCTATTCATTTATGGGACCTTACATAAAATTTCAAATGATTTCTGCGTTAGTTCTAAGTGATTCTTAAAGATGAACTTGAACAAAAAAGACTTGCTGTCTTTCTTTGGCATTGTCATGTCCCGTCATTAATTTCAGAGTTTGGAGATGTGTGTAGCCATAGAAAATAAAACAGGTGTTCAGTATTTATCCCTATCTAGTAATTGCCTCCAGTAAGTGGCTCTGTAAGTCTTTTTCTTTCCTTCCTTCCTTCCTTCCTTCCTTCCTTCCTTCCTTCCTTCCTTCCTTCCTTCCTTCCTTCCTTCCTTCCTTCCTTCCTTCCTTCGAATCTCTATAGGTTTGAAGGAAACATGATAAAAAAGGCTTTTGAATGACTTGCATATCTCCTTTCTAAACTGGGCCGGCACAAAGCCAAGACTTGATTCCAATAGAAGATCTGTGGGGTTGTACTGTACAGTTTATGAAATTTGTATTACAAACATTGCAATCTTCCTGAATAATCTACTGTTTCTATGTGTTTATAAATCATCTTTTCATGAAATATTATTAACATTGTAAGGTCACAGGGGGGATAATAAGTTTGTCTTCAACTGTGTGTAATTTTAGTGTAACTAATGTAAAGTAACACAGATACTTTCTTCGCAGTTATTTAATTGATTCCAGTAAAGTTATGAAGGCCGGCAACATCCTCGTCATCCTTCCAGAGAGAAGACACCTTTTCTTGGGGATGATCCTCCTCATGCTGATTACTGAAGCTCATGCACAAGGTTATATGTCTTTCACTTTACCATGTGGCAGTTCTGAACAACACTGAAAAGAAAAGAACCATTATTGTTGTGACTGCCTTCAAAACCATTGTTGTTGAAATGAAAAGAAAAGAATCTTTATGGTTTTGGCTGCCATAAAAAAAGCGTTGAAAAGAAAAGGAAAGAATCTTTATGGTTTTGACTGTCATCAAAAGAGCTATGATTATAATAAAGGGTTAATGGACATCTGCCTGCAATAAAATCTGAACCTTTTTTACAGTTGAATGTCAAATGTTGGGTATTTACAGTAGATTTTCTGCTACATGCAATAATCACCACATACATTTTTTCAACATTTATCACTGCTTTTAATTTTCAACCATTTGTTTAGTATTATTCATTCATTCATTTATTCATATTCCAACCTGTTTATTCCCTTTTTTACTCCGGCTAACAGTGGGCGAGTGCCGGGGATACACAATGGATACACAGTGTGTAGTATCAAATTTGACAAAATAATAACAGATCTTTCAAACTCAGGCTCAAAATTGAGTTGAGGAACTGAAATGTAATTATTATGAAATTATTAAGAAAATGAAATTTTTATCTATGTAGCTTATCATAGTGCCATTTTATAGTAATAAAATCAAACAAATAGACATCAACAGTTGTGTTTACAGCTATGTACATATTTTATATGTACTTAATTTATATCTACAGTAGGTTAACATTTATAGGTTAACATTGTTATGTATTATATCTACCTGGTATATGTATTTAACACTTTACAAGTTTACAGTGTACTATTAAAGCTTTAAAAGTGAGTCAAACCCCAGAGTAACTGATACACAGTGGCTGTTTGGAATCAAGTAGAAATGACGCGACCCACCTATTGTTTAATTTTGATTTGAAATATAATGTGCAGGTTTTAGAATAGTTTTATGTTTTCGGTTTTAAACGGACATTATAAGAGACAAGGGATCTTTTACATTAAGACTCACAATCTGCAAGTTTTTAAAAATATGAGAAAAAGCGTCTTTCACTTTCATTTTACAGACCCAAAATCGGTGCCATCAGTGCCATCTAGTGGTGAAAAGAAGGGGTAATTCTTGGAAGCACAAGACCTGGGATATGGCTTGTGTTTTTAAAAGTTCTGTCAAAAAAGCACAATGCCACAATATAAGGTTTAGGAAAGGTTTGCCTGTGTTTATATTATTTTTACATTGTTTTGACCCTGTCTTTGCTTCTTGGGGGGATTTATGAATTTTTATGTACTCTCAAAACTTCATATAAACCATAAAAACAGTTTGTTTCTCAATTATTGAGATTCTTTGCCGAAAAAATGACAAAATTTAATTCTCAGAGTTGTGTTTTTGTACAATTTCAGGATTGTTTTTTTAAAGTAATAGACAAATAAATAAATAATGGAATGGAATAATCTTTTTCAAAAAAAAAAAAATAAATAAAAAAATAAGTAGCTGGGGTTGCACTAAAAAATTATATCCAGCACTGCCACAGAAAACTGTTTGGAAGTAATTTATTAAGATCAAATTCTAGTAAAAATGCTCAAAAACCATGAAAGCTTCTTTATGTACAAATGAATATGTGTCCCGTAAACATTTGCTTTCACAGGGTTCTCTTTTTAAAGAGATAAAAAGTGCTTTTTACAGTTAAACTGAGGGTCAAGTATATGTTTCATAGCCTTAAACTCTGTTAGAGCAACTGCATGGAGAACTCTTTGATAGAAAGGTTTGCATCTTAGCGTTCAATCAAGAAGTATGTAATTTTCAGCACTAAACTGTGTAGTCATGTTTAATGTGAAAACCTTAGAGTATAGGACAAGCTTAGACAAGAACCATGCTGTTTTCAGCATGTTTGTTATGAAATAAGAAAATGCTATGTTTCTATGATGTCGATATTTTACAGAAAGGTATCATATTAGGTTTTATGGCTGAGCTAGCATTTTAAAGACATTTGAAAGAAACTGAAGCATTTATAAATGCATCCTCAATGAACTCGATGTTTTCCCAGGGGGAAGGAAATTCTTGGTTAGCAGCAAGTTACAATAACAGAATGCCCTGAAGTCCTGAGGCCGTTGTGCAATGGTGTGGAATCCCTAGACAACTGCTCATCGCCTTCACTAGATGCTTTCTGTCTGCATATGGCTATGAAATGTGGAATCATCTCGGTCCTCTCTGGGCCCCATGTTATCCCAGTCTTCCCTAGACGACACATGCTGCGCTTGTGTTTTCCACACTGTTTCTGTCCGAGCAGTTGGCAGCACATGTGTTGTCTTCTGGGTTCATGGCGCTGTTGTGTCAGCCAGAGAAGTGCTTTGTGCCTCTGATCTGCTGCCAGTTAATGCAGAGATGTTTATTTGTAGCCATATTGGACAAATATTGTTTTTCGCTTAGAAGTTTCAGGTGGATTCGAGCCTTCAGAATGAGTCAATTTGGTGAAATCACATGCTTTTGTTTTATTAAATGAAGAAAATGGTTTACACTAACATGATTGTATAGATTTATTATGATTTAATAGATAATAGTATTTTTAGAGAAAAGTAACTGGATGGTTAAAGTTTGTAAACAAACATTTAATGTTGGCTTGTAAAAGTGCTGTTTTCAAACTATTTTTAAAGATTGTTAAATGATACATTGATAATTTATCAAATTCTTTTGGGGGGGGGGGTGCTGGGGTAAACAATGTGGTCAAGGATGTCAGTAAAGGTTCTATTCTTACTCTGTTGATAAAACAAAGTCCTATGTTTCTTGCATTTTCTAATAAACAGATTTGGTTGTTACGGTAAACAGTGTGGTTGCTATGGGGGATTCAGTGATACCGTGATGTTCCCAATGTCACTATGACATGAACCAACCCCCATTTCTCTATCATTTACCAAATCTGAGATAAAAAAAAAAACTCTGAAATTTTGGTAAACAGTTTGGTTGCTAGGGAGCTTCAACATCAACAAACAGCTTGGTGAGAACTAAAAGAGTTGGTGAGATTATGCACAAAGTCCACAGAAAATTCAACCGATGATCATTAAAATGTTTGAGAACTTGGTCAATGACATAAAGGCAACTGGTGGTCTGTGGTACGACATGCTGTTTGGAAGGTTGGAGATCCTGCCATGCCTGTAGAGACACCTGCCTAAAAAAAACGTGCATCTCAGACTTGCCAAACAAATATGTTTGCCCTAAACATTCAAGGAGCCTCTACCATGCTTCACTTTCTCATAGACATTTATTTTTGTACCATTCTCTAGCTTTTGACGAACAAACTGCCTTCTGCTACAGACAAACGTTTTGACTCCTACGTTTTCCTCCATACTTGACCTTGTTTCCACACCAGAGGCTGTTTGCCTACAACTCTTCCAAGAAACCCTCATTGGGCAATATTTCTAGTTTTCAAATTTAGCTGTGTATTTTGGTCACTCGTGTCTGTTGCTGCCCACTTGCAGGGATTCGCTCTGTACAGGTCACTCACCTTTCACTTCTATGGGAAATGGGGAGTCGGCAATCCATCTGGCATGCAGGCATCTATGTTTGAATACGGGTGCATTTGCAGGAAATACATAGACACAGAGGACAAAGATCCTCATGTTTTTTGGGGTCATTGGCATCGTACCCCTCATCTGGGTTTTGCCGTTACATGCCTGCATATGCTTCATGCTGGCCTTTGACCTCGGCAAAAGCAGATTTCCTGTACCCCTCGAAACGATGTTACTCTTGGACAGCTGGAGCCATGGCATGACATGAAAGAGGCGATTGTCACAAGATGGTGGAAATTATGCAGATGGGCTGAAGACAAGGGCAGAGTTGAGCGAGAGAACAACGATGAAGGAAGCAGCGGAATGAATGAAAAAAAATTCCCAGGCAATTATTGGAGAGAAAGTCGAAGAAAAAAAAAAAAGGCAGCTTCTGCAGGAAGCTTTGATCTTGTGAGCTGTACAGTACATTTATCTCTTCTCAGGAATCTCTCTTGTACTTAAAGGCTTAGTTTTGTCCCTTGTTTGACGTGCTTTGTTTGTGAGAGTACTGTATGACGCTAACAAACGTATCGCCCTCATCTTTCCGAGTTCATCTGTTCGCTTTTCTAAAGGTGTTTTGCAAACTTGCATTCCTTTAAAGATGTTTCATGGTGTCTTTGGATGCGTTTCCAGGGCGACTGAAGCTGACAGTTTTGTCGGAAGATCGGCTGCAGATTAAATGGAAGGAAGCCGAGGGGCCAGTGCAGGGATACAAGGTCCGTGTGCGGCCAATCACAGGTCAGCCTGCTTAACTATGTTATGCGAAGCACGTAGGGTTCATATTTGATGGTAATGGTTAAAAACAGTTGTGCAGGGAATGTGGAATGTTGATTAACTAAATGAAGAACAGGACAGTTACTTTCACATTAAATATTATGCATATTATGCAAAATTTCTGACATTCAAAGCATCATCAAGGTTTATTCAGAGTCATGTTTGTTAAACGCTATATTCCTTTTTAGTGAGTTTACAACGGCTCAGTGTTCATAGCACCACCCATAGCTCTAGCACCGCCCACTGACCAATCAGATTGATCGCTAGTGCAGCTCATCTCTATGCAGAGCAAACACGCTGTCTGACCTAGAACCATATCTTATGATAAAAGTACACATTTATAAATCTACTCAACAAGAAAATTTGAGTATTATTATTATTATTAAATCTTACACATTATTATTAAATCTTATGACCCTGTTTTTAATTTCAAGTTCAAGTTCGTTTAATTTATATAGCGCTTTTCACAACAGACATTGTCTCAAAGCAGCTTTACAGTAAACCAACAAGTTTAAACTCAACAATGAAAAAAAAATTAATAAGTGGTGTATATGTCCCTGCTTTTTCTACTTTTTCTTTTCTTAGAGGTCCCCCAGCCAGAACTAATGCTGACCACCACACGTGGAAGAGCCACAATCGCAGGCCTGGACTCCAGACAGGAATACCTGCTTCAGGTTATGCTGCTCAATGGAACGCAGGAGAAACTCCTCGCAAAAAGGCGCTTTACAAGTAAGAAATGAGGAATGCTGTTTTATTTTATTAGCTTTTTAGTGAGGTTTCATACACATCACTAATTCAAAGTGCTTTATAGAAGAATAAAATCCTTTACACATCAGGTGGAATTTTAACATGTGTTTTAATCACAAACTAAACAATATTATATATCAAAATAATAATTGTTAATGGCCCTTTATACAGCCACAATGCAACTTTTCAGTGAAAAAAGGCGTAAATGATCTTTTCGCTCCTAGGTCAATTTCGACCGCAACATATCTGACCAATCACAAATCAGCTTGTTGCTAGGCTACAGCAAATTGTAAACATTCTACAAAGTAGTGACTTCCAGTGTTTTTAGCTTATTTATTTATAATTTCCCATTTGTAGAATACAGAGACTGAAATCCACAATTTAGACTATTTCTTGGCGAATTACCATTTCTTACAAGAACACCATTTATACGTTTATGCACAATTTAGCTTAATAAATCTGAAAATGTGTCATTTCCTGCAACAATCGGTCTGAGCACCATGAAAGGTCCACTTCTTCAATATCCAGCAAAGTCACAATTCTTTAAGTTCAGTCATAACCAACTTTGATTTTGACATTTGGTAAAAATGTCATTGAAGAATTTAGAGTAACCTGGTGTTCTCATCGTGAGTAGACGAGGGCTATGCCAAACATCTGGGAAATGTGGGGATGAAAGAGTAGGTTACTGTGTCGACCCATGCAGGTCTGGGCAGGCCAGCCATGTGCTTTGGCTAGAGGCCCATGCCTGCTTGTCTGATGGATTATTCCATTGTTCCCTCATAAAATCCAAGGCATCCACTCAGTTTTTCCATCTGCATATGGACAATATTGATAAGAGTCAATAAAATAAATAAAATGTTATGGGATGTGCATGTAATCTGCATTAATAAATCATGAGATGCCGTTTACATACACTTTATATGTTTGTTGTTTCTCAGTTGACGGGTTACGCGAAGAAGAGTTGATTCGCAGTGGGAACAGGGAACAAAAGAAGAAAACTCCCTTCTTTGGCTCTGGTGAGGTGGATGATGTGACAGAAGCTCTTGCAGCACTCCCCACTGTGCTCTACAGGGAACCAACCACTACAGGTGGAGGAACACAGTCACTTTTCATTGTTTATGCTTTTGTCTACAAATCTCTTTGTAAAATTCCTTTAGTTTCTGGCTATGCTTGATTTCTTTTAAGAACGGATTCAAAAACTGCTATATTATGGACGAAAGGTTGGTCCAGATTTGTGATTATATATTCTACGTCATGCAAATAATGCTCAAATTAAATCACATGTATTTTTAGAAAGAATTCGGAAATCTTCTGAGATTTTTAGCATTCCCTCTGAGCTCTCTCTCTCTCTCTCTCTCGCTCTCTGTCATTATATGTGTTTTAATGGTGGAGCTGCAAATGGTAGACCCAGTGCTTGCTTTTTTCACAAACCTATTAATAAGAGTCCATTCTGCTCCAAACGCCTGTAATCAGTGCTGCTGTGATGAGAGAGGGGACCGGATGGGAAGCACTGGGAAGGTGTTTTTAGTAATACAGACGTCGTTTACTGTGCTTTTCAAACAAGATAATGCACCAACCAAAGATTGTTTACAGAGCAAGTAAACATTTAGCAATGAGTTTCTTTTTATAAGAGATTTATAAATGTGTTTTTTTTATCCTTCTGGTCTTCTTCATTTGAATAAAATAATGTAACTTGATGTGTTTAAATATTATATTCAACTACAGCACCTCCTTATGTACCCGAGCTGGAGCTTGTGAAAAAAGAGAAGAAAAAGAAAAAAGACAAGAATCGATCCAAGACGGAGGATTTAAACAATGAAGAAAATGCAGAGATTTTAGAAAATGGCCGAAAAAACAGCCCAGCGGTCACAGGTAAAACCTGTCATATAAAGCCAAGAAATAACATCAGTGCTTTATGGATGTTTCCCATGTCTGTGTAGTAAAGGCTAATAACAGAATTAGCGAGAGACCAGAGTTAATTATACCCTATAGGTTGCTAACTTGGCCCCTTTTGTTCCCTCAGGACTAGCATTTGTTCCCTCCTTCCTCTAGCACACATATGGATAGGAATGCAGCATCGACGTGCTGCACAAAAAAGATATTGCGTAATCTTTAGATATATTGTTTTAAAGAGCTGAGAACACTGAAAAAAAAATAAGACATTCCCTCAGAGCAAACATGCATAGACAAAGCTTGACTTCCAAAGTTACTTGTATATGTACTCAAGTGTTTTAAAGAATCCAGATTTTGCCTTTAGGTGCTTTCACACCTGTCTTTTGGTTCTTTTGGTCTTGAAAAAGAGGAAAAACTGAAACATTGTCGCATTTGTCTACAGTTTCAGTCGCCTTTTCTTGTGTGCACTAGTTGAATAAACCAAAAAACAGTCATGTGACAACACCAGTCATTGGTGGGGGTGTAACGACACACTAAGCTCACAATACGATACATTCCTCGACATTATGTCTATGATACGATCATGAACACTTTTTTTAACCAACTATTGAAACTGTTTAGATCAGGGGTGCTCACACTTTTTCAGCTTTTGAGCTACTTTTAAAATGACCAAGTCAAAGTGATCTACCCTCTACAAAAATGTAAAACATCAATCAACAAAATTATTTTCAACTTTGTTGAGAATTGACAAAACACACATAATATTTAATCATTTACATTTTTTTGTAATAACCTGAGTTTAATTTGATGACTTGCACTGAATTGAATCATTAGAACAGTTGAGTGTGACCTGTCCTGAATTGATGGTAATAGAGTGATTTTTATGGGAGGAATTGAGCTTTGATCCAAAAAATCAAGAATAAAAATTATTCTCTAATAAATATTTAAATTTTTATTGAAACTGAGTCGTGCAGTACAATATGCAGGTGAGGAGTGGCGTGTTGCTTGATTTTGGTTGTAATAGAGCAATTTAGAATGAAGTTATGAAGCATATTCTGGGTAAAACATATTTTGGATCTGGTAATTTGCAGACGGTCCCTAAGCGATTCCATGTCAGCGGGTTGCTCATAGACGGTAACGTGTTTCTGCGAATGCCGAGGGAAACTTGTTTTGATAAAAAACGTTTTGTAGTTTGTCCGCTACATAACACAGATTAAAAATAGGTATTATTTGTTTACTAAGAACATTCTGGTCTCGAGCTACTGAGCAGAAAAAAACCAATCCGTGAATCTGCAGCTAACTTTACTGAACTGTGACGGGATGGATGATCGGCTGATATTGTTTCAATTTCACGCCGCGATCGACCGGTAGCACCTCCTCGATCGACCGGTCGATCGCGATCGACGTAATGAGCACCCCTGGTTTAGATAACAAACAATCATTGGAAAAAAGGAATGGAGAGAGTTAATTTTATAATCTTTCTCATTTAAAATGTGAGTAAATGATCATTGTTTCCTAGTAAGTATTACATAAAACAAGAAAACAAGGTAAAGAAGTTTCAGAAGTGACTATAATCATAATCTTCAGCTCCTAGACGATGTCTCCCAGTAGTTTCACGATACGTATTGTGACAATTTTGTATTGCAATATAGTTACACCCCTAGGCATTGGCCAAATACGTAAGTCTATGTAGGTCATTTGGAAATGCATCAAAACCACTTCTACCAGAAGGTCATGGTAAGCTACTTTTTTTGCTCTTGACATGCACTTGAGTTCTTTTAACCTACCAAACGAATCATACATGAAGAGAAACAGACTCTGTTGCGTTTCAAACAACCTTAACAAGGTTCGTGTGAAAGCACCCTTTAATTACAGCTGTGCCATGCAATATTTAACCACTAGAAGCCATATGTCTAAAAAAGGAACCAGTTTGTTCATTTTGGAACCAGTTTGGCAATTTGCTAATGCAGAATTGTTGGATTTTTGACTCTTAAGACTTTTGTGTCTAAAGATGTTTCAACGCGAAAGTGCAGTGGTGACGCTCGTGCAGATGTGGTCATACTAGTGGATGGGTCCTGGAGCATCGGCCGCACAAACTTCAAGAAAGTGCGTGAATTCCTCGAGGGCCTCACCGTCCCTTTTAAAATTGGCCCTGAAGGGGTTCAGATTGGTGAGAATCTTTTATTAGCATTAATTGTTGAAGGAAAATGGTTTTGAATCTTATTTTTCTGAGATCTAACAGATAGTTTCATCACGAACTGGAAGTTACTTCACAACTAGTATTGTGCAGACTCTTTAAATAAATCTGCCTTCTTCTGCTTATCTTGAGGAAGAGATATGCAGCTGGCTGTTTTCTCTCAGGAATCTTCCCTACTCCTCCTCTTACTCCTTTGTCTCTCTCTCTTTCTCTCTCTCTCTCTCTCTCAAAGCAGTTAGTTAGCTATCTCGCATTCTCAGTGTTTTAAAGCTAAATAAAGCTTATTTTTGTGTAATACCTTCTTAAACCTTGCTTCCAGAGTCTTCATAAAAATTATCTTCAAATAATCACAATTTTTTTTAATCAGAACTATAATAAAGTGGAGATTCATAGTCTCGTGAAAATTTAAAAGCAGTTTGGATGGTTTTCAATGTCAGTTATAGTTGTTCATTTAGTAAATGTTTAATCCAGTACCAGGAACTATTTTGTAAGTCCTAACAAATACACATTGTTGTGCTTTCAGCATTATCTCAATATAGTGGGGATCCTCGTACAGAGTGGCATCTCAATAACTTCACCTCTAGAGAGCCGCTCCTGGAAGCCATCAGGAACTTCAGATACAAAGGAGGCAACACTTTTACAGGTGATTATAGTATAAATTTTATATTTTATATACTTTTATAATATAATTTTCACAGCAAAAATGGAAAACGATTTTTATGTTTTATAACAAAAATCAAGTGTGAAGATGAAATAAATATTCATAAATCCCCCAAAAAGCAAAGACAAGGTCAAAACAAGGTATATATATATGTTTTGCTTTGTGGCAGAACTTTGAAAAACATAAGCCATATCGCGTCTTATACTTCCAAGGGTTATTCCTTCTTTTCACCACTAGATGGCTGTGTCGGCGCCAATTTGAGAATGAAATTTGCAAATTATGTGTCATAACTCTTATAATGCTCATGTAACACATCAAATATCAAAATTTATAACCTTTTTGAAACCTACACATCATATTAGAAATAACAATTGCTGGGTCGTGTCATTCCTACTGAATACAAAACAGACACACTGATGTGTGCAGAGACTTCTAAGGGTTAATTACTCCATTTTAAGTGACATCTGCTCTGCTTTTACCCTTTTTATTGATATCATTATAACTATAAATACCTATTCCCAGCTGCTACATACACTAAATATATTGATGCATTTTTCAGATGCTTTGATTCAAACGAGTTACACTTCCAGGATTGAACACATTTGGCCAGTTTTTGCTTTCCCTGCAGTTCAAATCTTAAGATCTTTATGTTGTAAGTGCTGTGCTCCACAGGAAAGCAGAGCTACTGACATCATGACACAGATAATTGTCAGGGTGAAATCTACTGCGCCATCAAAGCCGCAATATCGAAGGTACCAAACTGAACACGGGCCTTGTTGCAGGTGTCTTTGCGTTCCGCAAGGTTCTAGTTTCAGCTGCTAAAAATCCTTCGTCTACGTTCTGAGAACACATGTTTTGGTTGAAACTGCGGACAAATTCACGACCTCCGCCATTGATTTTTTGTTTTATATGAAAGTATATAGAATATCTTCCCTGTACATTTTTTAACCCTCTTTTTCTAGGCCAAGCCCTCATCCATGCCCTTGAGAATAATCTGAAGGAGGAGATGGGGGCCCGACCCAACACTCCTCAGTTCCTTCTGCTGCTGACTGACGGGAAATCTCAGGATGATGCCATTGCTGCAGCTAACAGACTGAAGACTACTGGGGTGGAGATCATTGCTATAGGTTGAAGCCCATCTTTTCAAATGACCCACTTTCAGATTTACAGGGCTGTTGGAGGTTCGAATGTGTTCCCTGCATGTGTTCAGGAGTGAAAAATGCAGATGAGGCAGAGTTGAGGCAAGTGGCATCTGAACCACTGGAGCTAAATGTGTATAACGTCAATGACTTTCCTCTGCTCACTAAACTTGTGGGGAGATTAGGGCGCATCCTCTGTGGCAAAATTGAAGATCGGATTAAAGCCAAGAGTAAGTTGACCATATTTCAGTTATTTATTTCTGTGGAATCTAAACTAGTTAAATGTATGGGACATGTCTCTTGTTAAAAGGAATGGAGCATCCCACTCAGGACCCAGCCATACAGTATCCCAGTCCAACTGATCTGCAGTATGTGGGACTGGGCTCGAGAGAGGTGCGTCTGCACTGGACCATCCCCAGCAGAATCCCCCAGCAGTACAGGCTGGTGTACCACACCGCTGAGGGACAAGGTCTCAAAGAGGTTAGATTATACAATACAGTGCTGATCAAAACGAATTGAACTGTTCTGATTTTAAATAGCACTACATACAATTTGTCACTTATATGAAGGCAGTTCAAAAAGATGCTGTAAACAAATACCCCAAAAATTCAAGCTACCTCCACCATGCTTAACTATTTTATTAGCTTTTAGCCCACCCATTTACAAACTTTCATTTCTACTTGAGTTCCTTGGCCGTGTTTCAGTATGACTTTTCCACAAAGACCACTTCTGGCTAGACTTCTCTATGGGTGTCCCACCAGTTCCAACTGGATACCATTTTGTCTGTTCTGAGTTGACAGGTTATGATTTGGAAGGGTAAAAGCTAGTGTCAGTAATTAACATTCACAATTTTGAAGTGCAAACGGGAGCTTGAACAGTACATTTTGAAACCCCAGTCTGCTCCCTCTCAGGGAGAGACCTTGTTGATGCAGTATAACTACCTTGTGTCTTGCTATGCTCAATCTTGCCATGACAAGACACGTCTCCTACACAACTGTTTCTGTTTCAATTCATGACAGGGTTTTACGTTTAACATTGATGAACATTAGAACCTATTGATGTATTTACACTCTGAATCCTCTCTCTTGACCCCTTGTGTTCCTGAAATCTTGGTATAACTATGAAAACATTTAGAAATGTGTTGCTGATATAAAAATAATCTGCTTCCACATAACGATGGGGGTGTGCTACTTATTTTCAGCAGTCTACGAACTTGCCACTGGTACATACTTGGGGGTGTTTTTTATAGTTTTCTTCAGAACTATAATTATGCTCATTGCTGTGGTTTTTTTTTATGTGTGGAAAAGTTGGTTTGTAGCGCCATCTAAGGGCTAAAGGTTCTTTGATTGCATCATCTGATTTCAAAGAGTGTTATTGGTTGACTTCAGGTGGTGGTGAATGGAACAGACTCCACAGCTCTGCTGACAGGGCTCTCCTCACAGACTCAGTATCATCTATCTATCTTCCCTGTCTACGAAAACAACGTGGGCTCTGCTCTCAGAGACACCTTCACCACATGTGAGTTCCAACTGTAATATTTAAAAACTTTCATTAGCTTTCAGTATAGGCTTCTGAAATAAATTAAAACAAACAAGCAAAAAATGCATGTTTCTCTAATTGCCTTCATTTAGAGAGAGAACTCTAATTCTTACAGCAACACAGCATAAAATAAATGGAATTTGTAACATTTAATGTCTTTACATTTTGTTGAACGTGAACCGATGCCACAAGTAAACAATTTGGGAAATAAATGTCGAATTTTGAGTTACAAATGAGGAAATTTTGAGGCGTAAAAGTTGAAATTTTGAGAATTCAAAAGTTGACATTTTGAGGTATAATAGTTTAAATTGTGAGATACAAAAGTTGACATTTTGGGATTCAAACGTCTTAATTTTGGGATTCAAAAGTCAAAATTTTGAGGTACAAAAGTTTAAATTTTGAGGTACAAAAGTTGACATTTTGAGGTATAAAAGTTGAAATTGTGAGATACAAAAGTTGACATTTTGGGATTCAAACGTCTTAATTTTGGGATTCAAAAGTCAAAATTTTGAGGTACAAAAGTTTAAATTTTGAGGTTCAAAAGTTGACATTTTGAGGTATAAAAGTTAAAATTGTGAGATACAAAAGTTGACATTTTGGGATTCAAACGTCTTAATTTTGGGATTCAAAAGTCAAAATTTTGAGGTACAAAAGTTTAAATTTTGAGGTACAAAAGTTGACATTTCGAGGTATAAAAGTTGAAATTGTGAGATACAAAAGTTGACATTTTGGGATTCAAACGTCTTAAATTTGGGATACAGAAGTCAAAATGTTGAGGTACAAAAGTAAAAATTTTGAGGTACAATAGTTAGAATTTTGAGGTACAATAAAAGAAATTTAATTTTGAACTTTTTAGATGTAAAAGTACAAATTTTGAAATACCAAAGGTAGACATTTTAAGATTTTAAGATATAAAAGACAAAGTTTTTGAAATACAAAGTCAAAATTTTGATAATTTAAAAATTTTTGAATTACATTTTTCTAAACCTTGGCATAAATGTGGTCATAAAACAAAACTTTTGAAACAAGTCAACTGTTATCTATTTGTTTATTTATTTTAACCTGTATATAATGTAACAAAATGACATTATAAATTATAATTATTTCTGCTCTCTGTGCAGTACCGCTGGCAATTCCTGAGGCTCTGGAGGTAACTGCATCATCTCCCAGCAGTCTGCGGGTCCGCTGGCAGCCTGCTGCTGGTGCCACACAGTACATGGCTCTATATTCAGCACTTAATGATGGAGAGCCTGACGATGCTAAAGAAGTAAGTCTCTCTTTCAGCTAATAAACACAGACAACTGAGGCCTTAACTGTTCTCTTCTTGTTTGTGGTAGGTGAAATTTGGACCTGCTCAGACAGATGTAGAATTGGTGGATTTGATGCCATCTACTGATTATTCGGTCACACTTTATGCTCTTTATGATGAGGACCCCAGCGACCCAATCACAGCCATCGGCACCACATGTATATAGTTTGTCATTCTTAATATTTATGCTTCTATATTGAGCTTAAAAGTGATTTTAAGCTGCACAAGTATCTGATCCACCCCCTCCGGTAATATACAGTCCCGTTGCCATTTCCTGGGAGCTTGCAGTTTCCAATGGTCAGTCACAGCACTCTGAAGATCACATGGGTTCCTGGAGCGCTGGATGTCCCCGCCCACCGGATCATCTACAGCACGAATCATGGCAGCGATGTTAAGCAGGTGAGCGGACCCCAAAATTAACTCTACGGATGTTTGCACAAGTGTCCTTTTCATCTTTTAGAAATGCAAGCATTTTCTTTTTCTGTCCGACAATTTTTTTCATATTTATTCCAAATAATAATAATGTACATGCACACATTTCAAGCTATGTTGTTTAAGAATTGTATTTCTAAAACAATTCTAAAGCCATCAAAAAGGGTGGGGAGTAAAAGAGGAACAAAAACATAATAATGCTTAATAAAAGAGGTCATTAACATACTTTAAATTAGGGAAAAGAACAATAAAAGGTATAAAAAATTGAGTATTTTCACACTCAATCAACTCATTTGTGCTTTAGTAATTAAGTTGGTTGGTATTCAAATCATGTGACCCTTTTTGTTTGAATCCTAAATATTTATGCCATGGTCTGAACGCTTGATTCCGCTTAATTTGTGAATTCTGGCAATGGCTGATCAGCGTCTGGCCATGAGTCTCATAGTTTTGGTTAATTTTTAGAGCAATTGCCTATGTAAATTATGTGATGAATGTTAAGATTTCGTTGAATGCAAAAATGCACTCTTGTGAGAAGTTTCTGAGGAAAGGTTTGGACATTTCACAAAGTAATTTAGTAGAAATTTAGGATTAAATTGCATTTATTAAGGCGTATACCTTAAACAAGTTAATGAAATGAAAGCTTTTTTGTACCAGTCTTTAACATTTTTTTTAATGACTTGTAACATGGGCGCAATTTTGAGAACAAAATTAAGACTTCGGTGGGAAAAAAAAGTTGACAACAATCCTGGAACTACTGCCAAGTTATTTGATCATTAAAGTTGAAAATTGGGTTGAAAAATTCTGTTTAACTGAAGGCTACATCACCAGAAAGTAATGTTACATTATTGGTCAAATAATGACTCTGACTACAACGATTCCTTCATCCTTTTACTTGAGTTCCTTCATGCTATTTTTGGGTTCCTTTCTTCCTTTTCATTCTTAAAATGGCGGCGATGAGAAATCAGCAAATGGGAACCTGCTCCCTTCTGACACCAGCCTCAAGTGGCCAGTCAATGAATTGCAATTTTAGTTACTTCCTTTTAGAAAACTGGATTGAAAGTTGGGTATAATATATATTTTTTGTCAATAATAACATCAATCTTGGAACCTTCCAACAAAATTGGTGAAATTGTGTGTTTTTTTTTAATGATTATAGCTATTTTTACATATATTTGGAAAGGGAGGACACGCAAGAGCCTGTAAGCTCAAGCATAACCAGGAAAGCTGATCAAGTCATGGCCTGTGAACCTTAAGAATTGACCAATTTTTAAATGAATATGAATAATATCCGCAATCAAAGAAAAGTAATACCAAAAGTGCAAATGTTTTTCTCACAATCAACTTTTTTTTACTGTCTCAGATGTGTTCAGTGCCTCCCGCTTTCTGTCTGTTTCTCAGGTGGACGTTAAAGGCGTGAACACCGTGTTGCTGCAGAATCTTTCTTCCCTCTCCAGGTATCTCGTATCAATCCACTCACTCTACCAGAAAGGCCTCTCCACTCCTGTCACAGCTAATGTCACAACCTGTAAGCACCTTTTCATTCCTGACTCTAGCTTGGAAGAAAGCTTGTAGTGGAACTAAAAGTTCACACAGGCCACTAGAGGGCGTAGTTGGCATTTGTTCTATTCTCGGCTTTGTCACCAAGAAGTAATGTTCAGTGTCGCTATGTCCTCTTGGGGAATAGTTTGTTTTTTGCTCCATCTGAAGACATCCAGATGTTTTAAGCTCTTTTATTGACAATATGATTTCACTCTACTCAATGAACTCAATGTGCCACCGTGCCCTTTATTGACATTTTTCTTTTATTGAAAATTTTGACATTTAATTTGGGCCTTTTTATGCCTTTATTGGATTGGAAAGTGTAGATCAAATGTGTAGAGTTTCTTAAGCTTTTTTTTCCCCTGTACAACGTGATTCAAGGCCCATTCAAATAACTTGTTAATGTAAATTGATCCACATCTAGTTTGATTTGTGTTTAATATTCAAATCAAGTCATTTTATGGTTTATTAAAGTAAAATCTTGTGGGGAAAAATGCTACAATTAGATAATCTCAAATACATTTATTTTCAAACCGTTAAACCACATTTGTCATACAAATTAGAATTCCAAAAATATTTATAAGGCATTTTGATGAATAAAATTGTGTGTGGTAATAAAGCAAGCACACTTAAAAGAAGTTTCAAATGAAAAAAAAAAACTGTAAATGACCTTTAAATAAGAGTGCAACCTGCTGATTTAAAAGGTAAAAAAAACTAAACATGAAATGAGGCAAAGAGCCAAATGCTTATTTGGCCGAGGCTCTATTGGCGCATACCACAACGCCTGACTAACGCCTCACTGCTACCAAGTGCTAGGAAGCACCATTCAGGTCCCGCGGCCCACAGGTTCAGAACAGTTTTTTTTTTTCGCGCCCCACCAGTTGGCGCTTGCGGACCGAGATTGGGCCGTGGCCCCATGGTTAAGTATCACTGGTGTAGATGAGACAGGAAGTGAATGACTGGTGACATCTGGACTCAAACTTGGGATCCAATGCGCCACCATGTTTATGTCAAGCACCCTATCCACTACACTTTATTAGGATTCAGAGCCAGTTAAACTCTCTCTTGCATCATTTGTTTCAAGGAACATGCCTGAAAGTTGACCGTATAACGAATGCCACCTACGCCATCTAGTGGCCTGTATGAATTAGTTGTTCCATTACAATTCTCATTGTGTTACATTCATGTTTCAGTGAAGGTTCCGGCTCCCTCAGACCTGAGAGTCACAAACTTTTCTGGGAGTGATATAACAGTGCGATGGGAAGCTGCAGCGGATGACGTGGTGTCTTACCTCATTAAGTGGATCTCACTAAATGGAGGAGACCTCAGGCAGGTCAGCGTAATATACCTCAATATCTCTAAATATTGATAATATATTATTCAAATACAGAATTAAACCTGATTTGATTATTTGTTGCTAACTATGCATTGCAGCTGACGGTAGATGGTCGAAGTGAGGGGGCTATTCTGGAAGATGTTGAAGAAGACAAGGAATATCAGATTTCCCTCTCTGCCCTGTATGCTGATGGTGCTCAGAGTGAGGCTGTGGCGATTCGTTACAGTACTTGTAAGTTTACTACTGTTTCTCGGGTACAGAAGAGAAAACTGGATGAGAATGCTTGTTGTTATTTTGTGCTCTGTAGTATCTGGAGGGGGTCCTAGCAGTTTATCCATTTCTGAAGAGACTGCAGTCAGTATGCTGGTCACCTGGGTTCACCCCAATGCCCATGTGCTGCAATACCGTGTGTCATATACGCCACTCCATGGAGACGCTAGAGAGAACACAGTGAGTGCTTCTGAGTATATAGCTTATGGCTCAGTCAGTAGAGCAATGTGCTAGTTGGTGCAAACCCCACGAAAGCAGGAAATTAAAAAAATAGTTTATAAAAGTGTCTCCATAATGCTTAAATGCAAATGTTGTTGCTGGTAGTCGAGGAAGACACGGCTACACATGTAGACACAGTAGAAAACATTTATTAAATGGGTGCTTTTAGGGTCAATTCCACCAAACAGCTCACAAGAAGGCTTGTGGTCCTCTTGCGAACTACCTTGAAGCAAGGTGTGGGGGACCAGTGGTGTAGATACCAGATACACTGGAGACCTGACTACTCCGGGCCAGTGGAGAGCTAGCAGGCCTGACCCTGTGGTGTCTCCCCCTGTGTGGGTATCAACGGCTGGTGCTCTCCAGCCATGCCCAGTGACTGTTCTTCCTCTATAACATGTTCACTCCAAAAAGGGCGTGCTCCATTGCAGCACCTGGCGACGCTGATTAAAAACCCCACACCCAATCACAATTTAAATAAGGGTACATTTTTATATTGACTCCCCTTTGAGTTTTATTTTAAAAACTCTAGCACAATCTGACTTTCATACCAAAAATAGAATGAATATTTACCAAAATAAAGATGTTACACTTAACCCTTAAAGCTTTAAATCTGTTAACTTCAATTAACCTTTATTAAATTCCAGAACCCGTTGCCATTCTTTGACCAACCCGCTTCTCTTTGTTATTCAATCTGTTGCAAATAAAGGCAAAATGGCAAACTTGTATAACCTGGTGTTTTTCATGAGTCTCTCTGGAATCACATAATGTTTAGGGACCAGTGGCTGATGAAAGCTCAGGTCTTCATGATGCAAATAAACATCACAAATGTTAGCTAGTGTCCAATAAGTTTATTTCTTTTGGATGATATTGTAATGGTTCTTTTTCACAGGTGTCCTTGGCCGGCAGTGAGAGGCGCGTCTTGCTGCAGAATCTGCTGCCGGACACTCGGTACAGTGTGCTTGTGACTGCTGAGTATCGCAGCAGAGAGGGAGGCAGCGCCTCTGCCCAGGGCAAGACCAGTGAGTCACAAACTACACACACTTTTTCTTTATTATTAGAAGGGCTTTCACAAAAAAATAAAAATCCATTTACGATTTCAAAACGATTTTTTTTCTTCACCAGTAAAATCTATCTGGAGATAACAAGGAAAATGTTCCAGAAAAACACAGTATAACTTTGATAATAATTAATATTAGTATTAAATTATACATTTTGGTCCTGGCCCGTGGTGTTGTGGATGGCGCGCAGGACATTTATGCGCGGTTTGTGCAGGGCGACGCAGGTTCGTCTGTCGTCTTTCCCATCCCACCCTATTCTCTCTCCGCCCTTTCTTCCTGTCTCTCTCTACTGTCCTGTCCATTGTAGTTGAAAAAAAAAAATATATATATATATATATATATATTTTTTAAAATTTACATTTTGGTGTAATTGTTATTTTGTTTTGAATTGTAATTAAACATAAAATACAATGTGTACATTTATTTTATTATTAATAATGAACGGACAGGTGTCACTTAAAGGCGTCCTTGATGACACTGCAGACCGGTCATGCGCATGTGCACAAATACCCACAAAAACAATTACTTCTAAATACTTTTCAGAGGTTTTTTCAAGTCAAACGCACAACAGCTTTTCCCCAAACTCAGAGGGTATTTGCGCATAAAAAGGTTTTTTTCTAGTCACTCTGGAACTTCCAAGTACTGTGATGTCATGTCCATACGCCTTATATACTTTTTCTGCATTAGTACTTTTCTTCTCATGTCTGTCGCTTATTTTGTGAGAAATCCCTAGAAATATATATTTTTAATGATGATTTCAGGTGTTTAAGTAAATAAATTTATCGATTCCGAAGCCCAGCCTCTTTCCCGTCCCACTTCAATCCCTCTCCTACATCTTTTCCTATCTCTCTCCACCTTCATTTCAAATGAAATCAGTAAAGAAAGTCCCCACAAAACAAATCTTAAAAAATAAATAACAATTCCTTCATGTAAACACTATCTTGTCAAGTATGGAATATTTTCCAAAATCCCATCACTGTTTCTTCCTAGAGCGTGTTGATCTCCTGTTTCTGTTTCACTCTGCACCCCAGACAGTTTGCGGGTGAGCAGTGTGAGTGTGGTGCGCTCTGACCACTCCAGCATCTGTGTGTCCTGGAGGCCTGTTCTAGCAGTTAGCGGATACCGCATAGTCATCCAGGCCCTCAGGGGTACCAGCTCCCAAATCCTCTATCTGAAGCTCCGTCTGTTTGTGCTGTTGTTTTATTCTCTACGTTTGTGTTCAGAAAAACAGGCTAAGGAGCAATTGGTAGATGCTTCCAGCAGCAGTCATTGTTTCTCTGAACTGCAGTCGGAAACGGTGTATCGCATTAGCGTGCATTCACGCCTGGGAACAGTAGAGGGAGCCGCCGTCACCATTCTTCACCCCACAGGTCAGTTAGGACTGCAGCCCTAAAAATAACCCTGCTGTGTTGTAATATGGGATGTTTTTCTCTTATAGCAACAGCTCCGGTGAGGATTCACATCCCTCCTCGGTTGCATCCTGTGCAAAGAGAAGGTGAAAGTTGCAGCAGTTGGCTCCAAACATGATTGAGCACAATACAAATCAATTATTACTTAACCAACTGGAAAACATCACACACATTTCTTTAGTTGTTTAGTCGTTTACTTCTTTTTTCAGTGTGTCCCGAGGTGACGGTCAGACATCAAGTGGTTAAAGGTATGGTTGCATTTGTAATTTTAAAGGGAACATTTTATGGATGAATTTTACAATCCACTTGGACCAAGCCTTATTAAGAGACTAAGCTCTTGTACGATTACCCTGGTTCATTGTTGATGTGCTATTAATTTTATATTTCGTTCACCATCACATTATAACTTAAAGCCAAATGACTATTTGTGGACATCTGTAAATTCACTTAAATTTTTTTTAAATTCAGGTTAGTTCAAGTCAAATCTGCCCTAAGCTTTACATATTGCAACGAGAAGCACTCCTTTGTAAGGATTTGTTCTTGCTCTAAGGATTAGGGTCTGATATTGAAAGCAAGGTTTAAGAAGATTTAACAAAAAACGTGGCTTTATTTAGCTTAAAAAAAGGAGGGGAGGGGTGTGAAACGGTACAGAGAAAGGTATGTAGCTCTCCCAGGATCTGGGCACAAAAAAGGCAGAATATAGTACTATATTTAAGAGTATTGTAACTTCCTGGTTGTGATGTATTTCCTTCTGTAATTCTATAAAATGTGCCCCTTAAAATGTGCTGATTGCTAGAAATGTGGGTTGCTAGTGTAAACAGTTTGGTCGCTAGGGAGTTTTTACTATGGATAAGCCAATATAATAAATTTAAGTATTGAAAAGGAAGGAGATGGGCTAATGTTATGAAATAAAAAGCCTGATATCAACTGATCATGGCACCAATAATTTATATATAAACATTAATAAATGATTATTCGATCTCAAAGTGATACAAAAATGTCCATTTTAGGGTTCAACATGATGGAAGCATTCGGTTTAACTCAGAGAGCTCACTCCACCATTGAGGGTGTGGCAGCTGAACCTTTTGTCTTCAGCACCTTGCCCAGTTACACCCTCTACAGAGATGTCCAGCTCACCCAAAGCACAGGGTACAAAACTCTGACACAAACATGGATCACTGAACTGCCCAGTTATTGCCTGCAATAACATCACATCTTGTGCCTCAGCTTTATCCACCCATCTGGCTTTTCTCCTGAGCATACCTTCAGCATGGTCTTCAGGCTGTTGCAAGAATCCCCTAGAGAGCCCTTTGCCCTCTGGCAGCTCACAGACAACGACTTTCAGCCCAAAATGGGCATTGTGCTGGATCGTGAGTATCTTTGAAAAAGTTTAATAATGACCCAATTTCAAAAAAATCCCCATTTTTCATTTGACTTCATCCTTCAATCTTTTGTTGTTCAGCTGAGAAGAAGGTTCTGCTGTATTTCAGCCTTGACTACAGAGGAGAGGTGCAAGAGCTGATCTTTGACCAGCAGAAAGTTCATTCACTTTTCTATGGCAGCTTTCATAAGGTTCGTATATTGATCTGATTAAATCTCTTGATCTTGATTTGCTAAATAATTCAATCAATCGAGCCTTTCTTTGTCACATAAACTCAGTACATTCAGTAAATTCTGATCAAAACATACACATGGAAAGACAAGTTACCTGAGTGGTAAAATAGGACCAATCGCTCAAACATACGCCTCTCATATTGTCCTTCAAGTACGGCAGTATGAGATTGGGGGGTTCTGAGGGCAGGGAATGTGCAATAGTCCAAAGGAAGCAACTCTCATCTTTGCAAAAGGGCTGGTCCGACCAAGGAATTCAGAGCTTCTCATTATCTTGTTCTACAGGGGAAGTTGTTTTGTCTTCAACAACTGACTTCTTGTCAATTTTGGGTCAATTTCTGTCAATTTCACTGACATCTAATGTCTGCCAACATTCTCCATTCTATCAAACTTCAGTGCATGGCTGTTTTTCCATGATGTGGTCTAAACCCACAGAACCAAAAGCTCTGCTTTATCAATACAGTCAGCCAGTTTAGTGGGCTTTTGAGCTGCACAACATCGTTGATACCCCATCGTCGGATCCACATAATCCAATCAACAGAAACCCTGTTATCAAGCTACAAATAAATGTTGGCCAGGCTCACGGTGCCCCATTTCTCCCACCCTTCAATCATGTAGCCAGCTGCAAACATTCTTGCAGGACAGTTGGGTTCCCTTACCCAGGCTTCTCGTTGAGAAGATTGTTTTGATCAAATCCCTAAGGAGAGATAGACAAGGGGAACCAGCAGGGAGAGGTATAGGAAGGACAGAGAAGAATATGTGACCAAGAGCTAAAAAAAACATTACAAAAGTTTGGCACCGAAGCGTATGCTTAAACAATCAAGACCTAGAATTGCCAAACTATTCTTTTGTGCTCAATCTATATGATGTGTAGATCGTTTGAAGCATCTGCATAAAAGTTCTGCATACTTATATTTAACCTGATTTGACCTGTTGCTGTAATGTACTTACTTTTGCTTCTTCATCTGATTTGATTGACAGATCCATTTGTCTGTCAGTCAGGTGAGCGTGTCATTATCTATAGATTGCCAACGAGTTGGTGAAAGGCCAGCGCGGCCCTTGGGAAGTTTGCCCACTGACGGTTTTGAGATGCTGGGTAAACTAATTAAAACACGTGGACCTCACAGCGGATCGGCGGCTGTAAGTTTCATTTCATTTTCACAGTCTGTTATTTATCTCTGCTATATAACATGTGGAAGGTGATTTGTTCCCTCTCGAAAGTCCTACTGAGATCTCAGGGCTGCAAGAATGAAAGACACAGCTACACAGCAATGCGACAAGATTAGCGACATCTTCAGCATTTTTTTATAGCATTATACAGGTTACGAGTGTGGGGTTGACGTTTCCCATCTTTATCCCAGATTTACGTTTCTCTTCTGTCTGCTGATGGGGAAACGTCAAGAACTGGTTACTTCAATCTGTTGATGTGAAGATCAAGTCGTCATTGTCACAATTTTAAAGGTTGCCCAAAGTTTCTTTGCCCCAGCGGCTACTTTCTTGGGGAGCCCTGACTTCAAATTTGGCACGCGTCTTAAGAGTCCATATCTGAACGTATCTGAGTAGCAAACTACATTGTCAGCTATAGCACCTGCTAGTGGCCAGTCTGGCAGCGTGGAATATCCAATTTTTATTCTGGTATTTCAGGCTGTGTTTGTAGGAAGTATTTAGAGCACTTATGTAAGAGTTTATATCGGAGCGAGTTTCCAAAAGGGACAATAATCAATTTATTTAGCAAAGACCTCTAAACAAATGTTTCTTTTGCATGTTTCCTACTTTAACAAACTTCTCCAAGAGATTGTATGTGTTCACCTCCAAATTCCATTAGTCTCATCTTAAGGTATTTGGGATGTTAAATTGCAACGCATTTCTGACTTCGTTAGTCAAGAAGTCATAAGGCAGCCTTCGAAATTTGATATTTGACTATAAAGAGGAAGTTGTTATAACTTAGCCAAACAATGTCTGATCATTCCCAAGATCTGAGCACATCTACAGCATACACTTTCAGAAATAGCACCACCAGGTGGCCACAGGAAATACAACATTTTACAGTGGTGAGATATTTCTTTTAAACAAATTTTGTCATTTTAGACAAGAATTTTGGCTAAACAATTACAAAATACAGTAGTACCCAGAGATACGAACAAATCTCGAACAATTTGTGTGTAAATTTGTACGTAAAACGCCGAGTTCTCAGAAACAACAGTTTAAGTAGATTAAAAAAATGAAAAACCTGATAAAAATCAAGTAACGTTTCTTCAATCCTTAAATCTACACATTGTTAATGACAATAAAACACACGCAAAATACGTAATATGTACACAAATGTGAAACCTTACGTTGAGAGTGAAGGGATGTGTCGCAGGAGGTGAAACTGATGGCAGAAAACATTACCGCGGTACGTATAAAAGTTAACTTTCTCAAGATATTTCACGAATTACTGACACTAACACGGTTTAAAGCACAAGCAGAGAGAATACCACGTGTGTGAGAAGGGATGGAGAGAGCGCATCACATTGTTTCTCTAACTTGCGCTACAGAACAGCACTTTCCACGTTATAAACGTTATTTTTTTTACGACACCTTGACTTTTGCATTTGTTATAGTACATTATTGGTAATCTATAAATAATGTTTCGCTCGATTTAAAATTGATTTAAATTGTATCAGCCCCTTAAAGCACACTTTCTTCAAAGGGAGAAAGGAGCACAAGGATGTGCGGCGTGAGACAAACAAGTGAAAAATAGAGCAGGAAGGATTGTTATTGTTCGTATCTCGAAGCAAAAAATTTCCCGCGAGACCTTTCGTGTCTCGAACATTTCGTAACTCGAACCATTCGTATCTCGGGGTACCACTGTAATATTTTCAGTGCCACCTTGTGGTCATGACGCTTCATGATATGGTTTACATTATTTTAGTTGCCTTCTGACTTGAATACCTCTCCTAAATAGAAACTGGTCGAGGTGCATATTACACCTAGATGATCGCTGCATGCATTTTTAATTGTATATTATGCGTCATTGTGTTTATATTAAATAAAATTGCGAGCTCATACACTCTATAATAAAACGGTGTGTTTGTATGTTCTCCAGTTTCAGCTGCAGTCCTTCGAGATTGTGTGCAACACGAGCTGGGCATCAGAGGATGGCTGCTGCGATCTGCCTTCTCAGGTACACACTGAGAGGATGTGTTGGCATCTATATAAATGACTTGAGCGACGGTGTGATTTTTATTCCCTAGAGAGATGAGGAGAGCTGCCCGGCTCCTGCTTACTCCTGCACCTGCACCACAGACGTCCCAGGCGCAGCTGGAGACATCGGCCCACCCGTGAGACTGCAGCACTGCATTTAAAAGCTTGCGTTGGAAGATTAGGTGTAATAGCGGCTGGCCTAATGTCATGAATGTTTCAGGGGAGACCGGGTCCTCGAGGGGAGAAGGGTGATAAAGGAGAGGTTGGACAAAAGGTAAAGCTTATTTGTGTCTTAATATAAACTAAGAACCAATTGGACAAACAGTAATAATATAAGTGCTGGTGTTCATCTTTTTTATGTTGCTTTGCATTTTCTTCTCAGGGTGAAGTGGGCCCACCTGGAAAACCAGGTCCAGAGGGCGGCTTTGGTGCTCTCGGATCTGCTGGACCTCGAGGAATTGCAGTAATGGGAAAAGCGGTATATCCACTAAGACCTCAAGATTGAAAGTTGAGCTCATAAAACTTTGATCCCAACACACACTCTTTGACTTATTCAGGGTCCACCTGGAGCAAGAGGAGAGAAGGGAGATCTTGGAAGGCCTGGGAGTCAGGTGAGTTTCTGGTAATATAAAGATTTTGTCTCTTTTTTTAAAACATCTATTTGTTTGCAGGGTTTACCTGGGCCTCCTGGTCCAAAAGGTGACGAAGGCAACCCTGGACCGAAGGCAAGTCCCTGGATGACTTGAGGCAGTTGTTTTAGTTAAAACCTTAAGTTTGCCTTTTATCTTTGAGGTTTTTTTTCCGCAGGGCACCAGAGGAGTGGAAGGGAATATCGGCCCTCCAGGAATCACTGGACCAAGAGTATGAATGTGTATATTTATATTTGGAAGTTCTGTTGTGTATTTTGAATTTTAATTCCATTTGGGTCTATAATCTGTAGGGTTTCCAGGGGATGCCTGGACATCCTGGACCTGTGGGAGACCGGGGACCTGTTGGTCTCGTAGGGCCCACAGTAAGTAAGAATGTGGCATTACAGACTCTTACTACTTTTCCAAGATATAATGTCTATTCACTTTTGTAAGTAAGCTCTCAGTGAACATGTAAAGAACTAAATGTGTATCTACATGAATATTTAAGGACCAAACACCTACTTTTTCCATTGGTTTTCTTCGTTTATCAATGGCATTTGAAATATCAAGTTTCCTCTGTCTTATACAAGTAATCTGCCTTTATTTAGATGCACATTTTTAAACAATGGCTCAATCAAAACTAAAGTGTGATTCAATTTAACTAAATGATTTCAATTTAAGGATTTTGGGTATTTTGAAGGTACCCCATTTTGGCATCTGGGTACCCCATCTGACAGTTTATCAGATTTTCACAATATTTGTTACAGAGATCCGCTGACCATGTCGATTAAAAGTCAGGGAATTCCAGTTTGTCAAACTTTTCTGAATGGCAAACAAATAGTTAGAAATGAACACTCGGAAAAAAAGGCCCCTAGCGTCTTAAGTCTTTTTATGTTGGGCGTCTTTTGATTTAGTCAAAATTTGCTTTTTGATCTAGTTTTATGCACACACACACGCACACACACGCAGTAATGTGATGGTGTGTGCTTGTCAACATCCCCTGAAGGATTTTTGTGGCAACACCACCGATAGTCGTAGGATTGAATACATTATTTTAAATGCTAGTAACGTTTTTTAGCTTTAGCATATTGGACATTTTTATTGTAATCCGCCATATTAAACTCCTCTTAAACCATTTGCATAATTCTTACTGAACATCCTTGTTGGCAAAAAGGTAAGCATTTCGGGTTGTGCATATCAAACACTAACCCCTCAAAAAAATTGCCAACAGCGCCACCTTAGTGTCAAAATTTTGGAAACCTTTTAATAGGTCTAAAATCCTATTAAACCTCAATTAGTTTGAGTTATTTTGCCTAGAATCTCTCTAAAATGTTGGCTTCTTAAACTAAGCTTTTGACTGATAATTTTCTCCTTTTGCAGGGCCTTCCTGGAAGTAAAGGTGAACGAGGAGAGAAGGTGAGTTAAAAAGATATGATTTTGCCCAAAATTTGAATAGATTTTTGTTTTGTTTTTGGGGGGTTTTATCACTTTTGGTTTGGTCGAGTCAGCCGCTGATATATTGCGTACATCTAAATATGAGACCACCTCTTCAAGCAGATCTCTGGGTACTTCTTGGTCCACTTTTGGTGGAAAATCGTTTGTGGTGCTGCAATTTAACCTTCCCCCAAATACATGAAAACAAGATTTAACTGAACTAAACGTGGCAAACCATTCTTTTGTTGCTTAGGGCGAGCAACAGTCACTTGCAATGATCTATCAGCTTGTTACAGAGGCATGTGAAAAGCTAATGCACAGTAAGTACAACATTTCAATGACTTTAAACGTATAATTGAAAAGCTGTTCGTATAAAGCATGGGTGCATACATTGGGTTCTAGGTGAAGTACTGAAGTTAGATGCTTTTCTGAATGAGATGGAGAGAAACCCGGTGCCCATCCAAGAGCCAGTAGCACCCCCGGGAGAGCCTGGAATACCTGGGGGAAGAGGGGCACCTGGAGCACGAGGTCCTCAGGGACGACAGGGAAGCAGAGGGGCATCAGGGAAATCTGGGTACCCTGGGGAACAGGGTAAGCTTGCACTTTTGAATCTGTAAAGGTTTTAGGCAGGAGTGGGACTCATCATTGTAATGCAACAAAATGCAGCGGATGAACAAACAAAATTAAAATCAAATCAATATTTGGTGTGACCACCCTTCAATACAGCAAGAATTCTACTTGCACAAAGGAGCACGGCTGGTAGGGACCATTGCCAGCAGTACAGCCGAATACTCATAACTCCAGAGCACCTGTAGACATTTTTCTGCACCCCAGTTCTTATGAGTCCTTGCATACTTATCACTTAGCCTTTTCCTCCACATCTGAGGTATGTTGTTTTGGCTGCAAGCACAGTACCTGTACCTGGTTCCCACTGGTTTCTGTCAATGGTCTCTGCAATTCTGCACTGCTCGACATCGTCCGTTCTCCGTGTGTATTAAGCTTAATGTTTCTTTCATCTGCTGCCCACAGCCTCAGTCAGAAAAAGCGCGGTCAGCACTGTTCACCACAGCATGAAATACATGCATACAAACACCTATTTTAATTTCCACCAGAAGATGGCAGCACTCAACATGACTCTTTTTTTTTTAATAAAGGTTAAAAGCATGGGTAGCAGCTTTTGGTTTTTTATTATTAATTTTTTTTACCAAAATATGAAAACAACCATATTTGTCTAATTTCAAGGAATTTAATATCATGAGTTTAAACAGTCTTTCTAAACAAGTTTTCTTTGTTTCCTTGTTAACCTACCACAACGTTTAACGTTTGCGCACTACTAAAAATCTATAAATAGTTGTAATTTAAATTGCTGATTTTTTTTTCCCTGATCTAACACATCAAAGTCTGTGGCATGACATCTGCTGGAAATGAAATTTAATCTGTAATATTACATTTTGTGTGTCTGAAATATATGTCTGTTCATTTCTAGGTCGCAGAGGTATGGCTGGTGAGAAGGGCTCTCCAGGAACAAATGTCGTTGGACCACAGGGAATAAAGGGTTTTGCTGGTATATTATTTTATTTTATTTATCGTACAATGGCTATGAAAAAACTTTTGAGAATCTCTTCCTATCTGTGGTCATATTTATTAGGTAAACATCTAACATTATAAAGTATTTTTCTAATAATGCACTATTCAACTAACATCATTCTTCTTCACCAGGACCTCCGGGTGAAACTAAAATAGGGGAACCAGGTCCAAAAGGTGCTGATGGTATAGAGGGAGCTCCAGGTATCCCCGGAGCTCCAGGTCAGCCAGGAGAGATGGGACCTCCTGGTGTGTGTGACAGCAGTGGATGTTCTCAAAGACAACTACCTGCAGGTTGTGACCCTTTAGACCACCATGAACTGTTTACGGATTTATTTGATTTGTGATTATACATTACTTTTTTTATTTTTCAGCGGACCCATATCTTGCCTACCATCCTTGAGTTGGCAAAATACTGGTTAGCTTAACAATATTGTAGTCTTTGTGGAAAGAGACTCTTTGGCGTACACAGTGAGGAGATTCTACTAGACTTGGAATGAGCCTGTTGATGGAGTCCCTGATCAGTACAAATCTTCAGAGACCTTGAGCCTGTGTTAGTCAGTATTGACGCTTCAAGAACACTGCAATCTTCTGCAGAACTGGAAGATCTCACCAGACTCTTAAAGAGTTTCACAATAAATGGAGTCTGATAATTTGGTAACTCGAAGTGGAACTGCACCAAAGGTCCGAAATAGGAATGTTGCCATTTATATCATTTTACATTTATAAATAGTTTATATTGTATGTTTTTATATTATTTAAGTATGTGTTTTAATGTACATTGTTGAAGGCATATTACTTTCTTAAACTTCCATTCCATTATATCCTACTTGTTGCCAAAACTTTTATTGATAGAAAAAACATTATGATGGTGTATAGACAGAAGTGCCGTCTTTGGATTAAAGGAAGTGTTGTTAATTAAAGTGTGTGTAAACTTGTGAGGTGAAACAAACTTTTTTTTGAATCCATTGCATTTTAAACTTTTAAAGGGATTTTTTTTCTTTGTTTTTGTTACGTTTCAACTAGCTCTTAAAAAAAGTCCAAAGTAAGCCCCATAGGCTGAATTCAGCCCATTTTTAAATTTCCTCCAACTCACAGCCTCAATCATTATAAAGCAATCAAATGAGATCCACCAGCACCGTTCACCACAGCATGAACTTCATGCAAAAAAAAAATATTTTATATTACACCAGAAGATGGCAGCAATAAACGCGACCCATTAAAGTAATGAATGTTATTTTAAAAATAAATGTTAAAAGCATGGGCAGCAGCTATGGCGGCAATTTTTGTTTTTACTGAAATATGAAAACAATGTGTGCCAAACAATTAGCCCTTTAAAAAGTCTAAAGTAAAGCCCATAGGCTGAATTCAGCCCGTTTTCAAATTTCCTTCAGCCCACAGCTTTAGTCATAAAAGCAAACTCACGGGAGCACTCACTATGAGTTAAAAGCATGGACAGCAGACTGTCAATTTGTTTTGTTTAATTATTGAAATATGAAAACAGATTTGTTTGCCCAATTTCAAGGAATTTAAAATCATGAGGTGCCACCAAACAAAACTTGGTGAATGTGGCAAGCAACCTGGCAATAAACAATTGAAACAGCTCGAAGCTGTTGGCACCGATTGAATTTGTTTAGTTTTAGTTTAATTACATTTTTAAAAGCTTTTTATAATGAAATCCGTTGAAAATTTATTCCAAGACTTCTCTTTTTGAAACCAAAAAAGTGTCTCCCCTTACCGCGCATATGTTCTCCAAACCGCAGGCTGGCGCTAGAGATCTTCTCTGACATGCCTGATGTAAACATCCGGTGCTTAGTTGTCAGAGAATCAACATGGCGACCAGGAGAAGCAATACCAACACCTGTGGGCAGTCTGATACATATTCTGTCCTTCTTCCTACATATAACGAGCGAGAAAATCTCCCACTGATCGTGTGGCTGCTGGTCAAGTACTTCGGGGAGAGGTAATTGTGCGAACGGGCACCGTTACACAAAACTTTGTCAGTTGAAAAGAGTGCGCCCTAATGATGAGCTGTCCTTGATTGAGCCTTTACGAGAAACAAACATTTGCATATGGATAAAATAATGTCATTTATTTATAGTGGCTACAACTACGAGATAATAGTGATTGATGATGGTAGTCCGGATGGAACGCTGCAGGTCGCTGAGCAGCTGCAGAAGATTTACGGAGAAGATAAAATTGTGAGTTATGGGTTGTATCACCATGGCAGCTTGAAAAGGAAATCCTATAAACGAATTTCTTCTTCTCCTTTAAGCTCCTGAGACCGCGAGCTCAAAAACTGGGATTAGGTATAAAATGTCTCAAAAATGTTTTGAAATGATAAGCAGCCCCTTAAGTTAGAATTAATGGCCTTGAAGGCAATTAAAAATGTACATTTTGTAAAAAAAAAACTTTACATGTTTTTGTTTTTTGAGTTTGATGTTGTGAACCTTGTTATTTCAGGTACGGCATACATCCATGGAATTAAACATGCATCAGGAAACTACGTGATCATAATGGATGCAGATCTTTCACATCATGTGAGCATTCATCCAGTTGTTCTATGTTTCTTGAGTGTAGAAAGCAATTATGTTACTGAGAGAACAATTTATACTGGTGTACTCTTAGCCAAAAGCTTTTAACAAAAGCTACTAGCATTGTTTTTATACGGAATATATTCACATTTCTCGCTCTGTTTCTTTTTCACAGCCAAAGTTTATCCCGCAGTTTATTGAGTATGTATTTTTTCCGTTACTCTTTCCCATTGCTGCCACAAACATACATTTCTTTCACAGAATAATATCATTTAAACAACATAACAAGACTATGTAAAAACTACCAAATTATCTCGGAAAAACAACATACCGGTCATGAAAATAACATAATTATCTCGTAACAACGACATAACTGTGACATAAAAAAATAATTATCTTGTAAAAAACATAGCTCGTAAAAATGACAATTATCTTTTAACAACGACCTAACCTTGACCTAAAAACAAAATAATTATCAAGTAAAAAACAACATAACTTGTAAACACTACCTAGTAGTAAAAATAACACAATTGTTTCTTAAAAACAGTACATGATTTATGTTTATGAGAATTTCAGTTTAAATCAATGTCAAGCTACTGGAATGCGGCAAATACATTTTAAAGAATTTTAAAACGTGAGCCTGATGAAAAATATTGCGCTGCACAAAAAGTAGTCTTGCATTTGTCTCTCTTTATCAAACACATGCTTTATTCTTTTTAGAAAACAAAAAGCGGGGGGATATGACCTGGTGTCTGGTACAAGGTACAGGGGAGATGGTGGTGTTTATGGATGGGATCTACGCCGGAAACTCATCAGGTACATGACCTTATTCAAATACCATGAAATACACTATATTATAAATATCATGTGGATGATCCTGTAAAAATGTAACCCTAATCCGTCCATTGGGATTTTAAATATAGATAAACTTCATAGTTGCTGTCCAATATTCCTTCATTTTCTGATTTTGAGAACACAAGGAATCAAATGATTTAAAACACTAATAACTAATTATAAAATAAGGGAACTAATTTTTTTTTTTTCAGTCGAGGGGCTAACTTCATCACCCAAGTTCTGCTCAGACCAGGAGCATCTGACCTCACAGGGAGTTTCAGGTGAGGGCATTTAAATCTTACAACATTTCTAGTGAAATTTTGTGTTCCAGTACTCATACCAGCAGAACACTTTTATGTCAAATTCAATCGTCAATTTCAAAAGTTTGTGCACCAACTTTGATGATGGTTTTTAAAAGTATTTTTGGCAACACAATGGAATAGATAGGAGGTAGAATTTTTGCCTGTGATGGAAGAGTCTGTGATGTCATACAAAGTTCCCCATGCTGATATGAGTAATAGAAACCAAACCCAATGTCGCTATGATGTCAGCTATTTAGATAATTATATGACAAAATGGTTGCTACGGTAAACTCAGGTTGCTATGCAGGGGTCAGGAACCCCTTTCCTTTCTCACCCTAAGTTACATAAACCAAGCCCCATGTCTTTAGCATTTACCAATACTTGGTTACTAGAGTGAACAGTTGGTTGCTAGGGAGCTGTCAGTGATGTCATAAAAAATGTAAGTTCTTAAAAACTTTCATGTGCATTTCCTTTGCTGTTTGCTGTATGTTATGTTTTCAGGCTTTACAAGAAAGAGGTTCTTGAAAAGCTAGTTGAGCAGTGCGTGTCAAAAGGCTATGTATTCCAGATGGAGATGATCGTCCGTGCTAGACAGCTGGGCTATACAGTTGGGGAGGTCAGGAAACTATTTAATTTTTTTTTTTCAATTAAATCAACTGTGTAAGTTCTTTGATCTCTCTGTTCTGCAGGTTCCCATCTCATTTGTGGACCGTGTTTATGGCGAGTCCAAGTTAGGTGGAAATGAAATTGTCTCTTTCTTGAAAGGATTGCTAACTCTTTTTGCTACAACATGACTGTTCACATCGTTTCTCTGTCTTGTGTTTGGTCAGCATTCATTAGTGCGGAGGTAACTAGAATTTATGCTTTCCGTGTTATCTGTTCAAATGCTTCAAGGAACCATGCTTGGTTGGTTATATGTTTTGAAATGTACACTGTAAAGTTTACATTTTAATAAAAACAAAATGCTACTTTTTGTGCTGAAACAAATGGGTATCATTAAAATGTGTTGTTACATTTTTATTTAAAATTACACTTCACTAAATAAAACTTACCAGAGCTTGGGGTGGGGCTGCTATATACTCAATGTAATTAAATCATGCATAACGACCATTACGGCTACAGGGAAATGCTGCATGGCCTTATGCAGTTATTAAAAACTGAAAATTCATTAACGACGATTATTGTCGTCAGAAATACTTTAAATAATACAAACTTACAATAAATTGTAAATAGGATTTTAAAAATCCTACCCTGTTGAAGACAAAATAGTCCCTTGTGAAATTGCCCTTTTTTTTAATATTTCCCAAGTGGTGTGTAATAGGGGTATGAACACAATGTTTTAAACATGATATTTATCTTGGGGAAATTTTATTGTTTGTAATGCAAATGCGGACCCGTTTATGACCAATTATTGTCAGTGAAACATTATATTGTGGTACAGTTTATTGCAATTGGTCTAGGTCGGAAGTGCATTTGTTTCATGAAGTGATTGTGATTCAAGTCACTTCTGCAACTTCTTTACCTTGTCTTCTTGTTTTATGTAATATTTACTAGGACAATTATCCTTTACTCACATTTTAGACAATAAAGATTAAAATTAGCTCCATCATTTACATTAAAAAAGATGCAAACATTGGCACTGCCCTCTAGTGGATGAATGGTATCAAAATACATGTCAAACTAGACCCTAGCCTCCTTAACTTTGTGATCTCAAAACGTTTTAACTTAAATTTTCCAATGATTGTTCGTAACGTAAAAAGTTTAAATCGTGAGCCAAGTGTATTGTTATAACCCTACTCAATATTAAAAAAATTGAAATAAAATTAGTGATGGTTAAGTTAATGGTGAGTCCCTTTTTTTTCATTTAATTAGGAAGTGATGTAAAAAAAAAACATCTTTTGTCATCCCCAACATTGCTCTGTTAAACACTTGGGAAATATTCAGAAAAATTGGACAGATTTCACAAGAGGGTTAATAGTTTTGCCTTCAACAGCATTGTGTAATTTACATATGGAATGTACAACAATGTATTTTGTTTTTATGAATTGATAAAAATACAGCAAAATCCATTCAATTATTATCTAAAAGGGAGAAACTATATATATATATATATATATATATATATATATATACACCTTAAAACTATATATTCTATCCTTTGGGTTTAAACAATCATATCCCAGTGGCCACTCTAACAAAGTCTTACTGAATAGTGTAAAAGTGGTTTTGTCATCACTTTGAGGGCAGTTCTTCAGGGCCTGAATAGATGAGCACTCACTATGGCTCAGTCTGCAGCTCCAGACCCCGCACTTGACACACAGAAGTAGTCCCGGTGAGTTAGGCACAAGCGCGGTACAGCGCCACCACCTGAGCTCATGCTGCTCCAGTGCTGAGTAGTAAGGCACTGTATTCATCCGACTCTCTGCGGGGGTAGCTACCAGATGCAGACTTGACGCATCCGCCTCCATCCAATCAAGTTTCAGCCGATGGCGCCCCCTGTCGTCACTTGTCTTGCAACTGCACCCAGGGGCTGTTTACAACAAAGTGTGAAAAATGTAATATACATTTTACCGGTGCTATTGTGTACTTCAGACAAACCTGAACGAGAGCTAGATATTAGAAGGATGGTTTTGGAATCTCTGAGCATATATGCCCAAACCCAACGCCTCAGTCGGCCCAATGGTTTTTTATGCTAATGAAACGCATATGTCACTTCCGCCCTTTTTCACACGCCATTTTGGATAATGTAGGTACCGAACCGGGTAGTATTGTCTGTAGTTGATGACGGATAATGGTATTTGCGTTCAAGAGCGTCTTTATCATCGGTCTCGTGCTGTGAGCATCTCATCCCACAGTAAGCACGGCCCCGTCGGTTAACAGCGATACGGGATTTCCTAGATGAGACCATTCCCGGCAGGCAGACAGCTCCAGGTCGGTCCGTGACAGGAGTCGAGCTCCCTCTCTCGGCGTGGTGTTTCCGCCCCTGTTGCGGAGGGCGAGCTGCTCGGTTCGGGAGGCGGGAAAGTGACTAAACGGGCTGCGGCAGGCGAGATAGCGGCTCAGGTAAACTCCCCGTGGTGTTTTTGGGAAGGATGTCAAGTAAAACTGCGCTTTACACCGGTTTCTCCACTCCTCTAACGTTAATTAAAGCTAGTCAATCACAATTTTCAGTTAGAAAACCTCGTTTCAACGGAAGTGTGTTTAAAATAAAGTTGCTATTGAGTTCTTGTGGTAACTAAGGATTGGTTGCTAGGTACTGGTCCTTTTCATTCATTTAGACTCAATAACGGAGCCTTCGCTCCAGCCCACTTTAACTGAAACGTTAACGGTCACGACCAACTAGTACCCACTACAAACGGTCTTTAACGGACTGTTCAGTACGTTAAGCATCGAAACATGACTATATCGTTTAATATACCTGATTTTCTAACGTTACTGGATATGACTTCATTTCTGTAATCAGAATTAAAAACTAGTTACTCGCTGAGCTTCATTAGGAAAATCCTAATACTCAATTAACGTGAACTGTATTTATGTTCACCCTTAAAAAATTCTGTTTGAAAAGTGGTATTAGTTAGTTGTCACAAAACACCTCTTTGCTTATCAAACTGTGCCTCTTTGACATGTAAACAAAACCGTGTGACTGTGATTTGCTTCTAATTGGTCAGTTGTTCTCTTCGTCAGTGTTTTGTCATAATCCCATGCCATCAATGGTAAATACTGGTATATAAGTGAATTTTGACATGTAATGAGTAGTTTTAGACTGGTTTCTCCACATTTCTGCACATGTTTGTACTTGCTGGCTTATTTTGGTTTACAGGTTCCCAAATGTCATGAAGGTCCAAAATTTGTATTTCGGCTCAAATCAGAACACGCATGTGCATGTAGAGAAGCGAGGTCACCCATATAGTATAGGAGCATCAAGTAACCCCTAGCTAGAATCTGCAGAGATGCCTCTCTAAGCAACTGGACTCTGCTGCTGCCTCAACAGGAGGCGCCATTCCGGGCCTGCACACAAAAAGGGAGCTGATGGGCAGGGAGAACATGGAGAGGCTTATATAACATGGAGGAAGAGCTGTTCTCTAGCGCCATCTAGAAAAGATGGGAGGAAGTCAGTGAGATGTGGAGCACCTAACAAGAGATGGGAAGTATACAGTGCAGGCCATTATTTAAGCAGTATTTTTGGTTTTGAGGTACTGATAACAGTAATATTTGTCTCCAATAGATACCAGTGGCCATAATTAGTTATTCAGTTTAAGTGGGTATAGATAATTTCCATAGAAACAGGTAGGAACTAGGTATGTGGTTGTGGATTTATGTTTAAGTACTGGTCTGGAGTTCAGATTAAGATGGTGACTGGTCAGGATTATGGTTATAACAAACTGATAAGTTTAGGGTTTGCATGTGTAGCCTATTTAACATAAGTACAGTCTCTTGTTTTTCAGGTTGCAGAATGTTTCAACTCCCAGTAAACAACCTCAGCAATCTGAGGAAAGCAAGGAAAAATGTGAAAAGGGTGCTGGGTGACATAGGCTTGGATTTTTGCAAGGAGCATGTTGATGTAAGTAATAAACATTTTCAAGTGTTCGATGTAAACTAGCATCTTAACAGACAATCGCAATTGATCTGTCTTAATTCTTAGAGGATTTCCTCTGGCCTTTTAGGTTCTCTCCAACTGGTTTCAATAGGAATTGAATTTGTAATGCGTTGTAATTTGGACAGCCTCCATTTTGAGAACAAAAGCGAGGTGCAGATGGAAACAAACCCAGAAAAAGTGCTAAAATCTCTGTGTCTTACTGTTGTGTACCATTCAAATGTTTGTCATATCGTTGCTTACCAAGTGATCCAAAGCTCTGCTGTCAGTGCATTAGTAAATTAGAAAAAAGAGATGTCGGATAGCTTTCCAAGTAAACAGTGAGTTGAACATACCTACGTTATGTGCAAATATTGTCGGTTTCAGTCTGTGAGATTTGAATTTAAAATATTGTGTCGTTTTGTTATTTATTTTATTAATTATTATTATTATTACTTTTGAACCAATTTCCAACATCAATGATTGAAATCTTGGCAGCTGTTCCAGGTTTTTACCCAGTGCCATGGCTATTTTCTTCAACTTCCAGTTTTTTTTTTACCTTGCTTGAAGTCTTAAAAAAATGGCTCTTAATTAGACTGACATCTGGTTAAAGGTATAAATTCATATTGCACAACGTAACCAGTAAACTCCAACTCCCCTTAGTTAAACGAGTATAATATATAGTTAATTTGTTATGAAGAAAAAAACCCTGTGGAGCATAAGAAGGCCAAATTGGGTGATTTTAAGGTAGGTTTTTTCTTGATGCAAGGTTTATACTCCAATTTACAGAAACAAACACCAAAGCGGTCCATAATCTTAGCTCTGCCATTAAAGTATGTTTGTGGCACAACAACTGCTGATTGGCTTTAACTGGGTTTTGGGAGTAGGGTCTAATTTATTTTCTAAAGTATGGTAATTATAAAAATAGCCAACACTACCTTTAGATTATTAATTCGATTTTCTTTGTTGAGTGTATCTTTGCTGCTTTCTTCCTTTCCAGGACTTCAAGGACTTTGTTCCCAATGAGTTTTACATCAACAACACCACATGGGACGATGTATGCACGTGGGATCCATCATTGACCAAATCACAAGTGAGTTTTAAGTCTTGGTAAAGAAAATCTGGATTAATGATAAACCACTGAGTCTTTTTTTTTTTTGTTCTCGTTTGTTTTTCCAAGGAATATCGCTCAAAACCATTCTGTTGTTCGGGATGTAGGTTTTCCTCCAAGTTTTTCTCTGCCTACAAGAGTCATTTTCGTAATGTGCACAGTCAAGACTTTGAAAACCGGATTCTTCTAAACTGCCCCTATTGCACTTACAATGGAAACAAAAAGACTTTGGAGACGCACATCAGAATTTTTCATGCTCCCAACAGTGTGGTGCGACAAAATGCTGTTGGACTCCATGGTGCAGGCGTTGGTTCAAAGGATGTTAACCGCTTCGACAGGACACGGAACAATACAGAACAAGCAGTTTATTATTGCAAAAAATGCACGTTTAGAGACCCACTCTACAATGTGGTACGGAAGCATATTTATAGGGAACATTTTCAACATGTAGCTGCACCATATTTGGTGAAGCCTGGTGAGAAAACAATACCAGCCAACGAGACAAAGGCGGGTTCTGGAATGGGGAGCACTGCTGATCCTAGTTTTGCAAGTGGAAGCACTACAATTCACTGCAAACGGTGCCTCTTTGTACCTCGTACCTATGAAGCGCTCGTGCAACATGTCATTGAGGACCATGAACGGATTGGTTATCAAGTTACCGCCATGATTGGACACACAAATGTTGTGGTACCTCGACCAAAGCCTGTCTTTTTGGTGTCCCCCAAACCTCAGGGCGACAAAGGTTGTGTAGGTGTAATTCAAAAGGGAACTCAGTTGACTGGAGTCAGATCTTTGCCCACCCAGCAATTGAGTCAAATAGTAATTCCTAAAGGGAGTTTAAATTCAAGTGGGCTGCTGAAACAAGGGCCTTATGGTTTGAAGCCGGGTGCTACACAATCCTTGACCATCGCAGGACAACACATGCCACTCTCAATCCCACAAATATCACAATCAAGCAAAACACAGCTTTCTGCTAATCTCCGCAGCACAATCTCTGCATCACAGTCAACATCCATACTTAAAATTCCACAACTGAACCCTCGAGTTAAGGCAGCAGCCACTGACGTGTCGTCAGTCGTCTCCAATAAGAACAACTCTTCTGTGGGCACATCTCACACTCAAAAATGGAAGATCTGCACCATCTGCAATGAGCTCTTTCCAGAAAGTTTGTATAGTTTACATTTTGAAACAGAGCACAAAGCAGAAAAGATTCCGGCTTTAGCCATCTACATCATGAAGATTCATAATTTCACAAGTAAATGCCTGTACTGCAACCGTTACCTACCTAGTGACACACTTCTTAACCACATGTTGATACATGGGCTGTCTTGCCCACATTGCAGGGCAATATTCAATGATGTGGAAAAACTGGTGAGCCACATGCGAGGTATGCATCCCAATGAATCTGTTGGGCAACACACGGAATCCCCTCTTACTTTCGATCTCACACTTCAACAGGGAAATCCCAAGAACATCCAGCTGGTTGTCACCACCTATAACATGCACGATGCCCCTGAGGAAGCCCTAGCCTTTCATTCCCAGAATAATACATCATCGGTACCACCATCATTGCAGGGAATTAAACAGGTTACTCCACCAATCCCAAGGCTATCCTCAAATACCACACCAGCTAAGGCTATACCCCAACCGGCTGTACCCTACAAGAAAGATGTTGGGAAAACTCTTTGTCCTCTCTGCTTTTCAATTCTCAAGGGACCCATCTCAGATTCTCTGTCTCACCATTTGCGTGATCGACATCAGGTTATTCAAACGGTTCATCCTGTGGAGAAGAAGTTGACCTACAAGTGTATCCATTGCCTTGGTGTCTACACTAGTAACATGACTGCTTCCACAATAACTTTGCATCTTGTGCACTGCCGTGGCGTCAGTAAAAGCCTCAATGGTCGGCCTGCCCCCTCTGCTAGAGTTGTCCAGACCCAGGGGGCTAGTTTAAAGCGGGCAGGTTTTGCCAATTGTAACCAAATTGAACCAAAAAGAATTAAAGTTGAAGATCAGACGGATCAAAGCCCAATACCTACAACTGAGAAACAAGAAGAGCCTGTCATCTTTGCCTTGGACCCAAAAGGATATGAGAACGAGTCTTATGAGAAACGTAAAGCATTCCTCACTCAGTACTTCAACAAACAGCCTTATCCCACACAAAGAGAAGTGGAGAAACTTGCGTCTAGTCTCTGGCTTTGGAAATCTGACATTGCAAGCCACTTTTCAAATCGACGGAGGCAGTGTTTGCAGAATTGTGAAACTCTTAACGCGCAGGTCCTCTTGGGATTTAAAATGCAAGATGTGATAAATGTGGATCATCCAATGAACTTTGAGTCAAACTGTTATTTCAGGAGCCATCAAGATGAAAATAAAAGACGAACTACTCGATTTCGCTTGGGACGATCTGCCAGTGCGATTTGCTTACAGCCAAACACGACTTCAAAGGGTGACTTACAGCAAAAACATGACATGCTAGTAAGGGTTTCAACAAAAACTTTGCTCCACTCAACAGGTCAAAAGATGCTAATAGGGAGCAACGGTAATGATTCACTGAAAAGCACCTTAAATTCTGGACAACTTGTTAATTCTGAACCAATTGCTATAGACTCTGACAGTGATGATGAGGAAAAGTCACAGTCAATTATTCATGAGGAATCGGAGACGAATGTGAGGGACTCTGACATCAGGGACAATGCCCACAGTGAAAATGGTTTTGGTCAAAAGACTTGAACAAGCTTGTGAAAGGTCACAGGCTTATTAGGTCACACAAACAATCTTGAACAATCAAAGCCTAATTTCACCAAGAACCAGGTCTGATAATATTCACAGGGTCGACAAAGTTCACATATGTACTTTGTGAACACAACAATGCTGCCTCGTTTAACTTCCGAATCTTGTTTGGAAATGCTAACTTTAATGATAAGATTTCCCTCTTAAAGCCATTTGATAAAAGCTAGAACACGAAGAAGAATACAGATTTGCTAGTGTATCCAGACACAAGTGGAATTCTTTCCTTTACATATTTTAATGAGCCACAATTTTGGTAAAAGGAGCGTTTATTAGAATCGATAGGTATTCCCTGAATCTCATCTTGGCATATAGTGTTGCTAGTATATATTTGTACAGTTTTTTTGCTATATCTAAAAAGAAATGTTTATGTTCTCACAGATTTAAATGAAATGGTTTTCTGTACTTGTGTTTTAGTCATTTTTTCACTTTACCAATGAACATGGCTCCAAGTTCTATGGCTTGTTCAGGTTTAAACAATGCAAATAAAACACATTTTTTTACTTTTGTCTGTTTATAATTTTGTGAGTTGTGAACAAATATTTATCACTGTATCTCTTGATCTACAGCAGTTCAGGTGTGTGCTGTAGCATTGTGCTACTGTAAGTAAAGTTTCTTGTTCGTTTTGGCCTCCTGTTGAAACCTGATGTGCAGAATGTCTTTCTTTTTGTCTCAACTTTTGTTTGTTTAAATGTTTTTTTATGTTGTTTTGTTGCCCCTTTTATTAATTTTTTTTTTTGTCACTGCAACAATTTTTAACAATAAAGAAGCTCACTTCCAAGCTTGATCAATAGCCCACTGTTGTCTTTTGCAGTTTCTTTAGATTTGGTTTTGCATTAAATCCACAGGTTTCCAAAAAATCGCTATTCCACGGACTTCACTTTTTTCCACTGGGACTACCTTGTTTTCGAAAGTATTTGTTCAGTATCGACATATTGCCTCAATTTCTGTATAATATAAATATAATTCAAATTTCAGTAAACATCCATGTGAATTGTAATTGATTTAATACAATTTTTATAGCTGTAGATTTGCAACTTGTGTAAGTTTAGTGCACACATATACAATTTATTAATAAGCTTTGATTGATTGATTCAAGAAAGTTGATCTTTTTACATAATGTTAGTTTTAAATATTGCAGTTTAGGAGGTTCATTGCTAATGTAATGTAATAAAACACAGTTTTGTATGTTATGAAAGGTAGATTTGATACCAGGTCTGCTTTGTGCTGAGTCACAATCGGTGGCATTTAAATAAAAAAAGTAATTATTTTTTAAACGTACGCACAATACTTACGTTCCGTTTGCAGATATCTCACAATACTTAGTGTTTTCGTACCTAACGTATGTCCGTTAAAGTCAGTAAAATAATTATCACAGGGTAGCAAGTCCGTACGTACACCACGTGATCACCACCAAGCGCCCTGTCCAGTGATCGTCACTAGATGGCAGTGTTATAAAAGAGTCGGCGTGTAATGCTGTTAAGGTTTTGGCGCCTTAGCGTTAGTTACTGCAATGTTGGCCAACCCAAAGACACGTTTACCAGTAAGTACACAACATGAAAGTTACTGTTTTGTTTCCCAACGTTTCCTAATGCTAAGTGTGCCCTTTTAATCGTGCTATTGGGCACTTCTCCACTCTTTTCCAGATTTGGTTCAGGGCCACAACAGCAAGCTGTGTCTTCCGGGTTCCCTTTATCATAAGCTTTTATTATTTTATGCTTTTGAGCTCACTTTGACCATTTAATAGATATTTTAAATAATAGTTTTAAACAAAAGCCATGGGTGAGCTTTTCAATTTTTGGGGCAAATCAATAATTTAAAGAGTTTCCTCTTGGCTATTGATTATTCATTGAATTCGTTGAAAAATAAGAAGATTGAAAAGGTTATTCAACATTTTATGCTTGAGATTTTGCTTCATTCATTATTTACAGTCCCCCCCCCCACCCACCACCACCACCACCACCACCTTTATTCAGAAGTCTATCTGCAAATGATCAAAAGTCTATTCTTCTACAATTTATAAACCATTCAAGTACAAATACCAACATAAAGTGGGGAGAAGTCCATTTCTGTTGGTATCTCTCTAACTGGCGGACTCTTGTCACCTTCATAAGAGTGAAGCGCTCTTTATTCGCCAAATAAAAGCTCAAGGTCAGCAGAATAGTTTGAGGGAAAACATGCAAAGCATCAGCCATAGCCTCAGTCGACTAAAGAACTTACTGATTGTCTGTGTGCGTGTGTGTGTGTGTGTGTGTGTGTGTGTGTGTGTGTGTGAGGGAGGGAGAGCGAGAAAGAAAGGTTAAAACTGGCAGTTCTTGGAAAAAAATGATGAGCTAGACTGGGTACAAAGGAAGGACCTTGAATGTGTCGTGTGCAAATGAAATGGTTTTAGTGCAGAAACCTGTTACTGACACACCCGTACAAGAAGAGAGAGCTGCCTGTGAGCGCTTACCTCTTATTTCTGGTGATACAGAACATATTATTTTTTTTGTACATTTGAAGACGTTTAGGGAAATTAAAAGTTGTAGGCATATTTTTCATTTTTATTATCTCTGATAAAAGCATCTTCTAAATGAGGAATATGTTCTTTTAGCTTCCCTATAGTACCACTTTTATTCATTTTACATACTTAAACGAATTAAGGCACTTACATGCAAGAGAAAAACGTGTACCATTTCATAATAGTTCCTGTTCTCTCTCATATAAAGCAAGTTTTTAAGTTTTAAATAATTTTTATTACTAATTTCAACACCATTCCAGAATTTTAAGTCTAAAGTTTTTCAAGTGATTATTAATAGCACCATTAAAAATATAGGCTGAATGAAGGAAAAGGAACATGGTGTAAGGAACAAATATTTACAAAGAGTAGAGAAGTCAGATGGTAGAAAAAACTCTTCTCCTGAAACTATTCTCCCTTGATGTTTTAAGAGTGTAGCACTGGTTGGCCACAGCAAACCAAAAATGAAAATTGAGAAGGCAGGACGTGAGTCAGGGGGAGTGAACTGTAGATTTGACCACTGAGGAGGTACATAGATGATTCTTTTAACAGATTGGCTTTTCACACTGTGTTTAACCCAAAGTTGTCTGTTAGGAATGACTCTAGAGATACTAAATATTTCCTGTCATAAATAATAATGGAGATTTGAAAGTAATGGTCTAAATACAATTATGTTGACGGTAAAAGACTGAAAAGGGATTTATATGACCGGATTGGAACATTTGGAGAAGTTTGATGATGCAAAAAAGACACCCACTGTCTGAGGGGTAAGGTTGTTCTATTTTTATCCATTCAACCTTTCTAGCTAGAGGAGAAACTGAGCTGTGACAAATTTTGGTCTGTCCCTTATCTGAACGTTTTACTGAATGATCCGCGTTTGACTGAAACCATTCAAACCTGATTAAAAGTACCTACAGTAAAGCAGAGTTAGTGGGAAAAACTTGATTCTGACCTAGTTAAGGTGTTCTCTCTTCAGGCTGCGTTTCTTTTTATTAACGACCTCTAAAATCTGGGGGAGAGACTGCTCTGGTTAAAAATATGTTCCTTTTCTAATACTGTACAATCTGTCTCTTTAGAATCTCATAATAGAAGTTAATTTGGAGATGAAACTGGAACAGTGGAGCAACAAAGGTAATCACATTTTCACTTGTTTGAGTTTATTGCATATTTATTGGGTTTTTTTTTGCTTATTTTTTAATCTGAATAAATTCGCTTGTACTTCTTGTTTCACTTTGGGACTGCACACCTTTTTAAAATTTTCATTTAATATTACAAATGTTATTTATGCTACTAACACAAACAAAACTTTATGTAGTTATCATAAAACTGAAAAATGATTAGGTATGAAAAGGTTGTTTTAACTATACTACTAATAATAACACATTTTACTTGTTGGATAGGGATGTGGATGTACAAGGAATATTGGGCTTCAGCAGGTCCTAATGTACAGAATGGGGTGTTACTGGAAAGTAAAGATGAGAGCAACCAATTTTTTTGAGAGCCTTAAAAGGTCAAAAGTAAGATTTCAAGGAAAATCAACCAAGTTAATTAAAAAAGTTAATGCAATGGTTCAGATTTTACAAAGTTTATTTAAATATTGCAAAGTAGAATAAAGCGCAAAGCGTGATAATGTATATGGAAAACCAAAATGACTCTAGACAGACTCTGCCCCCCCACCACTCTCTCTCTCCCTCTCTCTTTGTCTGTGGCTAAGCCTCTTTATCTACGTATGTGTATCTTTCCCATAAGCAAGTTCTATTACTATGAACACTTTGGATATGTTTTAATGTCATCCAATCGTATCTAGTTATTCTAAGTAACAGGTAAAGCTAGAAAACACCCTTGTTTTAGATAATCTAAACAAGATTATTAAGAAAATTGCCATTCACTGCCAAGAAAGCATCCATCTCCAATCTGGCTATTTAAAACTTGTAACCTGCCCACAACTTTAAACTGACCTTTTTCTCAAATATGGGCACTAAAATCCCAAGTTCCATAAAACAACAATTAACTTTTTTAATGAAAACATAACTTTATACATCGTTATTTGTGTATGTAGATTTATTTTGTTATTTCTATTGGTCTGTTCCACCGTTCCTTCCTGTTTATTCCTTATTATTGAATACCTTTACGGCTGCAGTTTCAGATGGCTGACATAAAAACTTTCCTACATGACATTGGTGTGAGCGCAGACTTTGTTCCACCACCAGATTTCGGTGCCCTTCAAAAGAAAAGGGCAGGCTAATTGGAGACCTCTGTCTGAAGAAACTCCAATTTTGCCAATGAAATGCACAAAAATAGCATACAGTTAAAAAAAAAAACCACACAACAAAAACGACTAGTTTTAAACCTTTGATTTCCTTGGACCTCCGTTCCTTGAAAACCTCGAACCTGCGTTCTCTGACCTGCCAATTGAAGACGGCAATCTCAGTGTCTGCGAGATTTATTACTAATACATGTTAGCATTCCTGATGCTGCACTGGACATTTCTTGTCATCTTTTACCTCTTTCCTCAGTAAATGTCAGAGTAGAGTCCCTGGCCTACATCCTTATTCAAATATAGCTTCATAATTAAGGCCATGTTGTACACGTGACCAATAACCCATTAGCTTGGGAAGGATTCCTTTGAACCATGTTGTACAATCTGAAAACCTGTGCCAGACTAAGCAAACAGCACGGCTCTGTTTTCAAACAGATGTCTGTCTCGGCTTTTTCTGAGCAAAAGCATTGTTCCGGGTCACCAATGTGGGGGCCTTATTCCCTCACCATTCACACTCATCTCTACTGTTAATATTCAGTTAATTTAACTGAAAAATAATGTGTTCATGAGAAGAAACCAGTCCCTCAACATTCAAACATCCCACAACAGAAAGTTGTGCTAGGATTCGACCGGAAGCGTTCAATGTTTTAAAATGCTTTGGGCCACTTTATTAGGTACACCATGCTATTGTTGGCGTGGACCCCCTATTGATGATCTATGATGTTAATCTCCCGTTCCAACACAGGTTCTCAACCCATCTATGTGGAGGATGTTTAAGCACAGTTGTCATATTCAAGAAAAAATTCAATTCTTGATTTGTACTTCAAGAAATTGCTCACTAGACATTTTCTCTTTTTCAGACCAATTTCTATAAACTCTAGAGATGGTTGCATGCGAAGTAGATCAACAGATTCTCAAATACTCAACAACCATGCCACATTCAAAGTCACTCAAATCACCTTTCTTCCCATTCTTTTGCTGTGTTTGAACTGAAGCAGATCATCTTCACCATTTCTACATTCATTGAGTCGACAAACTTACACGATTGGCTGATTAAAAATTTGTGTTAACAAGCAGTTGGACGGGTGTTCCTAATAAAGTGGCCAGTGAGTCTTGATGTCTTTAAGCAGGAGATTCCAATAGAGCGTAGCAACAAGTCTACTCGATCGTGATGTTTACGAATCAATCTGTTATTGATTACAATCATATCTGTATTCCTAACGAGTCTAATGTTCACTTTTTAATTCACTTTTGAACCTTTTTGCATGCATAAAACGCCTTGTAATTGGTCAAAATAACAGGCAATTAAACATTACTCTCTCGTGTCAATGCTTCGGGGCCTTAAAAGCATTTTGTCCCAAAACCAAAAAATGCTGTGCATCACTAATTTGAAGGCAATTATTTGTCTCCATCATCATCATCATCATTCTGTCGAGCACCCTTTCCATTTTCGTTGTGTTTAAGCAAACCCGTTCACGATTCCAGAATGCGTTTTTTAAAGTCTTTTTTTCTCTGAAGAAGGCTTTGTCACACAAACTCGAGGCCATGGAGTGAACTTGTGTGGGCGAAAGCCAAATTTCACCCTGAAAGGCTATGTGAAAAAGACAAATGTGTGTTGGTTCCAAGACTGGAAAGAGATGTACTCTACATTGAATAGCGCCGCTAAGGCTGCCTTCATCCTTTGATCCCTAATTCAGAAACACATAAATAGATCAGTGTGTGTTTGGCTATTGCTTCACAAACCGATTGCTGTCGTGATCATAGGGAGACTTTATAATTGCAACTTAGCTATAATTCATGGCAGTGTAGTTGCATCTGACCTGATCGTGTGACCGTGTCCTCCATTCTTAAACTAAACGGTCAAATCAAGTGAGATATTTTATGCAGAGGCTTCAAAGCAGCTTTGTGTAGTTTAGAGGGTATTTTTAAGTTTTTTCTTTTTTGTGGCAATGCCTTATTTTTTAGTATAACCCCAGTTTTTTTTTTACTAATGTTTTTTCCATTGCATTACACAATAATTCCACAAACTGAAATTGTAAAAAAAAACTTTTTGAGCATTACATGTTGTCATTTTTTACTGCAAAAATTGAAAACAAACAGTTTTTTATGTTTTCCAACAAAAGTCAAGTGTTGAGGCAAAAGTATGGCACTTCATTTGCAAGGTAATTCAAATTAAAAGTTTTGTCTACCAGACCCTTAATCGGTGTCGTAAGTGCCATCTAGTAATAAAAAGAAGGGATAACCCTTTGAAGAATAAGATATGGCTTGTGTTTTTCAAAGTTCTGGCACAAAAAAAGGACAAAAGGAACAAAAATTTATTGTGTATAGCAGAGGTTCGCCTGATTTTTTTTTTTATACAATTTTGTGATAAACCTTGTCTTTGCTTTTAGAGCCAATTTATACATTTTTATTTTGTCTTTTATAACACTTTTGATTTTCGTTATAAAACATAAAAACTGTTGATTCTCAATTTTCGCAGTAAAAAAGTTTTGCACATTTTTAGGTTTGCTGTGGAATTATGTCATTTAATGAAAAAAAAGATTGTACAAAAAAAGAAGTTATAGTTGTACTAAAAAATATATCAAGCATTGCCGCAAAAAAAGTTTTAAAAATAATTTATTAGTGCAAAATCTAAAGTAGTAAAACACGCTCAAAAAGACTTTACAGGCTTTAATGGTTAAGTTATATTGTAGAGACCAGATAGAAACAATTTTAGTTTTGGTTTATAGGTGTAGATTTAATAGGTGTAAATTTAGAGTAATCAATTCAATTACAATCAATACACATTCAGTAGGTATGACTTATCCCATTATTGTATTTAGCTTTAGATTGATCTGTTGCAGTTTCTTCCAGTTTTTGTGCTTGTGAATTTATAGCATTTTTGAGCCAAGCTTCATTTATTTGCAGTAGTTCTGTAGAATAATCCATGTGAAAATACCAATAATAACTTTTTGTTTTTTCAGCCTTTTATTGTTTTAGGCTATTTTTAATTATTTTCCTTTGTATCTCACCTCTGCTGTGCTGAGCTCAATACATTAGGATCATGTAGTTCTAAGGAAAAGATTAATAATGCAAAAATAGTTTCCAATAATGAACAAGAAACCCTTTTGTTCATGCTTTGTTGACGTTTGAGTCAATGCTTTGTAGCAGAGAAGGGCATGACGGTTGTTTTCTCGTGAAAGCAAATATAATTGAGCAGATATTCACATTCGAGAACGGAAGGCACATGCACGCACACATAGGGGTTAGTTCCTGCGTAATTACACAGCCATCTGTCCATACCCCATAGGCACCCATAGACCTTGCTCAGCATCGCCGCCCTGATCTCTGTGTGGTTCAGCGATTCCTCGGATTTCTAACAGAAGCTCTACCCAGAAAGATTTACTGCCTATTGACTGGAAGAAAAGACGTTCAGTACAAATGTCTATCCGATTAACTTTATAACGATGATTAGTATTATTGGACGATATCAAGTTTTGTCGCTGTACATGAAACATCATTACTGTTTCCTGAGCAAGAGTTTGTAAAAGATTACCAAATTGTCGAGACAAACCATAAGAGATTTTGCCACCCTGCCGTGCAGATGATGAAATGATGTTTGGCGCAGTATAATCTGATGTAATAATCCCATCTATTGCAATCTGTTAGTGCTTCTCAGTCTTTGATGTGCTCCCAGTTCAGGACAACATGCCTTTACACACTTTACACAAATATATTGTTGGACTGCTATAAGCTTAGATCAAGGGACACATTTGCCAGGGCTATTAATCTGATGAGTTTCAGCAATGCCAGGCTAGTTCTTCCCATCCAGAGGTTGATTACGTTAGGGGAGAGTTGGCATGCAACATTTTTTTCCCAGCACACACCAGCAGTGAACTCTGTGGTGGGCAACTGATGTGCAAATATATAAGTATCATAGTCATGGCAGCTGCTGGACATAGAATCTCTAAGCAGAATACTGCATCTCTTCCAAATGTTGCAGGAGCAAAAAAAAAAAGACATTTTTTAGCAAAAAGTGCTAAAAAAAAGCATTACAAATGTAAAAAAAAAAAAAACACAAAAAATACAAATGTTATAAAAGACAATATAACATTTTAAAATACAATGGATTATATTTTTAAAAGGTATATAGAATCAACCAAGCAATGTTTTTCTTTAGTAGTACTGTTGCATTGATTTTTATTATTGAACACATTCAGAAATCACACACATGAAAAATTAAAGGTTTAAGTACCAGAAAATTAGTTTTTTACGATTATTTTTTCCATTTTTTAACCGATAGGATAGTAATGTGACTGAAAGTGAGCACTGTTCACAACACGGCATTAATATTACCCAGAACTGACAAAAAACAAACAAATATAAATTGAATTTTTCATGTTGACCAATATTGAAGGATTTAATTCACAAACATTTTAACAACATTATAGCTACTAATTAAAAATGAAAAGTAATTCATCTAAACTGTTCATATTAATTCATAGTAAAGTAAAAAGACTCAAAACGCAGCTTTATTTAGCTTAAACATTGTAATTGCTGTCAGCTAAACATATTGTTGCATTGATTAAAGAGAGAGAGACAAAGGAGATGTGGGGAGGGGCAGAGAGAGAGCCAGTGGCCAAAGGAGAAAGAGGGCAAATGTCTCTCAGCAACTTTATTTACAGAGCTTGAAAAGTCCTGGTTATGATGTCACTTCCTGTTCTCTTAGCCTAACCAGACAATAGGATACTAAAATATTTTTCCACTACAGAACTAACAAAGTACTTTACCGATCTCATTTTTAACGGTGAAAAAAAAACAGTTTACAGTGTACTGTGAAATTTTAACAGTGCTGGGTTGTGATTTTGCTTGTTTTAACCCAGATTTGGGTACTTTAAATAACCCAGGACCATGTTCAGAAACCCAGCAGATTTACCTTAAATATTACAAAAAGTTGTTTTTAATAGTTTTGGATTGCTGAGCTATTATTATAAACAATTATAATTGTAACACAGTGTTTGCAAGAAGGGGAAGTGTATGCAGGATTAGAAGCAATGTACAGGTGGTAAATATACAATATATATAGAAGAATACCATCCCTTAATGGGAACAGCACTCTGCGGTTGCAGCTAAAAGAGGGGAAATGTCAGGACCCAGGGAACTCACAATGGCCTTGTAAATGATGACTAGAATGATAGAATCAAGTTGAACAGTTGGCGTAATGATGCAACCCTGAAGAGATACAAAAAAAATGCAGAAATCCAAGATGACTAAGAGCTGTCATGGAGAGTCAGGGTGAGTGAACCGTAGATCTGAAAACTGTGTAGGTGCATGAATGAGCCTGTTCTGATCTGTTCTGATCATTGGGTTGATTGTCTCCAGGTGTATTCCATTCGGTGTTCATGATTGCTGGGTGTGTCTCTACTGGGGACACCAGATCCCTGTTATTGTGTTGTTTTTTTACATAGATACCAAATGTTTCAGATGTTCATCTTTTTTAATCCACAATTAGCTTTAACTGTGAATTTCTTGAATATATATTGATTATAAGAATGTTGAAAATTTTCAGAGACAGAACGCTATGCCTGTCACCTCTCAAACGCAGACCTGAGCATTATTGCTCATATAGATACTAAGCTTACCTCTGGATCCCCCTGTCCCCTGAGACAGAATTTGAAGTGAAAGGGTGAGATTAGTGAAAAGGCAGAAAATATGTAGAATTTGCTGAAATAATTTATTTTGAGTGTGACCCCTGCTGTCCTGCATGTTTTAAAGCATTTGAGCTTTTACTGGGGCATACTTGATTAAAACTGGTCTAGCTGGTTGCATCCCTTGAGGATTGGTGCCCGACCCCTGCAAATAGGGGAGCAGCATTACTTTTCGTCGTTTCATTGCATCACTGATGGAAATTTATGCAGGGAGTCAGCTGACCACTTGCTTTGGGAACATTCCATTCCCGAAATTGGGCATGATGAGTGTGCCAATTTATCTTCCTGTATTCTTGATCTGAAAGTGTGACTGGACAGAGTCAGCATAGCGTTTGCCTCTCAGGAGGGTGTTTACAGCTGAGACCAGTACCCTATGTTTGGCACTTGTGTGTGTTGCAAGACCAATCACAAGCTATTTTCTAGAATCTGCAATCATGTATCCAGACCTTAGAACCTCTAAGAACTGATGCTTGCAAATATTCCTAGCATCTTTTAGTGTTGTTCTTTCATGAAAAACATGCTTTATGTTTTTTTCAGAACATTTCATCCTACCTTGATGCCTTGATGTTCTTAGCACCGCCCATAGTTCTAGCACCGCCCATCGCTAGCTGCCACTCGTTAACCACCAGCCGTCTATACGCTCTAATCACCTGCCTATATATACATCCTCTCTCTCTCCTCTATCGCATGATTGCTCTCTACTCTAACACGATCCCTGTTACAGTCAGCGCCTACCTTCTCTATCCAGTTCTGTTCCGTCGGAGTGAGTGCGGGCCAGCGTGAGTATCTCCATCGGCTCATATCTCCCCCGGCTTTTCTCTCCAGTTACTCTCGGCACGGAAGCGTGGTGGTTGCCAGCTCACGGGGTCTTCAACTGCTTCTCACCTCGGGCCTCTGTTTTGCCTGGGCACGGAGCGTCCGTCATCATTTGCTGACTCAAGCTTACACTTGTGGTTTTGTGAACTTACCTGCTCTGTGAATAAACCCTATTGATCTCATCCCTTGCATCTGGGTCCTACTTCCACACACCGCATCCTGACAGGTATAATTTGTTGATTACATGCCTGACTATAAAGTCAGAATCTTTGGAGGGCTTCTCAGCGTGCTCTTTGTTTGCGTTGAAGAAATATTGATGCAATATCACACCCTGTCTGAAGATGGCGTTTGCAGTACATCAGATGCACTCAGTGTCATGCAGGGAAACAGAAAAGAAATCCGAAAACACATCATGGAATGGATGTCCCAGTTTGTAAGGGAGCTGTTTGAGAAGTGAAGAAAAAAAAAAAAACATTATATCAATTCTTTGTAAACAGTTTTTTTTCCACACCTGCCTAAAACTTTTGCAGAGTCAGTTAAGGCTGTGTTTATCTACACACCAATGACACTAGTAGTGCTAATGCTCTCGTGCTTAAAATGTATTTTTAAACGTGTCAAGTGTATGATACGATGCAAGGATATAAAACGCGTGCAGACTGTAGCGGGCGGGAGTGATTGGGTGATCCAGATGAGAGCAGAGATTATATATTTCTCTTAGGGTGGAGAGCGCGAGAGAGAGAGGGAGGGACAGACGGCTGCATTGCTCGGCTGTAGAGTCCTGTCAGATCTGCTTCGGTCTTAAGCGAGCCATTATCAGTCGATCAAGGGCACGCCGTCACGAAAGTTTGGATTTCTTCACCTATCCCGTGCCAAACCGAACAGGTAGGCAACATCTACTTCATCCCGTTGGCTCTGCTGTCACAGGTTGTCCTGTCTCTAAGCTTTTCTCGTGGTATTAGCACAAGCGGAACATCTGTTGAAACAAACTAGGACGCCACTGTTTTCCGCTCTATTCCAGTTTATCATGTGTCGTGGAGTTCTCCAGGGCGGCTTAAGAGAAGAACTATGTCAGATGAATGTACAGTAGTCTGCGGTTGCGCATCTGTGAGAGGAACGGTAGCTCTTCCCGCGCTTGCCTCAGGTGTGACGCGAGGTAATAACACAAAGAGTAACAAGACACAATTCACTCCGAAAAGTTGCTTTTTTTGCTGCATATTTTCTTATAACGAGTGAAATCGCTAAATAATGCACTCGAAATCTCTTCAACAACCCGGTGAATGTTTTTTGAAGCGCATGTGCTCATGACGTCGAGTAAAAGAGGAACAGACAGTTCGGAATTGAAATAATTAATTTATTATTTATAAGGGACTCAACGTTACCAAATGGTGCTCTCAATAATGCGTAATGCTGCTGTTAACCTTTTTGTTGAGTGGCCACTTCTTTACGCATTCTCTAGCCGACAATATACTTATTATTAAAAAAACATTTTTGCATTGCCTAGGACTGAGAGAATTCAGGGTCACTAAAACACATCTCTATTTTTGCCAAAGTGACATCATGTAATACGTTTGAAGTGACCTTTATACCACTACGTGGAAAATGGGGTATCTACCATAGTGCCATATAAATTTTTTTTAATTTTGATTGATTGTATTTAAGATACTATACATCTTGGGCTCCTTCGGTGGTTCTTTGGTGTCTTTAGGTGCATGACTGGAGCATGACAAAAGGTTTGTTTGTGCTATTTTACACCATTTCCATGAAAAAAACTCTTCAGTGGTTCTCTATAGGTGCTATATTACGCTATTACCACAAAAAAGGTTTTTATGTGGGATCTTTGGGCGCTATACTGCACCATTGCCCTGAAAAATGCTTCTTAAGTGGTTCTTTCAATGCTATTTTGCACCAATATCATGAAAAAAAATGTTCTTTTGTGTATCTCGTGTCTTTGGGTGCTATATTACACCATTGGCATGAAAAAAAGAGTTCTTTGTGGTCCTTTGGTGTCTTTAGATGCTATAGTACACCATTGCCATTAAAAGAGGTTCTTTGGGTGCAATACAGCATCAGTGCCATTCACACAGTGTTTTGCTCTGATGTTCATGAAGACTTTTTTTGCATTTACACATTGGACTCTTATCCAAAGAAACATATATTTTAAGAAATTGATGCATTTGTTATTTTATTTTAATATTTTAACATTTATTTTGTTGATTTTCTGTTTCTTCCATTTTCCAATCTAGATCTTATACATCACTATGAGTGTGTGTCTGTGTTTGAATGTGTTATTAATAGCCCGCTGATTCACGATAGCTCTGCCAAACCGTTTAAGACCTAATAATTCATTTGTCTGAAATAGATGTATTGTCTGAACTTACAATTTTCAGCAATATCAGCGTGCTTATAAAAAATGATTTGATAGTTTATTTGTAGTGATGGCAGTCACACTCCACTGAATGTGTGAGGCAGCAAAGCTCATGGTCGAATCATCTGGAGCTTTTGTGTTCGTCTTATAGCTACTGAAACAGCGATGCTTTTATGCCGTGCCACATTTAAACAGTCCTTGCAGCGAGAGAGGTGTCTGTGAAAGTGACAGACGCACTCACAGGTGAGCTGCGAACTCGAATGAAATCTTGCACATCCTTTTAACACATAGCAGCATGATGCAGGTTTTCCCAGTTAACGCTCATTTACACTTCTTCACAACCATTGAGCCTCTGGATCAGGTCTGTTAGAAAGGTTAATGGTCACAACTGAGGAAACCAAACGTAAAGCAAAATCTCCTCTTAATGGTACTGTTGATTCAGATCTGTTATTTCCCATAAACGTTTTGGTTCCTCGTCTAGCTGTTATTCTTGATACAAGCCCAAGTAAAAAAATAGATGAAACACTTTCAAAGCGTAATCTGCTCTAGGATCTTTTCACACTGGTGAAAACATTTTGATTCCAAGCACATTCGGAATTGTTGTAAAAATAAAATGAACAAATAAACTGCTAGGTTCAATATTATTAGCCTTGTAAAAACCAACATATATTTTGTTTCGGGCAAAATTTTCAAACACATTTTCTTCTAGACCGTTCAAACTACAGCCACCAAGATATCCAAACTTTTTTTTTAAGACTGGTACCATTAAGGGAATTCTGGATACATCTCCGCTTTGGTAAACTATTAAGACTCTGTTTATATGACTAGTGCAAAAGCAAAAGTATATTATGTTTTTGACTCCATAGCAACCTGACTTTGTTATAGCAACCATTTTGACAAATCACCATCTTGGCTAAGGAAAATCATCAAGATATGGGTTGTGGGTTATATTACTCATATTGACATGATGAGCTTTATATGATGCCACTGACTCCCCCATGGCAACCAAAAAAATCTACCTTGGCAACCATTCCATTTTGCTAATAAAACACTTTTAAATGGTGCTTTTTTATTTTATTTTTTTAAATGGCGCTTTTTAATAGTTACTAATTTGGGCATAGTTAACTTTTGTAGCCTTTGAAACCAAATTTGCCTGATTAACCAAATCTTTACGCTGAGGATTAAATAAGGCTGCAGATAATAAATGATTAATCTACTTTATTAACCACAATAATCAATCGATTGATTTATCGGAAATGCTTTAAAGTTTAAAGCATTAAAGTTAAAATGTTCTGACCAAAATGCAGTTCAGTTGTAAATCAAGTTTAAAAGTCAATCACAGATTCATTCATATTTATTTATTTATATTTATTTATTTATTTATTTATTTAAGTATTTATCAATTCTTTAACGACTGTGCTGTGTTTTGGATGTTTTATTTGTTTGGTTAGCTACTTTTATTCATGTCAAACAGAAATGTAAGATTGTTTAAGGATTGTTTAAATAACATCCGAACACAAGAAGTGGAAAGTTTTTGTTAAACTGTTTATGTTGTGTCTATCAGCAGCAAATTCATTTGTAACCATACTATCCATTTGTTGCACCCATGAATATATCCATTTCCTAAACAAATAGAAGCAGTTATTTAACTAACCAGCTAATTGCAGAGGATAAAAATATGCTTGTGTTGTCAGCCAATGTCTGTCGCAGTAATTATGTAATTACATAAAATCTCACATGACCATCATGTTGGCCAAAGATTCAGGTTAAATAATCAGAAACGTTTGACTATTTGATAAATATTCCAAATCTGATAATATAATTAAAGTGATGTGAAATCATGGAGTCAATCACCCATTTATTTGATATTGCAGTTCTACCTGGGGTTCCCGTAATCAAATAAATGCAACATTGTGGACACGCATATAAAGACACGTATATATTCATAATTGCGCACTGAAATCATATAAACAGACCCTGGAGTGCACTGATATGTCGAATGTTAGCATCGTTATCTGTGTTTCTGCTGGATGTGGCTCTGAATCATTTCACCCCCCATCCTGCGTTCTGTCACCTCAAGCTACTTCAACAAATTATGCCACTTAGGAGAGTAAGTGCTGCCAGCCCTGAGCTAGACAGAGCAGAGAACCTTTGCAAGAACATATGTTGGCAAGTTCCGATTTTTCAAATGGCTTGTTATCACAGCGTGGAAACATCACATGCTTTGCTCAGCGTAACCCTATAGTGGAAGGAAATCACAATCACCTCTGAAGCTGTGTAGCCAATTAGTTATTTAAAAACATAATCACACGACTGTACTTGCGCCTCTTGAACGCTGCCAATTAGGATGATACTTAATTTAGAAAATTGACTATCCACAAGATCACAGGTAATACTCAGTGAGTCCATCAACCACACACCTGCACCAATTCTGTTTAGTTTTTTACCAGAGCATCATACCGTGGGCCACCTTGAAACTAGTCTACTTATAGCTGGTGGGTTCAAGATAGATTTATAGCTTTTGCCCACACGGCACACACCTCCCACTGATGCGTTTTGTACAATGAGTGTACGAAGGGGTGTATTTCAGGATTCTGTACAGACATACAAGACTCTTGTCCAACATTTCGCTTTCAGGCTCAGACGCACAGTTTTACAGCAGATGAATAGATTAGTTAAATTTGTCATCTTCATTTCAAGTACAGTTGATAAAGGATTCATAAGTATAATATTGTTTAGTGTTTTCATATAATATATTCTCTTGTGCTTTTTAACAATGTGGGTTGAATTCGATGTCTGGGGAATTTACATGAGCATAAATTTAAAAAATGTGAAAAGATTCCATAAGCATTACACGCAAAAATATTAAAAAGTTTAGTAGTACAAAACTCTCAAAGCCCGGTTGTTCTTTATTGGGGGATTTGTCCGGAACATCAAAGTGACAGACATTTATGGACATTCTGGTTTACAATTTTTGTTACAATTTCTATTGGAGAAGCAGTTGGCTATTGCTAGACTTTAGTAAAATCTAAATAATAATTTAAATAATACAATAACTATCATTTAGTTCTAAAGCCTATTAAAGTTCTTAGAAACAGACGACCAATGGGTGAATTGATCGTTGAGTGCTTTTTTTTTTAAGCCAAACACTATTCGTTCTGTTTAAATCATGTTTAAGGCACGTACAACTAAGGATTTTATAAATTGCACATACTGTGTTGGGTCTTTTTTTCCAGTGTTCCTAATATTGTGGCCTATTCGCTCTGTTCCTAATATTTTGGCTATTTTCTCACTGTTACTACTATTTTGGCCTATTGTCTTCTATCTTTGGGCTTTGTCTCCAGTGTTCATTATCTTCATTTGTTCCTCCAGACGGGTCTCCTCTCCCTGTGACCACAAATACTGCGTTCAGCTCTAGTTATTTCATCTTTCTTTGGAGTCAGCACTCCGTAGAATGGTGTCCCAGAAGTCTTCGGAAATCACTTCGAACAGCTTTCCCTCTGGTTCAGTGTTTAAGTCATGTTCATCGCTAGCACATGAAAAGGCGCTTTGACTGCTCATTCTGGGACTTCCATGAACCACCCTTTAAAAGCACATTCTAAATTACTGCAAATGTTATTTGCCGTGCACTATTCAACAGTGGAATATTCTGAAAAGTTATAAACTAGGGCTCCTGCTTTTTTCATCCATCACGATGTGCCTTGGGACAGTCAGGAGAAGTTGGTTTGCCGACCTGAGAGCCTTAGCCCGTTGCAATAAGATCAGACACACACCCAGGGAAATAGCCATGGAGGCACCTTTAACCCATTAGAAGTAGCTTTAAAGCAATGTTAAAAGTAACTACACTGTCAAAATATCCTTAAAGGTGGGGTATTATATGTTTTTCAGGCACATAGTGTCGTTTTCTCGCACACTCAAGTAACAATGTTACCTACAGTTGGACTGTAGTCGCTGTATTTGTCATAAACAACCTCATAGAAATTTGACTTGGCATCTTGGCTGCGTGTAACGCCCCGATATTCACCTGTCTCTTTAATAGCCCCTCCTTCTTTCCGACACGCCCCCTTCAGTGCATCATACTCCATGCGCGCTGCCACCGTTTGTTTTCATTTTCCAAGCGTCGCAACATTTTTATAGTAAAAACATTAAAATCGTGTTTTTGCAAAATGGCAACGGAGGATATGATTCAAGCCTATGCACACGATCCTACATTGGACCCAGAAAGTGAGTTTTCGGCGGAACCGGAGCAAGTACAAATATCCTCTTGTAAATTTACACCATTTTGTGGCAGCTATTTATTAGAAAATTAAAAATAGGCATCATAATGAAACTATGTTTTGCTATGACATGATAAATAAGCTTTTTAACCATTTTTGACGAAGCGTGTCATCCTTGGGAAGCGTAAAGAAAGGGCTCTCTCCTTGGCATCGAAACACACATCTCCTTGTGGAAGTCATTTTGTAATCCGGAGAAGTATAGAGAAAAGCACTCTGAACGAGGAGCTACGTTGACACGTAGTGAGACCAGCTGTGGCTAATAGTAACTCCCTCAGCCGTATACGCGAGTCTTTGCCAGAGCTGGAGGGGGAGGGGCGGTGCAGCAGCAGACGGGGGACAGAGGCGGAGCTACGCAAAAGCGCCGGGGCTTCATGCACAAAACAGAGCGTTTTAGCACCCCACAATGTCTACCGCAGGAGATTCAAGGATTGCTCAAATATGCATGAATTATTCAAAGTCACGATTCAGGTGCGTTTTTAATGAGGGGCTGAAATTATAACACAACATAAAGCTCAATAAAGTAGATTTTGCATTATACCCCCCCTTTCAATTTAACAGCTAAACTGCTACAGAAAAATACTGTGTTTCACAAAACGAGATAACTGTAGAATTTACAATGAAAAAATGTCATACGTTTTACAAAACAGGACCTTAAATGCAGGGCTCTAGAGTGCGACCAATTTGGTCGCATATGCGACCTAATTTCTCAATGGTGCGACTAAAAAAAAATCAAAGGTTGCACCGGTGCGACCCGTCGTTCGAGGGGTAAAAAAAAACGAAACTCCGTCTACGGCCGGTCCGCCTCCTGCGCGCGGCTCACAACACGCGTATCACCCATTCATGCGGCTCAATACGCGCCTATCGCGGCAAGCGCGCCGCTCAATTCGCGTTTACCGCGCCGCTGAAGCCTCAGACGCGCGCAAACGCGTCTTTGCATTGACTTAACATAGAAACCCTCCGCGCTTACCGCGCGAACCGCGTTCGATGTGAACGTACCTTTACAGCGGCAGGCAGCTGCAAACAGATCATCAGACGAGGCCGAGATGAGAATTAAGTTTAACGTTGCCTACAATATTGCAAAAGAAGTAAATAAATAGGCTGCATTATAAACTCTTGATCTGGGTAGTAAATGGTATTATCGTTTTTATTTGTATTTGCTGCTCTTAGGGACCAAAATCAGTTTAAAGTTTAAATTTCAGCTCAGTAAAGCACTTTAAACATCTTTTCAGTAAGTTTTAGTTACCTTTCTTGTGGAATTGTGCTTCAAATAAAGAACTTTATATTGACCAGGTTGTTAGTTAATCATTTACAAGTCAATATTGTCTATATGGACAGTGATTTAAAAAAAAATGAATAGATAACTAAAAAAAGTGAACTTGTGGAAATGCGGTGTTAAATGTGATGCAGTTGAAAATTTGGGTGCACCTAACTTTTGTGCTGGTGCACCTAAGAAAAAAATTTAGGCGCACCAGTGCAACCAGTGCAAAAAGTTAGTCTAGAGCCCTGCCTTAAATGTCACAGTTAAAATTTAATGAAAATACAGTTTATTCTTGTAAAATGAACAAATTACTTTATTATCTTTAATAGAAATTGTGTTTTGAAGAATTTTTGAAAGAAACCCATTGGTTCACATGCATTTAGACAAACAATAAAAACCTGATTACAATATGGAAAAATGACGGTACAATCCCATAGCTTATAGGTAAAATTTGCTGTTTATTTTTTTAATTACCGCTATTATTACAACACAAACATTTAAAATAGACAGTTCTGAGCTGTAACAGTAATTATTCCAATACAAACCTTAAAAATAGTCAGTTCTGAACTGTATAAAAGATGGTCATGAACAGTTTTTATAGCAACAAAAATATGTTAATCAGACAGTTATAACTGTAAGTAAATCAATAAAATTGGCAATCGTGCAAAAGGGTGCTACCTTAAGTGTGACGGTAAAGTTATACCAACCACAGCTGCCAGGTTTTTCACGCATCTCTCTATGATTGATTCAATGAAGCCCAGATGTTGAAAGGTAGAAGGAATGAAATGTGTAGATCGTGCAAGATGTTCATTTCCCCTAATTACGTCTCCTCATTCATAGCAGCTGAGGTTCTTCAGCTTCGTCGTGTTCTGAAATCTCTTCAGGAGTCATAAAGAGAAAACAAGACGGCTTATAATACTGCAGAGAGGCTGCACATCTGCAGAAGTAATGTTGAACACCAATCATTCGGTCCCTGTAGCACTCTCCAGTAACATATTAAAGCCAGCTAATACAATGTCATTATTCTGCTCTAATGTGCAGATATGGGCTGTTGAGTTTGAGATGCTCCTCGACAACCATTAACAACGACCTACAGCGAACAAACACAAAACAGAACAGCAATCTTAGCTAATCAAGATAGCGCTAAACCATTACGAGGGTCATGTGAGTGATAAAAGTCTTTTTTGTTTGTATTTCTATTAAACATCGAGTAAAACTTCAATGAAAGGCTCTTTTACTACCAGCTCCATCTCACTCATGCAATTTGTCAGCATGGGCCTGCTTGAAGAAACAAGAGCTTTGATTTTAGCAATTGTTATGAGGTAAAAAGGCACATTTTTGGATTATGTTCAGAAAATAATGGCTGCTGCTTTCTTGTGTATGCTGGTAAAGAACAAAATTGAGATGAGAGAAAATGGGAAATGATGAGAAATCTTCCTTGTAGTCTGAAATAAAGTGTTATGGAAAAAGAGAATGAGATTAAGAATAAAAAAAGATGAAGCCTCTACCATTGAAGCTTCATTATGAGGGCTATGATATGCAAATGCTTGTTAGTTTACTGCTGATTCTCCTCGTCTCCCACTTTCTGTTTATTCATCCCAGGAGGGGGAAATAAAAATAAAGTACAACTAGAAATTCAATTACTGCTGAGGATCTCATAATTTAAATGCCTGATAATCTAATCACATTTATAAGAAAGCCAGTGATGAATCTTTCCTCAGAAAAAAGCACTGAAGCACAGCGAGAGACACTAAGCTCGTAAATAATACATAGTTTTAGTCAAAAGTTTGCCGTTCATTTTAGCTTTCTTCATGTGATGAACAATAATAATGAAGATTAGAATACTGCATCCATATTTACTGTTCATGATTGGAAGAAAATCTTCACGTACGGCATTAAATTTGATATGCTCATATTTATATAAGTCATTTATTTTAATATTTTATGGCCCAAAGCAAAGGGTAACTCAATACAGGATTTACCTTTTGCTTTGTGGCCGGTAGAAGTCAATGCCCTCGGGCATCGTTGACTGAGGGCCAAGCTGCATGTTTCAGACCGTCTAGCTTGACTGCCTTTTCAAGGTGGCACCCCACGTCATCAGCATTTCATCACCTTGCCCATGACGCCTCAGTGGTGCTTGACCGCAGGACCAGAATCCTGGCAAATTGCTCGTTCTTTGCTTCAACTCCGTGAGCCGGATTTAGCCACTACTTGTTCCCCTTTTGCCCCAGCCACCTCTCACGGCTCTGACTCACCAGATTGCCCAGTATCTAACTCACTGCTTGTTTGTAAACTCTTCAACCTACCCTGATGTATCTTCAGGCCCATGTCCCATTTGCATTCCCTCCACTGAGACATCTTCAAAGGAGGGCCAAGCTGGAACCGGTTCCCTTTGCCTTTATCCTTGAACTCTGCCTCACCATCTCCCCTATGAACCAGTGTCTGTCTGCTTTGAAACTCCTATGAAAATCAAAGAACAGTAATCAAAGTAGCCCCCTACAAACATCCTTGCTTTTAGACGAGACAAAGATAAAGATGATATTAAAATTTCAGTCATCTTCTAAGGTCACACTTTTTCACGGAGAGCATCTAGCCACAATAAACTCCTCCGTGATAAACCAATATATATACATTTCGAACCCATTAGAAACTAGAGGAAATGGTTGACTTTGTTCCACCTGATTCAGTTTCTGAGTCATGTTTTCTGTCCTCCTACAGACTTTCTTAAACCCTGCCCTATGGCCTATAGTCTCCTCCCTGCTGTCTTTCCAAACCAGTTTCTTTCTTCACCAGTATTTACAGTCATCTTTGACGTCAACTGCCTCATCATGGTTATTCAGAGACGTATATATGCATTCTGCTTATTCACACACCTAAGGAACTCTACAAGCTCTCAACTTTTAGTAAATCGAAGATGTTTGCTAATCAATATTTCATACTTAGTTTTAGCTAGGTGTGAAAAATGTTTGGGGTCATTGTCCTCCCTGATTTAATTGCATGGATACATATTTTTCTCTTTTTCTCAGCATTGAGAAAGTGTCTGAGGGCTGGCTCCGCTGGGCGTGTTCATCCGCACACATGTTTGCTTTTTTTGTCTTCATCCCTCACGCCTGGGCCCTTGTTCTCCTAATTTGCTTCTCTCAGGGGTTTCCTGATTTCCCTCTGTATTTAAATCCAGTGCTTTTGTCTTTGCAGCATGGGATCATACTGTTACACGCTTCACTCGTGTATGGTTTCTTGTTCCAGCCGAAATCCAGCCTCGCTTGAGCATTTGTATTTCTCTTTAGCTTGTCGCCCCATAGTTTTGTTTTTCTTTGTCTTAGTTATACAGGTTTTCCCCCTTGTGGATTTTTGTGTTTGTACTCATATGCATTCTGTTATTTGCAAGTTATGACAAAATGTCTAAGAAACCTCCACCATGCATCACTTGGCGTGCAGGAATTCAATGTACCACTCTCTTGCTGTTAAACTGCCTTAAGTGACAGTGAAATATTTTTATATTACGTTTGCCTGCTGCCATTTGCCCCAGTTCCTATGTTTTTTGTGCATACTTCAGTTGCTTGTTCTCACTTGAGAGTGATGTATTTTTGTTTCCAGATAGTAGATGGTGTATCTGAGATCCACTGGTATTAAGCTTGATGTGGCTTTCATCTATTGCAAGTTTCCTTGGCCAACCATTGCATCTACGATCCTCAACATTACCCATTTACCAGCATGTCACCGCTGAAATAAATCTCAGTCTGCATTGAATCATGAATCTACTGTTGCTGTCTTACCATGACAAGAAGATTAGAAGATAGTCTTGGTAGTAGAGTTTGGCTGTTCCTCACCTTTTATCCTCTTACTCAGCTGTTTCTGTTTCAGTTCATGATTGGGTTTCAGCCATGACATTGATGATCACTTGGATTAATCTGACTAATTATACAAAATAACTGGCTTTGTGCAAGTTTACCTGTAGTATTGATACTGTTTTAAAGGTAGTGACGCCAAATGAGGAGTTTGGTTCCAAAACGCAATAAACGCCGTAAAAAATATCTATATATTGTTTTTTTCCATTTGAAAATCCAATTTTCAAAAAAAAAAAAAAAAAACCTACACAATACTCGCCATGTAAAGCAGTCCTGCGATAAACGCCATGTAAGTCTTTTTACAAAATGCCATAGCTTTATTAAATCAAGGATGGTGCAAAGAAAATGAGGTGATGGAGGGATGGAAAAATGTTGGCTGTCATCTGCAGCAATAACAGTGATTCCAATATCACCATCTTGGTTCTGACACTGTGTAACATATCTATTTTTTATTGATGCCTTGGATTTACAGCATTTTTGAATAGCATTAAAAAAAAAAAAAAAACCGTGGAGCTATTGCATTTTGAGATTATTTATTATTGTAAAACAAAAATAAAGCTGCAAATTTTACAATCTTGATTTAAAATATTTATGATCTTTTGTGCAAAAGAAAACACACTTTTACTCATATTCATGTAAATGGAGTTATGGAGTTTTATGATGGACAAACTCTTCAAATATCGATTTTTCATTTTTTTTATTCGCTTTGATTATTTGTTTGTTTTTTTTGCACACCTGCCTAAAACTAGAAGAATGAGGTTAGTTAGCTACTACTGTTCTGATGGACAGCACTGGTATTAGGTAACATTATTTTTCGGATGCTTTCATACTGGAGTCAACAATTAATTTCGGAGCAAAGTAGATTTTTCATTTTGCTCCCAGGATCCAATCTCTATATTACTTGCAATGGTGGTCTGTGGAACATTTCAGTGGTACCTGGCACAAACTGGCTCAAATGAGGAAGTGGCCACGTGTGTGTGTTGAGATGAAAATGGCCAACATACACAAACACTCCAAAGAGGGCAAGCATAGCTCATCGTCTGAGCCGCACAGACACATACAAGCAGAAACACTGTTGTTTTTCCTTCAACTATAACAAAAGCATCTACAGTAACAGCGTGTATTGCATGTCCGGTTATGTAAATACACAAATGTTCTCAGGGACGGTTCAGAAGTTACAGTGTGAACACAAATCTGCGTGGGATTAAGGAAAAAGAGGAACCGAACACCGACAAGGAACAGAACATATCGATCCCAGTGTGAAAGCACCCTTACAGGACCAACAAAAACAATGGCAAGTAAATGGAGCCAAGGAAAAAAATTAAATGTCTTTGACTGACCTGATTTTAGATAATCCACCTTCTTTAAACTTTAAATCATTCACCCCAGATTCTATATTTGGCTGCTTTGTAATGGAATCGAGCATGGGAGATTAGAGAGATCGCTTGTCTGTTAGAACTATTGGTTTTACATTTTTACAGGAGCCAAACCAGTTTCCTGCACTTTGCTTTCCTGATGAGATACTTCATAATGGATGTCTTTATGAGTCTGTATTCCAACAAGTTAATGAGCTCTCAAATACCCTTTGTGATGCTGTGGGAAAGTCTTCTGCCCAGTAGTTAATTTCAGACTGGGCACAAAGCCGATGAGTGATGCTGATGGTTTTTAAATGGCCTCTGTAATCTTTATTTCGATCATTAGCTCTCGATTTAACTGGGGATTTTACTGCTTAATATTTTAGGACTGCGTTTATGTTCTTCTCTTTCATTTTTGCATTGGTGGATTTGCAGATTCCTCTGCTTTAAAGCATCTGATAGCATTAAAAAGGATATTTGCTGCTCCCTAAAATTCTCAAAAACTAGGTTCCTGTTTGTATTCTAGGTTTGGATAATCGGGATTTTATCTGAGTCGACACCCTGGCACTCATCCAAAGCATATATTGGTAATTATACATTCCCTGTTTTGTTCGTCTTAATTTTCATACATGTTTCCATTTTCAATCTTTATACATTTCCAGAAGGCTAGCAAGAATTTCGTTTGAAGTTTGGTCTCGTTGGGAGAGCCTTAATATTTCATACATCCAGTTCAGCCACTAACTAATTACCCTGGTACAGTGTCAGGCCCTGCAGTGCATATCGGAAGATGAAACTGGTTTTTAGATCTACTCTGGGCGGGGAGGGTGATGATGGTCTACTATGAGAACACTTCTTGGGTTTTTTCACATTTGAAATCCAGGATTAGTGTTTTGCATTAAGAGTGTTGAAAACTACAAGCTATATTTTTAATTTCACATGATTTTGATTGGATGGGTGCATAGTAAACAGTAAATAAATAAAAGTAAGTGAATTTATTTGGTTTACAAATAATGAAATTGAATCTGTCAGACCTGACTTTCTCATGATGTATTATTTTAGGAAGTGATTTAAAATGTGTTTGGTAGGGTCAAAATATTCCATTACTTAGTGTTTTTAGATTCAAAGTTATATTAAGGTTTTCACGTATCAGTTTTGAAAAACGGAAAGGGTGGTTATCCATGAATTAATGAGGTAACAGGAAGCTGCATTTGCATAAATATGCAGGTGTTAACCTGAAAGTTTTGTGGTTCAGAAAATAGCATAGAAAAGATTGTGAGCACAAACAGAGGCAGATATTTTCGTATGAAACTTATAAAGCTCAGTTGTATTTACGTGTTTAGTTTAAAATTTTCAATATGCAAACTGTAGCATACAAAAAAACACAAAACAAATTCTGAAGAAAATCATTGATAACTTGTTTGTAGAAGTGTTCCCTTTCTTTCTTCCGTTTTAAAAGTTTAACTCCAAAGTCTTTACAGCACCATGACACATGTAAAAAATGTGATATTTTCAGAGATTTAAATGCTTTGAACATATTTTAGGACAAATGTAATTGTGGGTAAAACTGTGTAAATTCTATCTTTTATTTGCGATTTCTTTTTTTGTCCTATACGGCATCTTTCGACTCATCTGTATTTTAATTATTCGTGAGCATGACTTCTATTATCGTATGAGAAGATGTGGTGTATTAATTATTAATGATGCGTAACTCTTGACACGTCCTGTCAAGATGCAAAGCCGCGCAGTAGTTTGAAGTTCAAAATGAGTCGCAAATTTGAGTTTCCATGGTGCAAAAGTGCTGAAGTGATGCACAGCTTTCCCTGTGATGAAATCCGAGCTAAACTCTGTCTTCGAGCGGTTGTTTGGCCACCAACAACTGACGCATCGAAACTTTGGATTTGTAGCAAGCATTTGTCTGTCTCTGCAGTTACAAATGTGGAGGACTTCCGTCACGCTCTTCAGTCGAGATGTGTGTACGATTTATCGGTTAAGAAGCACTTTTCTTTCCATGTTCCACAAGCTACACCCCAACCTACTCTGCACAGCTGCATGCGCTCCTTTTTCCAGGATGAGACAGGCGAGGCTCATGCCCCTTTAATAATTATCTTGAGTTTAGAATTAATTAATTAATTTGACTTGCTATTTACTGTAGTGTGTTAATTCTATTATTCTTAGCTGAGATATTGTAATCTCTGGGATCACTAGCCCCCCCTAGCATGAAGCAGGAGAACAGCACCTTATTCGCGTTTGTTTGAAGACTCTGCACAAGAAACATATTGCACGGTTGTTAATAAAAAACACTGTACGTCACATACACCAGATAAAATATGTCAATTCCGCTCATTAGTACAGTTAATACCAACATATAAAGAGAGACAGCACAGAGCACACACGGTATGCACAGTGATTGTACAACACAAGGTGAGGCTCAGTGGGCATTTATGTCAGTAAATGTAACATTTCTAACTGCTGAGTTTAAATGGAAAATAATTATAAAGTACACATTATTGAATAAATAGAATAATTACATTTATTTATTTTTTCTTTTCATAATGACAGGTAATGCCGCCCCTGACTGAATGCCAGGGGTATATAAAAACTATCTAAGCAGAAACTTATCAGTGCTCAACTGTAGCTTAATAATTGGCCTAAATCTCATTTAATAAACATCATTTAGCCACTGAGCGTTGTATATTCACAAGGACAAACTATAACCCCACATTTAGTTCATTCTGGTTTTTTTTTCTTACTAACTCCTTCTTTAGCCCTCTCCCTTTCCCTACTGTCTTCTCTGTTTTGCTCCCTTGTTCTTGCTCGTTCTCTCTTTCCCCTGATTCTCCCAGGAGCCCGACTGACCTAATTCTCCTTCGATTGCATGGCTACACTTGCATGGGTGCACAACCCTGTTTTTCACACTTTCAGATGCCAGATTCAGCTTACTTTATAAAAAAAAATGTACTCATCTGCAGTAAACCCATGCAGCATCCTCATTAAATTACATTTATCATAAACATCTCAGCAACTTTACCTTGAAAGTTTGTTTGCTGTTCCTTTCTTGTTCCTCAGTGCCATTACTCTTGTTCGTTACCAGGGTCTTCATTAACTTGAAGACCTTTGTGTCTGGGAGAGTTTGATTAATGAAGATGAAAGACGTGGTGTTCCAAATTAGTGGGTCACTCACAAACCAAAGTCTGGTCTGTCAGTTACAAAAAAAACAACAACTGGGTTTTAATTTCAGCTTGGAGCATTTCTGAGAATTCACATTTCAATAATTCATTACATTTGCATGTTTATGGACCTCTGATGTTGTTTCGCATCACAAGGGATGAAAATAAAATGCAAATATAAGATCACAGATTTTTTTTATGGCTTTTACCCCAACTGTATCTTTGGTTCAGTTCTAATTCATCAGTATATTCCAGTTATTTATGTATGATGCAAAAGCAGGATCCAAAGGGGAATGAATATAGTATGAGTGAGTTGAGAAGTGTTTATGGCGAGTGTGAAATTCTTAAGAAACAAGCCTAAGGCTCATTGTACAGCAGATGCTCAACACACAGCTGCTCATTCTTATTGTATGAAATCTCAGCTGATGCAACCCATACAAACGCTGGCATTCTATTCTTTCTTCTTATCCTGGACGTCTTTTTGTGGACATCGCTTTAAGCATAGTGTGATTATGAGAAACAATTAATGACGTAACCGTTTTTAATTGGCTGTGTTCATAACAGATGCTCCGCTCTTGTCTTCGGTTGCCAAATGTGGATTGTGTCGCAGCGTTCAGCACAAAGCTTTTGTCCAGTGCTGATTTAAATCTGAAAATTGTATAATCCCCGATTGTCCCTTTTCCCTCTGCTCTTTTTAAAATGGGTTGAGGGAGAGCTGGCCAGCATGAACAATGGCATGAAGGATCAAAGCTTCATTAGAACAGGTTTATTTTGGAGACAGAGGAGAAATGTATATATGTTTGTGTTTTGAATGAAAATGATGAAGTTGTGGAGAGCTGAGGAGCGCAGACATTGTTCAAACAGAATCTTGAACAGTCTGCAGTGGAGTTTAGCATCACAGCTGGTGGAAGAAAGCGCCAGAAGGATTTATGCGTGTGCCTTTGTGAATGGCAGTGCATTTGATTGTTCGATTCTGGCATATGTGCCCACTAAAAAATGACCCACTCTCAAAAAAAGGAATTGTCGGGCTCAATATGTCACATTTCAATGTGCTGTGTCGGATACAGTTACATAAGAAGCGAACATAACCCTAATACGTCTCAATTCAAAAAGTACTTTCCGGCAACAGATGGAGATCTTCACTTAGTATGGTGAACTGGTTTGCTATGCCATTGAATGACAACCGCTATCAGTTATCACTTCCATTCATATGATTCAGTGCCTACTCCACCTATTGGCCTCATTCTACTTGATTGTATTTAACTGGGCTGGCTACCACTAGATGTGTTTTTTGATTCAGTTGAGCACTTGATTAATTTCCTAGCAAAGAAAATGCTGCTAGTAGGTGGAGCAGGTGTCTGTTGGCCCATCTGGATGGTTTGACAATAAACCTTTAACTCTTTTCTTAAACTAAATTTGAAATGGTATTCTTATCCTTCTCTAAGCATTGGTTCAAATCCTCATTCTTATGTTTTCAATATAAATAAAGCTTTTTCAGAAACCAGACCACTAGTGTTCACAACTCCTTGACCTAAATGTTATTACTACTTTAAATTAAACTGGAATGTATTGAAAAATATATTAATAAGTCATGCATATGTATGTATTTGGGTGAAATAAAGTTAGCAGTTATTAGTTAGTAGTTGTTATTTTCATACATATTGACTACACTTATAGAGTATGTAATTGGATTAACATAATAATGGCCATTTGGTTGACATTCTACATCATTGCTAGCGCTGTTCCAGTCAGAGGTGAATTTGGAAAATGGAGAAAAGGGCACCAAAAATTCTTTTAAATCACATAAATTGGCACTGTTTGATAGATTGAGGAGGAACTTCATTTAAAGGAGCTTGGACCGGATCATCCCATGATATTTATTAGTCAGTTACCAAAAGACAAAGGAAAGTTTCTTATGTGTTTAAATAAACAAATGTGATGAAAATAGTATATATTTGTCTACATATTACATATTTGGAGCAAACCAATGTCTAATAACATAAATACTCTTTACAACATTCAGTTTATACTTGCATATGAATTGTAATTACATTAAATGGCGTATTTTGGTCGTTTCAGCTTACAAAAAATAAAAATGATCACATTAATCATTAAAAGTTGATGATACATAATGAGTGGCACACAAAAGCTATCCACAAACAGGCTGTAATCTGTCTTCAATGATTACACCAGATGTGTGAGTATTTTCAGTTGAGCAAGCACATCTCTCAAAACAATGAGAAGCCCAAAACGGACTTATATTTAGAATTCCATTGTAAGCAAAAGTAGTTTTTCTCATTACAACGTTTAAGCTTGAGTCACCACAGAGCCTTCAAGCAATAATTAACCAGGTACAAATGCATACTTGATAAAGCATGCAGACATACAATTGTGCTCATAAGTTTACAATTTTCAGATTTCTTGGCCTTTTGTCTGAAAATATGAATAACACATTTTTTTCCACTCATAGTTAGTGTTTTGGGCAAACAACTGTTTTTAAATCATAACTCAACTTTCCAAATGGCCCTGATCAAAAGTTTAATACTGGCTTGATTTACTGGCACAAAAGGGTTTGAGTGGTTGACAAGAAATAAGCTTCGTAACCTGCGACCTGTTTGCGGATAAAAAGTTTCTGGGCTCCTGATAGACCCTTGCCTCTTTCATCCAGTAATGCACTGACATTTCTGAATTGATGAGAAAAGAGAATCTACAGGAAATGGTAGTTCAACGGTACAAAACATGAAAGGGATATAAAAAGAACTCCAAAGAATGGGAATGGCAATCATCAGTGTTCAAACTGATTAAAAAAATGAGTGATTCTGTAGAAACCAGGTAGACCACAAAAAAATTCTGCTACAACTGCCAGAAAAATTACAAGGCATTTAAAGAAAACCCCATAAATAACGCCAGCTGAAATACAGTGCTCTGTGAAAAATGTTTCAAGGTGCACAATAAGGAGACGCTTGAAGACAAAATGGGTAGATTTGTCAGAAGAAAGCAATAACTACGCAAATGCCACAAAGTATCACAGCTTCTGGAAAAAAGTTATTTGGAGCTATGATGCCAAAATGAAACTTTTTGGCCATAAACCCTACATTTGTTGAGGAGTCAACCTGAACGGAACACCATCCCCACTCTGAAACATGCAGGCAGGTTACTGATGTTGTAGGGATGTGTGAGCCCCAAAGGCACAAGAAACTTTGTCAAAAAGGATGTGCAGATGAATGCAGGGTTCTATCAAAGGATACTGGAGGTAAATCTCATCAGCCAGGAAGCTGCTCTTGGGAAATTACTGGACATTCCAACTACACAACCACCCAAGTTTACTTCATTGGTTACAGCAGAAAAAAGTGAAGGTTCTGGAGTGGCCATCTTAGTTTCCTGACCTCAATGTCACTGAACCACTCTGTGGAGAACTCAAACTTACAGTTCATGCAAGAACTTACAAGAGTTGGAGGCTTTTTGGCAAGAACAATGGGCTACTTTACCAAGAGAGAAGATAAAGAACCTCATCAACAACAACCTCAAGAGACTTGAGTGACTGAATGGCTTCACTTAACCACTTACATGAGTGAAAACATTGTTGCGTTATCCATATTTTCAGAAAAATGCCCAAGAATTCAAAATGTCTTCCATGGTGTGTAAACTTATGAGCACAATTGTACATGAACCATATTAAGTACTTTTAAAATTCATCCGTAGAGCAATAACAAATGACCATGTTATTTTAATGAGATTAGGGTCACACATTCTTTCACCTCAATCACTGTTTTTTACTCTAATTTTAGCTTCTGTGAGTTAATACCTTCATGTCTAGGTGTCTACTGACCAAAGGTTACAAACACCAGCCTCTGTTTTTAGCTCCACTGTCTCCCCACTGGGACACACGCAGTATCAATAGCTGTAGAGCAGCCCGTGGAGAGACAGAAAACTGTAATGATGTGGATGTCTCGTATGTGCACCTGTCTATGTGAGACCCCAGGGACCTCATTTAGCTTGTGTGAGGGCACAGGCATCTGTGTTAAAAAAAAAAACAGTCTGTGGAAAGATAGAGTCCTTTTCCCACAGCTGTCGGCATGCTTTAAAAAATCATTAAAAAGCAAAACGTGGCATCCGTGGACCCATCTCATGCATTATTGGACCAACAAGAACTCCATTCCAGTTCTAAATGACTTTGGTTGTTGATGGTTGCTAATGGGTTTAATGTTACTTAAATGTCCCTTTGAACCAAGAGGTGTTTGCAGCGTAGGCTTCAGCGAGATTTGCACCATTTCATTGAAATTGATTTAGAAAGCTTCATTTGCATTTGCTTTGAAACCTGGTCATAAAATATGTCTATAATTCTGACAAATAATACCAGTACTACTACTGCAGGCTGATGCAGAAAGGGATGGTTGCTTATTAAAAATGCGGGTGTAAATTGTTTTCTGGCCTGTTGTTCCCCTGGTGACAGATTGGTGATGCTGAAACGATGAAGTATGTGGAGATCACTGATTATAATTGGGAAGAGGGTTCACTCATGCAGCGAGCAGCCAAATAGCTTAAAAGAAATCCGACATTTGCATTGGCTTCACAGGTTCAGAAGAGAGTACAGTGAGCCGCAGGAGCTGCTCATTATATTGTGGCAAAACCACAATGAAATCAATTTGTGTCAACCAAGAAAATTATTCCACTTAGTTTTAAAGGCAGCAGAAGTGGGGAGATGTCTCGCCGGAAGATGGATTAAAGCTTTGATCGCGTTTGTCTTTCTAATGAATTAAATCTGTCCTCCCACTGTCTCGTGGAACCTTCTGTGTCATCTCAGTGAGAACTTTCATTCAGTCTACACATTTCTAAGAATGCCAGAATGGATGCGTTTCACGATTCACAGGAATCACTGAACTTGTTTTCACATTGTACAAACTCTCACATCAGGGGTTTGTGGTGGTTTTCTCTGCAGCCCCTTGATGCTTTTGATTGTTAGAACAGGAACATTTTAGTTTTAACTTCAGATCCTGAAGGGAGCGTCTTTACACTTGTCTTGGTTGGTTCTGAAATTTCCATTTCAAATGATACTTAGTGGTCTATTTCTGATGGACTTCAATCATAACATAAAAGATGAGGGAAAGTGATTAGCAACCATCACATGATGCATTAGCATTCTGATAAAACATCAAAAAGACAAACATCAAAAACTTCTTCTTTTTTTAAACCAGTGGGTTAGCCGAACCACTAACAGGCAAAAGTGGACACTTGGCAGATCATCTGGGTGGCACATCAGAGTTAAGTAAACTTGGCTGCAGATTCACAGATTCGAGTTTCTCTGTTTACAAGATCCAAATGCTCTTAATGGACAAATTACACTTCTTTTTAACCTGTGTTATGCAGTGGACAAGCTGCAACACTATTTTTGTACAACTATGTCTTCCTCCGTCATCGCTTCAATACAATACATTGCTGTGGATGCGCAGCAAACTGAGACAAGTTCTCTTAGGGACCCAAACCCAAATATAGGCTTTAGGTCCACAGCTCACTGTGGGTTGTATTCTATTAAAATAAAATGGATTTGAGTATTTATTACATTGTGTAGTTTTAACATTAGAGATTTGTGATGATTAGAAAACCCTGGATTGATTGTTAGGGGGACCATTACCACACACATCAAGGCCAATTTCTGTTAAAAACATGAAAAGCTTATTGTTTGTTTGTTTTTTTATTGCAAATTTTTGCAAAAAATAATTGCGAAATCAACATTTTGTGAAAATGTTCTGAAAAAAAGTTCAAGAAGCCCCAAGACTCACTTGTTATTAATCTTTAAAATGCAGCAAATTAAAGCTTTAGTACCTGAAAGTTCTGAAACCTTCATAGGAACCATGTTCAAAAAATGAGGATTGTAGTTTTTGTGAGTATTGTATTGTTGTCGTTAGTTGTTCACTAAAGCTGTGTCAGTGAGTCTGAAAGTAAGGGTTTATCATCAGTGCTGAGAAAACAAGTAGCAGATTCTTTGGTAAAATGGCATTTTTTGCAAAACAATAATGTTTTTGGTGTAAGAATTGAAATATCCATAACATTAGACCTCCATTATAAGTTCATTTTACATGAAAAAGTATTCTAGAAATTCCAGAAAACCTCCTTTTAAAATACATTTTAGAAAACCATAATGAATAAACCCAGTTGTTGATCCGCAGTGTACATATATTTAAACAATTTTGTCTAAATTTGACCTCCAATTTTTTTTCCACAGATAACAGGTTTGGAACGACATGAGAGTGAGTAAATCATGGCAAAACATCATATTGTGTGATCAACCAATCAAATTGCTTCTGAAAGCTCTGCTTCCTTTGACATGTTTCATGAGCCCCAACCCTCTCTTTCTCTCTCATTTGAACCCCACTCTTAGAAAACATACCTGGCATTTGTGTGTTACAAGTGGTTCGTTTCCCCAATTATATTCAAACTGTGCTCGTTCCTGTTGTGCACCCCGTGTTTTTTTCTTTACTATAATAAAGCACACATTCTAGTCACGCACACCACCCACAACCTGCACACCCAGGTAAAATAACATCACTCCTGATCAATTCATAGCGTTTCAACTGAAGGGAGCAGATTGATTTAATCCAGACCTTTGCTGCTCTTCCTGTGTGCAAGCTGTCCTCTTGCATCAGCTCCAGATTTGTGAGCCTCCTTCCCCAAGTGTAGACAGTTTGAATGAGCATCTTCTGGGTGAATGAGAGCTCTTCCCTCATCCACCCCTCACGAAAAAACGGTGGAGCTTCCAGCTGCTCCAAGCTGCAGCCCAGCTGGACTCTCTCAATGCTGCCACATTACATTCCCGCTAAAGTCCATTCCAAGAATGCATAGCTAAAGTTGAACATGTTATTGATTTTGGTGTCAATAAACCCTGGATGGCCAATCTAAAAATAATTTCAAAACTGTGTTGTAGTGATGGAAACTTTTCACAGTGGTACACATGCCGATATATCAGTGTTACTACAAGGTGATGGACCGAAAATATATTTAATAAATGAACCAAGTGTACTCTTGATTTTTGTAAAACTGTAGAATAGAGTGATCCATTCCATTTTTAATCTTTGTTATTTTAATGCAACACTTTAGATAAAGTGCTTTAACTTTAATTGTTTTTACCTATAATACATTTTGAAACTCAAAAGTATGTTATTGGACTTCCTCTTGAGTTCTACCAAATATCAAAAACAAATTAAGTTTCAGTAGTTTGCCATGAGATATTGTCTGGTGTGCCGTAGGAAACTATCAAATTTCAAAACACTAGCCATATCACAGGTATTATACTTATTATCCCTTTTTATCACCGCTAGCTGCACAGATTTTGAGTAATTGAAAGACGATCACACATTTTCTCACATTTTAATTTGAATTACCTTGCAAATTATATGTCAGATTTAATCTGACACAAATATCTTAAACCAACAGATCCAATGAAACTCATTGCAAGGCCACACATTTGCATAACATCACAGATTACTCCTTTTATAAATCATTTCTGTACAGAGCAAGCGTGAGCCAAGGCTCTGGCAAAAATTTTGCGTTGGTCTGCCAAAATTCTGTTTCAAACACCAAACACGTAATAAACACAGCAGGGCAATGATGATTATGGTGTTTGTCTGTGAAAAGTGGACTGCACGCTGTAATTTAGTGCCAGATTAAGCAAGTGGAAGAAGGGAAGGCATCAAACTTCTAAGTGGCAAGCGGTGACTTTTTCCCCTTGCTTTCTGAGCTGGATTGAGAGGTTGCGTGTGCGTACACACGTGTTTGAGTTTGGCCTCAGATGTGTTAGGAGAACAGCAGTGCTCCTCTCATCCATCCAGTGGGATTGGCTCTGGTGTTTAATGTCTTTGTCTCTGGAGATGAAGATGCATTGCTTTAATAAGAGCAGCACAGACAGGAGGGAATAGAGCACATCGTTATAGAGCGTTGTCTGGTGGAAGGCTGCTGGTTTGGGTTTGATGGTCTTTAATGATGGAAGGAGCCATCTGGTGCAAGCCAGTCTTGGTTGAAAGCACCCCTCGAGCCTGTAATGGTTGTCTAGTCTTGGCCTCTGTTTCGTTCTTGAACTCAGTCTATAATGAACCTGCCTTCTGTAGGATGGGGCACGGTAATGTTCTTTAGTTAAACCCCATTAAAGGAAATTTACACACCGGTGTGTTTGCATACCTGATGCACTGGAGGGGCATTTTTATTTCCCTGAGTTTATGTAAATGCAGTGTCGTTCCTGGAGGTTCTCATCCATCTTCTTTTTTTCTTCATTTTTTTCTGTTGCTGTTCTTGTGAGGTTGTTGTGAGAGTATTTACTGACCGTGGATTTATGCTCCAACAGCATTCCTTGGCATGTGAACAAAAGACCCAATTTCATCAGTCGACCCCATCAAGTAATTTCGTGAGAACCCAAGGTGACCTGACAGAGCAGAACTTTGTTTGGCTTATCTCTCAGTATGAGTGTTCTCATGTGATAACTTTGTTTTGCATGAGGTGCACATTTTTTTTTTGCCTGTTTTTCACAGTTTTGTTTTCCGCAGCTATTTTTTTTTATGAAAACTCGTTAATTTCTCATAGTAAAAAGGGAATTAATCTCTAGTAATTGTAATGTGCTGTCGCTTTTGAATCAGCTACGCGTTTCTGAACGCAGAACATCCATATCATTGTTTGCTCTCTGGTAAAGAGGACCTAGATACAGAAATCCCCTGGTTGCCGAGCTCATCACAGACAAAAAGCGATATCCAACAGTATTCAAATTCACCTTGTAAAGACATCGGATTCACAGAACACTATCTCTTTTCATTTTCTGGCATCTATATCACACATACTTTGCTGCAAGTAAAGGAAAAAAGAGAACAAAAGTCAAGATGTTACAAGAGCATGTGATTATGTGGTCAACCAGAGCAGTGTAAAAATAATCATCACAGTCACGTTCATTATATAAGTTCTTTAACTACTTTGTCGTAAATAAATATTGTTCATTATTGAGTACATTTGTTATATTATTGTTATTATTAAGTGATTTTAAGGGAGGCTAATGTATATTAGTAAAATAGTGTTTTTGGAGCATATTTGATGTCATTTTTAGGCTTTGAACTATACAAACAGACATTTGGGGGCATTATTTCAATCACATCCATTACGCACATTATTCAGTATTTACGTTCATTTTTATTCGTATATGTATGTATAAATGACCTGAGGTGAACAAAGTTGAGGTGATCACCTATGGTTCATACTCTTTTGGCTCCAGCTCATCGTAGTGTTTGGATGTTTCCTGAGCTCTGGTCTCTGGTGTTTCATTCAAATGCTAATTCTGGACTGAATAGAAGTCTGTCTATAAATTGTGGGCGTGTGCAAAAATAGCCATTATAAATATGCATGGAGCCACTCTTAATCTGACATACATTTTTGCAAGGGCTGATCTGGGAAATCACATGCTCAGACTCAGACAGTAAGCCTTCGTGCCACTTCTCAAGAGCTGTATATTCAGAAAGTATTCTCTCAAGACTTTAATGATGGTAGCACTGTAGAGAGAATGACGTGCAGTTCAGTATGTGCTTATGTTGCACCTGAGTCCAGGAGAGCAGGCCATGGTCCTATACTGAGTGCAACTAATGAGCGAACACTGTCAGATGTGATCCGTCTTCCTTAGTGTAAGGATCCCATCAAAACATGCGGATCACTGACCTAATGTAACCATGTCACCTCGTGTATTTGCATCAGTCTCCACAGGGAATCTGCTCTCATTGTGAAAATATCTTGTCAGCATGTTCAGAAAAAAGTGATAAGCGCCTGTAGGTGCAAACTAACTACTCTGGCTCAGAATGAATAATAGATGAAGCATTGCTGAATTTGTCTTTTAACAATAAATGTTCACGTTTGCATGTTATTTTAGTAGTTTTACTACTTTATTAGGGTAAGATATCTATATTACATTTTTTAAAATTATGTTTAATTCATTGTCCATTTCAATTCAGTTATAGCTCCCTTCAACAAACATTATTGTCATCCAAGGTGCTGAACCACCAGACTGCACAGTAGCCGTCCATTACACATAGATCAAGAAACTAATGAATTAAAAACATAAATTTCAAACACAAACCATTACTCAAAGATCAAAATAATATACTAACTAGATCGTCCACAAATGGCATTTATAATAAATGGGTCTTTATGGCCACTTTACATTAAATCAACAACTTACTCAGTCAAATAAAAAAAAACACAACAGCTGCCTGGTTGATTAGGTTTATACAGCGATGTGGAAATGAGTGGAAGTAGGGGCTAGCCCTGGTAATCTCCCCCCAAAACTTGTTAATAAAATATCACTGGTCAATTCATCAATGTTTACTGCACAAATGTTTAAAATTGTCTTCATTATTCACTGCTTTGTGATGATGTTGGAAGTAAATGTTATGCACATTGTCATATTTTTAAAACTACATTTTAAAATTTTTATAATTTTCATAAATTTGCAGGCTTGTTTTTAGTTATGTACGTTTTTTATTTTTTTTTAATCATGTATTTTATAATTTTCAAGTTTATTTTAGGTATGTGTGATTTCATATTTTTTTTAAATAATGCATTTTTATCATTTCCATTTTTTTTTTTTTAAATAATGTATTTTATAATTTTCACATATTTGCAGGCTTATTTTTAGTGCATGTAAAAAAAATTACTCTGCACTGTTGAGATGTGGATCTCTTTTCAGGGGTGAAGAGGTCCACACACACGTCAACTGTAATTTTTTAAATACACACAACACAAAAGAGTATTTTTGTTGCTAATAAAACAGTTTATGCCTGTACAATTCAAGGATTTAAATCGAATATTAATGTTAATGAAAAACTGTTTACAGGATTTTGCTCATGTTTTTATTGTTTACAGCTGTCTAAATCTAAACTTATTAGATTTTTTTGACTATAAACTCTATGGTAATCATGTTTTTTTCTGCAGCATTTATACAGTACTTTGCTGTTGAGAGTGTATGGATATTTTTAACAGTGTGGCACTGTCTGGACTTGACTTGAACTCTGTACTATGCGTCCCAACAGGCTCTGAAGCTCGACAGTTCAGAAGCAAACAACCTTCAGTTCCCCACTTGCATCTCTGGAAATGATTTTTGCCTTTTTAGATATCGTGTCAAGTTAAAAATAAATTTAGAGTTGAACTTTTTAAAACTTCCTTCTTTTCGCCTTCCAGTCTAATCCAAACCCTGGGGGTCATCTTATGTAAAATGCGTCCTAAGACAGTGTCAGCAATGAGGAAACTCAGTATCCTGTCATTTTTCAAGCAGAATATCTTTTCTTAGCAACTCAATAGATCAAAACGCCTCATGAACATGCTTTATTCAAGATTTGGAAACAGACCACATGCCACGGCTCCATAACTTGTCTGGGTGTCATTTTGTTTACTGAAGTGCACATTCGTCACACAGCGGCACGGTTTCGTTTTAATTGACTGTTATCGTCGGCGAGGTTCCAGAAGGCAGGTAACAGAAATAGCTATGCAAATAAATACAACAAACTTGAAATCACAGAGCTCTGCATAACGAGCAACGCTGACTTAGCTGTCGGGTGAACAGATGTTTAGTGAAGCTTGCTAGCGCCTAATTTCTTTTTATATCCTAACATCATTCATGCTACATTTCAATGCATCCAATCAGATCTTCAACGTAGTCCTTCTCAATATTTCGGTTATGCAACAATTCCGTTGTTTCTGACCTCTAACGTATTCCTTGCGTGGTTCCATGTGAGGGATTATGGATTATGAGCCAGAGCTGGATTACAAAGCTCTCTCATCTCACTCTCATCACACTCTTCCTAACCGTCCGTCTTTAGATCTCCAGTTTCTGCGGCCAGAGAAGCATCCACCATCTGTTGAATCATTTGATCTTCAGCGTTTAGTTCTTACACTTGTGTATTTTACATCTGATAAATTGCCCAAACTCTAATCCAAAGGGAGAATTGTTTGGACTTTGTATTTGCTTTTTTGGGGTGGGGGGTGGGGGGGGGGGGGTGATTATACATTTTTATTTTGTCTCAACACTTTTCATTCTTGTTATAAAACATAAAACGGTTCATTCTGAATTTGTGAGATTTTTGCAATGAAACAAAATGACAAAATTTGATTCTCGGAATTGAAATTTTTTTGTACAATTTCAGGTTTGTTGTGGAATTGTTGCATAAAGCTGGGGTTGTACTTACCGTAATTTGATATCAAGCATTGCGACAAAAAACTGTTTTATTAAAGAAAAAATGATCCAACTGTAGAGTGGCTGGTGGGTTTGTACAGTCATGGTAATGAGCTATAGGTGGCATGACTGTTGATAGGCATCAGCTTCAGTTTGCCGCCCTCTTGATACAGGGATTATGGGAAATTGAGTTTGTGTAGTTTAAGAGATAAGCTGTATTTCTGACCTCTTATGAGGTTTCCAGGGTACTTGAGCTAATCTATGTAACAGATACTATCTTGGAGATACTTTGAGTGTTCACAGTGCGGAGGGTTTCTTACAGTAAGATAAACTTGGCTGCAGAATTCAGTTTTTCAAGTGTTATTCAACCCATGGTGTGTGCCAAACAAATGCATTAAGATGTGCGAAAAGAAAATACAGGGTAAAATGTGTGACAATAAAATGTGCAGAATGTTAAGTTCCATCTCTCTCTCTTTCTCTCTATAACAATTATCAGTATTTGTTCAGAGCAGGCTCTGCAAATACTAGGCAACTCTTCTATAAACTAGCCTTCATAAAACAGGACAGCAGAGACCTGAATGTCTAAAAGGAGGAAAAGATGGGAGTATTACTCAAATGTAGTTTTTAAGATATTTATTTGCATCATTAATATGCAAACCTCTCAATAACACACTTATTTTTTCCTTAGATTTAGGTACATCGCTAAAACTTGAGAATGGAAGCAAACACAAAAGATTTGCATTGCGTCTTATTTGATGTATGTTTTCTAAAGTTTTTAAGATTTTATATTAAACACATGTGTTTTGTGTTTAATGTGATTTTTAGATTACGCTTACATAAAAATTGTTACTTAGCAAATGTTAACGTCCAAAGCAATGTTGGTCCAAAATAGTGTAGAATAGGAATCCAAATGACATCTTTTACAGATGTTGTACATCCTTTCCTCAACTTTATTGGACCTTTGAACATGTTTGTAGGTTTCGCTTTAGAAATTAAACTTTTTTTAATCGTTAGCATCACTAAAACGTCATTGATGTTGCATGTGTTTTAACATTATAAAGGCCTCTGCACACCCATCCGAAGTTTTGTGCAAGTTGACTATGTTAATTACAGTGGTAGTTGCAACACTGGACGTGACTTCACATAATGTGCTTTTCAAATACGGTAGCTACAATTTGTTTCACAAAATATATAACTCAATATAGAAAGAAAGTACACTTTTGTTCTGATCCATGGAATAGTGTACTGTGCTTTTGACACAAAAGAGTAAGTGCGGAGGGAGTCCCGAACCCAGCATCTTTCCACAGTTTCCAATATCCGCCTCGCATGAATAAACAAAAATCAATTGCCACAAAAATTAATCTTTACAAATAAAGAAAGTGAATTTTTAAAACTTATACAAACCACAAAATCCTTGAATAAATCATTAAATGACGCAATTTCCCACAATACCCACGTTACAACCAACATAGCATTTTAAAGATTATTCTGAATGTGCTTCTTCACCTTTACAGTGTCTTTCACAGCTGATTATATCTTTTTTTAAATAAAGCATTTGCCCGTTTAGATGACGTGAATTCTTGACTTTTATTCAACATACTTGAAAAAGTGTTCAAATAGACGACAAATCTAAACCCCCAAATCTAAACAAATCAAAACTAACCCTAACCTCAACTGTAAAAATACAAATATTTATACAACCATAGACACACTACTCATGCATTTGCAAAACAATTTCTGCAGCACATGTTATGGCTGAGTTAGACTTGCACAGATCAACCAAATCTTGACATTTAGTCTATGTTTTCTGGGTCCTTTTACAATACCGTAATTTTGTTCCTAGTTTCTCACATAATTTCCACATTTGTGTCAAAATGCCATTGTTTTTCACTATTTCTTTGGCTGGGCTGCCTTGGTGCAGGCTTGTTTGTGAAATCGCACATTTCCCTCTTGAGTGAATGACATTAGTTTTATAGAGGCTGATGTGTGCTTTTTCTTCTCCTCTGGACAGGTGGATGCTGTCATGCCATTTGGGTGCCTTGCTCTGCGAGATGGGCGGACATACAACAGTCTGTCAGACATCACTGACAAATACGAGATCGGACAGGTCCTCAAGGCGTGAGTCCGCATGCTCTTTTAGCCCCGAGAAAGTCAATCCATCACACACAGACATGTGATCTCATTCGATTTTAATCCCCAATCCATCTTTTACAGTAAATGATCATATTTGCAATTGTTGCAGCATTTGCTATACTTTCTGTCTAAAGGAAGGAGTTCTGTGAGCTGTGCCTGGTGAAGGAGCGACAGACGGACAAGGTCTATGTGTGCAAGAAATTCCTCAAGAAGGATGGCAGGAAAGTGAGGAAGGCTGCCAAGAACGAGATCATGATCTTGAAAATGTATGTGGTGATTCAGAACACCAGCAGATGATCTAGAAGAGCGAATAGAGAGAATAAATTCATTTCAAACAATAAACTCATTAATGGGGGGTTTTCTAATCTGCTTGTGTGTCCGGATGTAAATGCATCTTTTCTGCAAACGAATAAAAATATATATATGTTTGAAATACTGTACTTTTAAAGAGTCATATTTTTGTATTTAAAGTGTTATTAGTGAATTAATAACCATTCTAATAGAGCGCGAAGAGTGACATCATCTGTTGCCATGGTTACACAATAAACAGAGACTCTTGCCTAAAGAAACTAAAGCTAACCGAATTATTTTGGGGTTTTGTTTTTATATTTTATTAGTGATTGTTTATTTTGTATTTTTAATATTTTAGCCGCCGAAAGAATTTAAGTGCAACTCCTGGAGGAAACTAAGAATACAAAATAGAATTGCCGCTGCGACCGATGTGACAACATCAATGTGATCGATTTTATACGTAATTTGATAATGGACTAGAATTAAACAATGGCTCATAAAATGAGCTCAATCGTTTAAATTTTTTAACAGAATACATTATACTTACATGTTATGAGTGATTTTCATGCATTATTTTGCCACTTTTGACAGTTGTAAGCTCCTCTTTTCCACTTTGTTCAGGATTTATTTCATAGTTTATGAAAATTGTGACAAAAAACAGTTTCAACAAGTCGTTTCAGCTCTAATACAAACCTAGCAAAATGTAGCACGTTGGATGAATAATGCCTGGTGTAATTTAACACGTTTCACTATTTTCCAGTACTCTTAAAGGGACATAAAAACACTTATTGCTCTGATGTTTCAGGGTCAAACACCCAAACATCCTCCAGCTGATCGATGCCTTCGAGACCAGAAAAGAGTTCTTCATCATACAAGAGCTGTGAGTCTGACCTGTATTTCCCCTCAATCAGTCATGTTTGTTTTCCCAATGTCTTTCAGTAGGCCAAGGACATTTCACTCTATTAGCTTGAAAAGAGTCTTCTGTATTGAAAGAGCAACTATCCCAATCTAACCCCTGCTAGAAATCCATGGCGGCCCTCTAGTCTTTCATAAATGACTTGGACTTAAGCCTTTTTGATTGTAAAAAGCCAACATATTGTTATTCGTCTTTTGCTCCGGACAAATCTTTAAATCCATCTCCTTCCATTTGAGCTACAGCCACCTTTGCCAAGACATCCAAATTGGTCTGACTCGGGTTGCTTTATCTTTTCATGCTGGTCCCAATCAAGGAATTCTGGGAAATCACTGTGAAATTCTTCCATTTTTTTCAACATGTGGTCAAACTTTGTAAAGCTGTAACTGAAACTGAGAACCTAATAGAAACTCATGGAGGTGATCAGTCTGTGCAAGAAAATTCCAACAACTGTGCAAAAGTATTTGAAGAGGTTTCTACATTTTAGAAGAGATTAAATGTTTACCATTGACTTAGAATGGCCATTGAAAATAAATGGCAGGAGGCAACGAAAGTATCTTGAAGTTGAAACATCACCAAGAAATAGGAGTTTGTCTATGCTAATCATAGTAACAACTTCACTTTTTATTTATCACTGGCAGCTCCCTAGCAAGTAAACTGTTTAATGGTTATCAAAAAAAGCAATGTTGAATTGGGGATGGTTTACTGTAGTCGCAAACTGAAGATTTTTTAAAAACTTGCACTTTTACAAGCCAACATCAAAGTCTTGTGCATGTAGTAGTAAAGTAAATAGAGGAATTTTTATCTTAAAAACCAAAATTTTAATGTATTAAATAAAATATATTTTTTTCATGACTTTTGTTACGTGTTCTGGTGTAATTTCATTCTCATCTATGTGATCGTAAGGACATTTCTAGATCGCAAGAGCAGAGTTGTTCCAAGGTACTGGGCACTGAACTTCTGCCCAAAGGCATAACCCTGAGTTACGTATTATATATAGGCAATATTTCATCTATTACATCAGGACTGCATGGGACTATCTTTAGAAGTGTGTCCAGGTCTGCTTTAATATTTATTTGTTTGATCACAGGGCCACAGGTGGAGATGTGTTTGATTGGATACTGGACCAGGGGAACTACACGGAGCGAGATGCAGCCAATGTGATCCGCCAGGTCCTGGAAGCAGTGGCATACATTCACTCTCTCAATATAGTTCACAGGAACCTAAAGGTGGGTTGCAGTAAAAATAATTAGCATTTTCAATGTGAATAAAAACACGTAGTGTGTATGATGAAGCTCCACAACTAGATCTCCATAGACTTGTAATGTTAGCTGCATTATGTGAAAGAATAAAAAATAGGATTGTTATGTGAGTTTTGAAAGAAGTCATTGCGTTTCTATGTAGAAGATGATTTATGTTTATACTAACCATCATTTTTTAAGTAAAGTTTGACTAAATAGAATATATTCATATATTTGTTTAAAAGCACAACGGTTTGATATATCTGAGATGAAACTAGAACTGCAACTAACAATTATTATATTTTTTATTGCAAGTATTTGTATTAATCTGATAGTGAAATATCATTTTAGAATTGTTTGTATAGCACACAAATTTTAGTATTGTATTTTCAGTATTAGGAATTAAATTATTCAACATTGTTTTGTGCTTGAAAACAAATCCACGTACAGTAAAAAAAACCATTTCTGTAATCTTTTCTGCAGGATTTCTTTTTTATCAGTTAATAAATATTAATACTATTTACATTCAAAAAACACATTCTTTGCTTTATTAGATTAGATGATGCGCCATTTGAAAAAGTGGACTTTATGCTGCAACAGCTGACCGGAAGTTACGAGTTCTGTTGCTTTACGTGGCTTACAGAACGCCCAAATATTATTTACTATGAGAGTATGAATAACTTCAGTTGGACAAATAAACTTTACATCATTTTATGAGGTTTCTCAAAATTTTATAAACAGTTCAAGTCAGAAAAATATTCTCAGGGAATACGAGAGATCGCTAAGAAATTTTCCATTGACCTTACATAGGGTCAAACTTTGTAAAACTGCAAGAACCTCATAGAAACTTCAGACTGTCCACATCCTTCAAACTTAAGCATAGTAACAATGCAACAAAATTTATGACATCAATGACAGATACCTGGCAGCCAAACTGTTTACCCTAGAAACCACATTTTCTGAACTCTACCTTTGCTTTGGTTAACGACTTTTGAGTTATCTGGGTTGGTTTATGTTACTCATAGTGACAATGGGAACATTTTTTTAAAAAAACTCTTTTAAATGTCACTTTTTCAAGCCAACATCAAAGTTTCTGTGCAAACTTAATAAAGTTGCAATAAAAACCATCTGGTGTAGCCATCTGGTCAGCTTTCAATTTCCGCGTAAACTGTATCCTCTAGAATAAACTTTATAAATTTCACCTATTTGTTCAAACGAGCCTGTTCTCAGGGTTTTCACGCATGTACACACTCACACACGCACACACTGTAGCTGTTCTTTTTTTTAAAGACATAATAACTGAAACGCCATGTTCAAACCCATGGTGATATCACATGGCAATTAATCAATGTTGAAATCGTTTAGTTCTTGCAGCCTTGAATGAACAGGTCTCACAGATTTTTATTTTTTTAAGAAATCCACTGAATATATCTTTGCTTTCTTTCCATTACGCTAATATGTCAAGGTCACCGGTAAGACTTGTCTCCCTGCTGCCATAAACTTCAGCTAATTACACTAATAAATTACTCTTGGAAAACTACAAACGAAAGGAAACAAAAACAAAAGTCATGAATGGTTTCTAATGAAAAAAAGGGTTTATAGATGTAATTTTAAGAGGCTCTCTGCAATATTAATCAAACGCTGTTGATGTAATAAAACCGTAGCATTGTAATAATAGAGAGGCTCCCTGCGGGTGTTGTTATTGTCCAGAACAAATATGAAAGGTATAAACACTATTACAATCCTTTGTGATTTCAATACTTCCCACTAAAGACATTACATTTATGATTCTGTTTGTCATGATGAAACTGGATGTGTTTATAGTGCCCTCTAGTGCCTGGCAGCGACACACTGTTGAGGAAATGAACGTCGCTCTTTGTGCCTTTGATCTAGTCAAAGCTGTATCAGTCGTGGAGAATGATTTCTTGCCCCCCAGGTGTTTTAGAGACTGCTGTGACGCCCTTATTTTTGTAGCATCTGAGGCTCTATTTCTCACGTGTCATGATTTACCTGTAAATAAGGTCACTGGTATGGTCTTGTGTGGTCTTTATTCCCCAGCTGAAAGACAAATATCATCCTCATGTGAGAGAAGGTGACCTCTTATTCAGTTACATCTTGGCATGGTGCCATGTCTTTCATCCTAAAATTACTTATTGACTTTCTTTTTTTGCCTTGTGCTATTTCTGTCATTTCAGCTGGAGAACTTGATGTACTACAGAGAGAGTAACCACAACAAAGTGGTGTTGCGGGATTTCTACCTGTCCAGATTTGAGAATGGCTCCCTCACCGAACCCTGCGGGACGCCGGAGTATCTGGGTATTTGATCGGTCACATTTCTCGGTTTATCTGCGAGTGGTACGCAGTAACCTTCATGCTTGTTTCTCATATTGCCTCTCAGCGCCGGAGGTGGTGGCTCGTCATCGATATGGACGACCGGTCGATTGTTGGGCTGTGGGGGTCATTATGTACATTCTGTGAGTGTGCTTGATACGGATCAGGAATTATCTGATTGACTTTCGCTGTTTTGTCCTTTTTTTTTCATTACAGTGATTTTTTGAAGCACTTCCAAATAACTACATGTAGTTTTTTTATTATGACAAAATAAGTTCTTGGCAGATGTGCCTTAAAATGGTAGTGTTCATCAATTAACAAAAAAGAAATCCTAATCAAATCAGTAGTGCCAACATAACGAATGCAATTACAGCTAAAATAAATTGATGACAAAGAAAAAAAATCTACCTGAAAACAAATTAATCAAGCAATTATCATAACAATCGATTTTAAAAATTCCCCAAGGGGCTTGGACAAATGCATGATGCCAAAGTGAAAGTGTGTCGGGGGTTAGTTAACCAGCAGCACAATGGCATAAAACACACAATCTTAGTTACTAATATTAGCCATGTCGATCTTAATGACCTGCATCTCGATATATTTTGCTATATCTCGATATACGATATATATCTCGATAAAAAAAATAATACAAATGTCAAAGTCGTTTTTTTATTGAAGCTCAGAGGTGCTTCTGCAAATTTTCTTTCAGAAATCCTTGTATACATATTGCCTTTTCATTCAAAAATAAAACAACTAAAAAACAGGCAGTGCATAGGAACAAAGTGCTCCTGTAACATTTAGGATATAAACAAAATCCCCTGATAACATAAATAATAATTTAACTGTAAAATAATACACATTGCCTTCTTTTCATTCAAAAATAAAACAACTCAAGCTCATCTTTGCAGGACCTCTGTTGTAAGTAACCTTTTCCAATTCAGCAGCAAGCCGCGCTCTCTCTGTAGTGTACAGTCGCGGGAGTTCCTGTCTCGAAAAGTAATGCCGACTCGGTAAACTGTATCTGACTGGGATCAAGTGTTTTTAGCATACGTTTAAAGCCACGTTGTTCAACGACGGATATGGGTGCCATGTCCACCGCTATGTGAAATGCCACGGATCTGTGATGCGCTCTCCGCTCTGTCTTTCATATTCTACACTCCACGTTATAGAATTGTGGAGATTGTTGAGCTTTGGTTGGCAGCAACTTTCACGGCATTCACGGCAGTAGACATCTGTCTGTTGTTCGTCTGACGACTTAAAACCAAAGTATTTCCATATAATGGAGCCAGCTGTTCTTTTTTTGCAACAAGTTCTGTAACCTCCGGGCTGGTTGCGGGCGCCGCCATGTTGATTGAGACGACAGGCAAGGGGAGGGGGAACAAGCAAATTGGCGAAATTAAATATAGACATTATATCGATATGTACGATATGCCAGAATTCATATCGAGTTTTAAAAAAATCTCGATATATTTCAAATATCGAGATATCGCCCACCCCTCACCTGCAAAGAGGACTGAGACAAATACAAACCTAGTGGCTAGTTATGCTGTGATTGCCCACAAGTCGTGATGTGTGAAGGAGTCAAATTCACTCCTATAAATGCAAAGAGGTTTATAATATTTTTTCCAAAAATTCAATTTCTTGATTTTATTAATCTGTCTCTCGCTTTTCAAATAAACCTACCATTGAATTTATGGACCGATCATTTCTTCAAGCATTGAAGAAAATCAGCAGAGCGGTAAATAGTTCTTTCCCTCTCTGTCTAAGCAATCAAAACATGCAAATTGTTGGCACAGCTGGACTGGTTTGAGTGAGAATGCAATTCAAACACAGCGTATTTCTACATCACATTTCCACGAGCCCCTAGTGCTCATTTTTTAGCACCACTGAAACCCTCCGGTCAGTACATATTTGTGATACCCCACAGGGAATGTTGCAGAACACAAATAAACATGATCTCATCTGTAGGTTGTCTGGAAACCCTCCATTCTATGATGAAACTGAAGAGGAGAACACAGACATGCACAACCGAATCATCTTCTGCCGCATTGTTGCTGGAGAATTTGAGTTTGATTCCCCGTACTGGGATGACATTTCCCCTTCTGGTACAAAGATTGCGATCCTAAAAGTTCCTTAAATGTGTTAACATGTTCAAAATGCATAAAACGGTTCCTCCTTTTTTTCTTGTAGCAAAAGAACTCGTCTGCAGGTTAATGGACGTCGACCAAATGCTGAGAATCACTGCTCAAGATGCACTTTCACACACATGGTGAGACATCTTTACTTTCTAAATCACGTCAGTTGGGTTTTTTTTTATTATTATTATATTTTATATTTATTTTATTTACTAGTTATTTTAATTATTATTTCCAGGATTGCTGGAAATGGTGCATCTGAAAAAAATCTGAAGGAAGGAGTTTGCGCTCAGTTTGAGAAGAACTTTGCAAAAGCCAAGTGGAGGGTAAGAATCTACATAAAGGCTGTTTAAGTTGTATTAGGTCAGATTTACTCAGAGTGTATGTTTTAAGGGAGAGTTGGTGGTAGTTAAACTAATTTAACTGTTTAACACGATTTAACTGTGGGTTGGGTTGATTTTAGACTATGTGGTAGTCTAAGTTTACTCAACATGTTAAAATTAGGCACGTGGAAATCCATTAACTGTTAACCGAAAGTTAAATGGTTTAAAGGGTTTTTTTTTATTGTTTGAATGTTTGTTGCTAAAGGATTCTGTCTATTTACATTTGCGTCATCTGCCTCAACTTTCTTGGGATGCTTCTGGCAGCCTCAGTACTGATAGACTCTGACACCCCCAGGAGGTTCTTCACCTCTCTTGATAATTTGCATTTTATTGAAGTTCCTTAAACACTCCCTTTGCATTTAAAGATACTCAAACACCATGATGCACTAGTTAAGAATGGAAGGGACCAAACTTCGCTGTATGATGAACTTACATTGAAAACTTAAATAAATCTCCTCAAAAAAATCAGATTTTGCTGAGCCAAATACTCCAACATCGAACAATTTGGCAAACCAGCCAGAACACTGCTTAGCCAACTACACTGAAATCTGTAGATTGATCTAATTTTTTAATAAAGTGACACATTTGTTTGTTTTGAAGAGTTTCGTATACACATGCAATCTCAGGTGCCCCCAGAATTGCCATCTTCCATGCTTTATAATGTTTCAGGGAAGTAAAATGATCCGATTAACAAGCTACGGTTGTCAGGTTGAGAGAATTCTGCACATCCCTACTTAAAATTAAAGAACTACCTCACACAGCACTAAAGTGAACAAGTAGCCCTTATAACTTCTTGCAAACAGCTCACTGAATAGGATAACGGGTACTATAAAGATGGTACTGCCAAGATAAGCTATCATTAACACAGTTCTGATGGTTTTTATATTGATGTTTGCTTTTTCCTTGCATGTGATACCCAGGAGTTAAAGGTACTGTTGATCTATGCGGGCCAGGCAGGAGGCCGAGATTCTTTTCTCTTGAGAACAATCCTTGATTTGGGCGCTCATATTTCCTCCAGCTTCACACTTAGTAAGCGATAAGACATGGCTGCTTTGTTTCATGGCCTGGCCTCATTCTTTAAGCAACAATTGTTGAGGAAATATGTAGTTCAAGTCTGATTGTTGGAAAGACTCTCACTGTACTTAAGCCTCCCTGTATCTGCACACCAGTAACTAACAAGTTTATCACTGCCCAGCTGGTCCCATGTGCATTCAGTCATATGCCTTCTGGCTTTTACTCACAGTTTCCTCAATATTCCTGTCGGAGTTTCATTCATTCAGAAATATTTCCAGATTGACTTTTCATCGTAGTGTTACATGTATTATGTGTGGAAATGCTTTCCCAGTGTGTGTGCGAGAGAGAGAGTGGGGGCGGAAGCGGTTTGTCCTTTGATGGATTCCCATGGCCCTGATCCATGTCATGCTTCTATCAGTGACATGCATATAAAAAAATTGATTATTTTTTTTTAAAATGTATGAATCTCTAATGACTGTTATATATTCCTGATAGTGTCACTGATATACAGTACATGTGCATCTCTAATGTAACCCTTTCATTCAGACCTGTCATCAAACCTTACGTTTGATATGCCATTAAAGTCTGAACAGATTATGCTACTTAAAATTATTTTTTTTTAAATAGTCCACCAATTTAAATGATGAAACAAACCAAAGAACTAAGTTCAAAGTTGTTGGCATGTTAAAGTTTTCAAATTAATTTCAAATTTAGTAACTGACACTTAAAAAAACACATGTCAACTTTGCTTTATTCAGTTATAAATAAGCGTAAAAGTCTAATTCAGATATTTTCACAATTAAAAAAATATTTTTTTATTATAACAATTGCTAAATTATCCCCCAAATCTGTCAAAATTAAAGAATAAAGCTTTAAATATTAAATAGCACCAAAGGCTAACAGATTAGAACTCTCTCTATAAAACAGCAAAAAATTACAAGAAAAAAATATATATATATATTTGGAAAATGTAATAGCCTCTATACAAATGTTATGATAAAATATTACTCGGAAACATTTATGAGCGGATGGTAGTTTCTGAAAGCTGTTAAACGATTTATGATGGAGCCAGCTGAACCTCATTTGTGGAGTTGCTCACTTATTTCTCAAAAAAAGACGCAAGCTGAATTAACTTGCAGAAATCTCCATATAAAATGGCTCCAAGGAAAATCTATTACAATGTAGTGTGAACATAAAAAGATACAGATGCTGTGCAGTTAGCATGTTTGCAACTTTAGTGAAAAAGATGGACAGAAGGGCAGCAGAGACAGGTGCTGGGGCTCCATCTGCTGGAAAATGTAGTTTTCTTCAACACATTATCCGTCAAACAATAGCTCAAACTCTTATACAATCATTTCAGCTTGTTCTGTCTATGCATTTAGACAGGAGATTTAGAAGATTTAGAATTTAGATTTATAATAATATTAAAATAGATAATTTTTTTACAGTTTAAAATATCTGGTTCTTTCAAATAGATACAATATTATTATTTATTAAAATAAAACATTTACAAAAATAAATCTTTTTAAAAATATGAGATGTCCATTTGCATGATACACCAATTACTTACTGTTTTAAAAGGAAATGTCTGAAGAAATGCTTTGTTAGTACAAAATCATTCCATCTATAAAGTGCTAATCTGTAATGAAATCTCACCTTCATAGCAAAGAAGAACTCCTGTTGCTTATGACCATTGACTAAAACGATTTTAATCTGTTTTCTTTTTCAGAAAGCCATACGTGTGACCACATTCATGCAGCGACTCCGAGCTTCTGACCTGGCATCATCTGAAGGGGTAGTTGAAGGCCAGGGTGAAGGCATCAGAGCAGACGGACTAGACGGTAAGGGGGTAGAAACAGACTTGTGTGCTGTTTCTTCTGGGAGCGTGTCCAATAAGGTGTCTGTCGAAAGCAGACCTGCAGAGAATCAAGAAGCAGGACAAACAAGGGTAGAAGAGAAAGATGCAGAGACTCTAACTCAGTCAAACGATTCTTTAAAAGCACAGGCAGAAGAGTCGATAAAGAAAGATACCACCGAAGGCATTTCAAAGAACATTGACAACCCATCAAGTCAGAAAATAAGACCCAGTCAACCCATCAAGTCCTCAGACTCTGGGGAGAATAGTGTCCTTGGGGAGTCTGAGGCTTCAACTGTTACCACTGGTGAAAAGAAGTCACCATTCCACGATACTCCACATCGCCGCAAGATTGCTGCCAATCTCTCAATGGATCAAGGCTCAAGTCCTGATCCGAAAACTGGTACATTAACAACGGGACAAGACAAGAAAACGACCATCCATGATGAGGCTGCCGATAGCTGGTGTCAAACCCAACTCCCAGAAGCAGTTGCAGAAAAGCCAGCTGACGTTGGGCCGACTTCTGAGATCAGTCCCAAGAACAAAGATCTGAAGAAAGGACGAGCGGATAAAGGTAGCAAGTCAGTGAAAAACATCCAGCCCGTGTATTCAAGCTTGGGATCTTCAAGCCTTGGCCGGGATCAGACTGTATTTGTGCAGGAGTTGCAGGATATGGTTAGCGGTGCCTCAGGATTTGGGGGTCCGTTCTGTCCATCCTACTCTGTTGGACAGTATGGTAGCCTAGATCCAGGAAGTGCTGCCAGTTCTGATTGGCAGATGGATTGTGTAATTGAACAAATTGAAAAGCAAATGGCTGCCGTGCTAGAGAAGATTGAAGGGGACATGCCTTCCTTGTTGGAGCAGATTAGCGACCATTCCGAGACCCTTCCGAGGGCAAAGAGTGCCAGCTCATCACCGTCACCCCGACCTCGCTCCTACCATCATTCAACTCCCCCACCCCTTCCTACCACACCTCGCCCAGCAATGCCTGCTCTACCCCACCTGACCATCCCACCTCCTTCATATCCTCCACCTTGCCCTCCAAGTCCAATCCAGGGCCAATCGACTACAGAGGAGGGTGATGGCCAGAAGTCTTCAAAGAAGTCTGGTCAGTCCCCAAGAGGAAGTGTATCAGGAAAAGGGCTGTAAATACGATGTGAATAAACCATTTATCTCTACAAACTGGGGGATATGGATCATGGGTTTGATTTATTTTAAGCACAAATGGAGAAAAATTGTGTTGTTGATTGTTATAGGTAAGGTGGAAAGGTATATATTATTAAACGGGTGCTATTCGTAGCGATAGAGGATACTGGAAAGATTATCGAGCTAGAAATGGTTGAAATGGTTTTGATCTACACTGCCAGATAATCCCCCGATGATAATAGATTAAAGAATATTTCATGTTTTATGACATGTTACGCTAAAAACAAATCTGCATCCCGCCTCATTCCAAAGAACTCATGAAGGTTTGCTAACCAACACAAACTGGGTTTTGGTCACTTTGTCCATCTTTAATGATTATTTATTTTATGCTCTAAATAAGACATTAATCTTCTGTATTATAACAAATAAGACAGACATGTATCTATCTTTTGAATTATTCTCACAATGTTCATAGGTACCTGACAAAAGACAACTTTTTGTTTACAGATGACAAAGCACAGACTCAAAAAAGAAATCAGAGCTAAATAATCTTTGCTGATCTCTTTTTGTATTCTGTCTTTATATGTGTTTGATTCTCATCCTTTTACGCTTTTCTCAGTTGATGCAAAGTTTCTCTTTAAAATGTACGATACTTTTGTTAATAACATTAAGTAATGTCTGTTAACTAAGCAAGTCCTTGTAAATGTTTGTGAATTGTAACTGTGGCTTACATGTCCCCAAATAGTCTTTGGTGATGTAAAGAACATCTAAGTTATTTTTTGCACTATTTAAATTAAAATTTCAATAAAATATAGATCAAACTAACATGTCTCAGAGGGTTTTTTGGCACCACTTATGATTTGGAACAAACTGGGGTTTTACATGTTTGCTATTGTTACTCATTAGCAGCCTTTGTCCTTGTTCATTTATTTTCCTCCAAGTTGTGAATGTTTTAAGTTAGCAAAAATTGTCCAATTAAAAGTAAAGCGGCTTCAATAATTGTATACATATAAATTTTAAAAATGTGTGGTTTAAAGATTTTTCCATTGGCAAAATGAGCTTGTGCAAATACTAAACATTTGCAATAAAAGCTAAACAAAAAACTAACAGAAGAAAATTATAAACTATACTGATTAGTAATATAGTGATGTTATTTGGCTTAGTGGCTTTGGATTACAGAGAAATTCACTAATTCCAATTTTGGGATGTTTTTACCACTTTGCGTTTGTGTATGTAAAATGTAATTATACAATATATACAAAACTTACTGGTTACTTTAATTGTCTCGTTGGGTGGGAATAACAATTTTCTACTTCAAATTTCAACCTGTTCTTTATAAATTAATTGGAAGGATATTTAATATTTGAAAATGAATTTCTTTGTGTTTTGGAGGGAATGGATTTAACTACCAACTAATTGGTTCTAATTAATTATTTGATTCCTATATGCGTCGTCAGTATCTTAATGTGGTCACGTAGAGAATTTCTTGTTTTCTATGGGTAAAGGATTTTTTATTACAGTATCCCTTAAAAATCTACATACAACTAATGTATATATATTGCACACCAGTAAACCGGATATAGATGCTTTTTGACCGAGTGACTCGAAATGGCGAAAAGCTCTGCCTTAGTAAACCACAGTTTAGCCCAAAACAACATTTGCTTTCCTAGTTTGATAGCCGTTTCAAATAATTTAATGTAAACGTTGTGTTTTAGCTAGCTGTTTGTTGAACGTGTGCTTGAAACGAACAACTTGTCTCAAAATATTAATTACGAAGACGCAGACGCCTTTTAAGCCTCATTTACTCACCAAAAAAAAAACATTTTACAGCATAAACTACATTTCCCATCGTGTACAGCACCACCGACACACTGGACTCGTCTACTCTGTAGCTCGAAGGGGGGGAGACATCGATTGGGAGATTCTGTGCGTGCGTTGTATTTTCTGGAAGCTTTCACTGTAATTTGAAACTATCTTTATTACAGCGTGTTTGGAAGATTTACAACTCGTTGCTTTGTCTAGTACAAATATCTAACGGTCTAATACAAACACAAGTCCGTGTTGTTTTCCTGTATCTTGTCAAATGGCACAGTCTCAACTCAAACTCTGCACATGTTGGATGTAGGCTTACTGAACTGAAGAATACTTGCCGAACTGTTAACGGTACAGAGAATAGCCGGTTAGGCAAACGTCCAGTCTGATCACTGGAAAAACACAAAGCTCCAGTCTCTTCCAGAGATAAAGTTATACAAAGGTTCGGTCTGACCTTTTTTGTTGTTAATCTTGTGCCCGCGAGGTATCTCTGCATTCAGTAACGTGGAGAGGCCAAGTAATATCGGATGTGGTGAGTTCTGCATACTTATGTGCCCTGCTAATGCTAACTAGCTAGCATGTCCACAATATTTGTGACGGTTAGCCAAAGTCAAGTTCTTTCGCGTTACCTCCGATTTCTGGTTACCAGGCAACAACTTGGCCGTTTAACGGGATTCCAACTGACCACTTTTGACATGCTTAGATGTACATGCGCGAGACAATGCCGTGCCCGCATCACAAGCCGGAGATTAAAGAAATCAGCTCATGCTTGAGTAAAAGTTGTTAATTTTCCCAGGGTGTAGTTATGGGTTACTAATCAAATTCCTTCCGTGCTTTGCGAGAAGGTTTGGATAAGCTAACACGCTTCTTTTATGTAGGCTAACGTTAGCCTGGAGAGATGCCGAGATAATCACACGTATGTGTACAAATAGTCTTCAACGTGTCTCAGGATTCAGGCAAGCAAAGATTTATTGAATCCGGAGAGATTTTAAGTTCCTCAGCTGCTGCTTTGCTTGCTCCAGCGTATAACCGACCATGAAGTAACGTTTCGTGCTTATATAACTTAACCTTCGGTATTGCCAACCTATATTTTCTTTGTTGAGAATTGTGTTTGCATACATAGCTTTTATTTTAAAATATCCCAGTAAGTGTTTGAGGCCGCTATTGAGTTATCAGTGTTGGTTGACGCTGGTGAATGGTTTTGACCATCACGAGCAGGTGCGTGTGCGGCTAACTGATGCTGTGAGATGGGTTCGTGCCTGTTGACATTGTTCCTCATGCACAGGTAACTCGCACAAGGTGCTTGTGTTTATTGAGAGCTCCAAATCCGAGAAGAATCCGGCCACTTGGGCCTTTGTCACAAGAACCACCCCCTCCCCCAACGCTTATTGCTCTAATTTCCAAGAAAGCCTTGTCGAACTAACCATCTCTGCTTTGAAAAGGGATGCTTTCTGCGTGTCCATTGAGAAAAATGGCATGTGGGTTTTTTTAGATATGCTTGTTATATCATGAAATTGATGAGAATTTTAGTTAATTGTACTTCAAAGGTTGTTTTGAAGCAAATTTCCTCCCCCAAGCTGCAACGGGAACCATTATGGGTTATTAAACGTGACTGCTTAGTGTTTTCCCTACCATTAAATGGAGGGGGGTGCCTACAATATAAATATTTTCTTTGATATTAGGACTGAACAATAATTCAATAACAGTATATATCGCTATATTTTTTTCCCGATAGCATTTGATTTTTAAACTCATATTTCGATTTAAATTTGCATCTGAAAACATGTCACTTGCATAATGACATTCACAGACACACTGGCAGAACCTTCCACAAGTAATAATCATGCAGACTAAAATGTTGATGAGATAAATTCAGTGGTTTGGATTTTTAGGGTTTGACAAACTTCAGATTTCAGTCCTCTGCAAAATGTGCCGGAGAGCGGTGCCAACAAGCAGTGGGAACATTTCAAATTTCTTTCACCACTTGAAACTATTTCACACTGAGAGTCAGGAGAGTATCCCCACGGGATCATTTTGGAGAGAGAACGAGAGCGAGTCACACTATAGGTCTTAATTCAGATTTCTTTGGTGTGCTCTCTCAGTATTATCGTACTGATAATACAATTGTCTGCATCAATGTCTGCATGTGCAGAAGAGGAGACAATGTCTTGATGCAACACACCATTTACATATGTAAATATTGCTGTGAACACTCTGCTAGGGGTTTTGTTGAAGATAATGAGTGATCAGAGACAACTTTATTTCTATTAAGTAAGAAGATTGTCATGAAATCTTAACACAATCTTCATTGTAGTTCTTTATGTGTCTGAGCATCTTCCCGTATCGTTTTCTCCAGTAACTTTTAACTAGGAAAAAAAAAATCACATACATCTGACTTGGCCATTCAGGCAGTAGTCGCTTTTTTACGAATTGGATATGCATCCGATGTAGAACCACATATGAAAGCAATTGAGGCGCAATAAAAAAAACTGGAATTGAGCCATTCATGACCAAATCGGATACAGGTCGCATAAGGGCAATACAAATTTGATTTGGATCGCAATGGCTTCAGAAGATAAACATAAAATGTACAGTTTGTGATGAGCTTTGGCCTCTCAGCGAATATAACAAAGACATATGCTAACAGAGCGCTAATCGGACCAACAAAGTTAGCTTGTTTCCGTTGTTCCAAAGATAGAGGCATCGTTTGATTTTAAAGACCACTTAGATCTCAAATTAAACAGGAAAAAGCAAAACTATTCCAAATGTATCCAGATAATTACTCACTGTCCCAAGTTATTGAAACCTGCATCTAAACAAGTGAAAATCTGACTTAAAGATTCCTTTTATGTTTATACAGAATAGCAAAGGTAGTTTACCTCTCTGGGGATTTGTCTTGTTGATTTTTTTTTTTTTTTTTTGTATTAAATTGTTCTTTATTTACATCCCAACCCCCAACTAGTAGATGTAGGGGAAAATACTGCTACTCCTTAATGAAACCTTTGTGACCTACTTTACATAGTCGCTTGTCAACGAACATGTTGCTCAGATCAATGAACAACTGTGTTTGCACAAATGATTCTATCTCTGTCTATTTAAAAATACATCTTGACATTTCTAGATTATAATACTAATACACCTTTGCATTTCAAATGAACTAAATTTTCACTTTTCGGTTTAATTCTGAGGAATCTATTTTTAATAGATTTTTTTAATTTTTCTAAAGTGCTCTTCACTCCACTCACAAAAACAGATGCAAATGGTTGTTGGAATAAATCTCTCGCTATGGCTGAGTTCCATTTCTCGCACTTTCCTCTACCCCTTAACCTTTCCCATTAAAGCTGTGTGTTATAGTCAATGGATTGCACCTTTGCAAGTCTCAATGTGGGCATCCCCGATTCATGGGCTTATTTCTAGTCAAACACTGACAATTGCAGACATCACAAGATCAGACCATTTCACTAAAGATGGCGTTATTCATTATTTATGGAACTTTTGAAATCGACAATGTACCTTTTATCTGTATTTGTTTTGGGGTTTTTTTGGATCAGGTTGTTGAGCTCACTGATTCTACAGAATCATTGCTCATGTGACAAAATTTTGTAAAACCAAAAAGCTGCATAATAGCCACCAATTAATTCATTTTTAAAAGAATGACGCGACCAAATGAGGAGGTGCAGATCTTTCATTTTCTGGTTGCTTTCCTTTGAGAGCCTTATGGTGCGATAAGTCTTGAGTGACGTCTAAAACAAGCCACTCAGGGTAGGACCGACTGTTGGTGAAAAACTCAAAGGTGAACAGTGGCAAGTAGATCTTAGCCAGTGGGTACAAAAAAGGCTGTAAGGGGTTCATGAGAGGAGAGTTAGAAAAATCACAGTGCATGGGCTAGATTTATGGTGTTCATTTTGTGGCACTTCTCCACTAGACCAGCAATGCCATGGCTAACTTACCAACAGTTATTGGACAAAAAGAATACAGTTGCTATTCTAAAATATCTGTTAGTCAAACAAACTGAAGATTGCTGTATTTCTTCTTGTCATATTGTCCATATATCCTCAGTTTGCTCTTCACGTCTGTCATGAGGCATGTGTAGCAGTATGCTGGTGTTGTAAGCACAAATACTACCAAAAGTTATCCTATTTGTTTTTATGGATAAATTAACAGATGCTATGCCAATAAATTATCAATATGTGTAGTGGCTTTACAATTTATACTGTGGCAATGTTAAAGTGTGAATACACTTTATTTTTGTACAGCCACAAAAAAACATTATTGTTATAGTTTACTCTGGCTTTTCTAATTATTTTGTGTTAATACATGGTCAACATAAAGTTTGTTTTTGTCTTACGTTTGTTTGAAATTATTTGAATCTCTTATGGGAAATATAAAATATTATTTAGAGTAAATCATTTGGTTTCAATGTGTCCACCTGCACGTGAAAATTGGATGTTTTAAAGTAACGAGTGAAAATACCTGTATAAAAATAACAGGAATAATTTTACCTTTAACATCCCTAAGCTCCGTTTTATTTCTTGACTAACGAAGTTTATTCGCGTAAAACTCACTGAACAGATGTCAAAACGAAGAACAAATTAAATGTAGATTTGTGCGACGTATGAAGTGGGCGGGACATCGGGAAAGTCACAGGCAGGGCAGCCAATGAGCGTGCGCAGAGGATTGCAGCACAGTTAACGGAGTCGACCTTTTCCTGTTCCTCTATATGAGCAGCCCCGCCCCTGTTCCACAGCTGCCATTTTGGTTTTGTTCCGCTCGCTGAAACAAAACTGCAATAGCGAGGAAGGAAGACAGTGGACTGGACATCACGGTGACTCGGCAAGTTAACGCAAGGGTCTCTGGATATCTCGCTCAGCGCTACTCGTGCTGTTTCCCTTTGTATTCATCCTAGCTTCCAAAAAATACTGCAGCATCCGAGCTAGTTTCACACGAGGAGCGGTTTGCTGACACTGAGAGTGGACTGAGAAGGATTATTGGTAAGAGGAAGTCCTCTTGGCTAAATCAACGTTAAGCTATCTTGTCTTATTTGACACGTATAACATTTGGTTTTTTTGGACACCTTTGTTATTTCAGCATCGGGGATTGTGTTAGCGCTTAAATTCTTTCATTCAATAGTTAGCATGCGAACTTGTGACTAACGTTAGTTTGGAGGCCTCAGACTCGGTACTTTACCTGTATCAACTATTACAAAGCATTTGGTAAGCAAGTTTGGCAGCGGAGCCTGCTAAATTATCATCTGCAATATAAATCGATTATATCTGGCCGTAGCGTGCTAATCTATCGACAGCTCACTTGGTATTTTTAGTGGGCCATGATGTTTATTAATATGAAATTGCACGATACCGCTTATCTGAGAGGATGTAATGAGGTTTTTTTTACTAATTAATATTAGATTTATGAACGTCCCAAACGCGGAGGACACCAACATCTGTTATTTGTGGACGCGATTAAGGCAATATGTAAAGTTGATCTATTTTAACGTATTTTTTTTAAATGTCATTCGTCATAAACGTTTTAGTGTTTTAATGTCATGATCCAGTGACTTGCTGACATTTTTTTCCCTAGAAATGAAGTGGCAGGCAGAATGGCCGCCACTGATGGTCATTGAAGGGAAACTGAAAGTGAATAAAGAGGACTTTGTATAATTATTTGTTTGACAAATGAAAGCAAGCTCCTCGTAGTTGTATAGTGTGTGCTTCTAGAAAATACCGTATTTCCTGCTTTTCCACTGACGAGCGTTATAAGGTTTCGTTACGTCACTTCCGTTTACCGTGTTTTATTGAATGCCTTAATATTAGACCCCTTATGTTACATGAGCTGTCAGTGTTTTTATGTTTTATTGGGAATTATTCTACGAGCCTCTGAGTTATTGTAATAATGAGTGTTTTTTCGGAGCGTATCTCCTGGATGTGTCTTGCGCTGCTGTTTGTTTTAATGAATCAGCGTTTCTGTTCAGGCTCTGTTGGCGAACCAGTCGTTGCCATTCACCACAAACAGTACACAACGAGCTATTAATAGACACAGAGCTTCATCTTGCGGCAGAAATAAGGTTCTCTTGTGTTACAAAAGACACGTTGGTCTTACTTTGTAGCTTACACTTGCCTGTTCAGTGAAGATTGAATTAAATTTAACAGAAATGTCTTGTTCAATCACACAAACAAACATTTATTAAATGTAAAGTGTTGTTTATGGAAGTTGTTAGTTTGTCATATTTATTGGCACTCTTATAGGAACTGTCCAGTGCTGAAACAAGAATTAATTCATATATGAAGGCGCATGTTAATGTATGCAACTGATAAATTATATTTTCTCATTCAAACTACACTGCTGACTATTCACTTTTCACATGCATCTTTTTACTGTATAATAACTATTGAATTAAAACCAGATTTGTTTTTCTTCCAAAAAGCTACATTTATGTAAGTACATTGTAATAGTTGCTGGTGGGGTGAAAACAATCTACAGATAATGATGGATTCTTTCCAAAACAGACAAATTTTTGTGAGTGTGTGTGTAGTTACAAATGAAAAATCAAACCCAAATCAGCATTAGTTGTGATACATTTTTCCTGCTATCTGGAATCAAGTTTTGTAAATCTAATGTTAAATTTGCACGAAGTAGCACGTTTGTAATATTATGGTCAGGTGTATCATCAACCAATCATACCAAATAGCGCCACATGTAGGTCGAAACTTAGCCATCTGAAACAGAAACTTTGTTACTGACATTAAAGTAGAATGCCAGGATTTAATTCAGATTTTTTTTTTGTTGCTCATATGTGACGCAGATCTGATATATGATGGTGTAAATGGGGGAAAAAACACAATCAGACCTAATCCTGTGTGGAAAATAAGTGTGGGGTAAAGTGACTGGTAAAAACAGGCAAATCAGAATTTGGGATATATTGCATCATCATCTTTATTAAGCATATTTCACCTGCCTCCATATTTTTTGCACAGCATTTTGGTGACTGTGCATGTTGCTATGACAAGTGAATTGGATGCAGGTCGCATTTAAAAGTACATGTTACCAAAAAATTGGACATTAACAAAATGGAATTGAGCATTACAGCTCACAGTGTAAACAAGTCCCAAATTTGAAGAGGTCCGCATCTATGGGCTTGAAAAAGTATAAATTAGACCAAAACCGGCAATGGACTGTCTGGGTGTGTCAGCAGTTCATCTTCTAAAATATCTGGAACTATGATTAGGCATCAGTCGATTCACTGTTTTTGAAGAAGATTTGTTGAAACTGTTGCAAATTGCTTTTCAACTGCATCCTGTAATGTTGCATGTGCATTTCTGAGGTTTGTTTTAAAGTAACTTTGTATTTTTTATTTTTTTTTTAAAGATGTCCAGCTCGCCGCTGTCCAAGAAGCGTCGCGTGTCAGGATCAGAGACGAAGACGGGATCCCATTGCTCCACCTCTAACTCTGTCAGAACTGAACTGTCACACACACCATCTAACGTATGTTTAAGTCAAGCTGCATAGAACTGTGCCTTTCAAGAGCTTGATTTATTATTAGTCGTTGAACTGCGCTTTTGGTCTCTGCAGGGCATGGCTAAGAATGGAAATGATGCTGAGATTGATGAGGGTCTGTACTCCAGACAGCTGTAAGTTCATCTTTTGGTTTAGTTTGATTGGTCTCCTTTAAGAAAATAGGACAAAGGGTAAAGATGGCGTTTGTGTTTCTCAGGTACGTGCTGGGTCATGATGCTATGAAGCGAATGCAGAACTCTAATGTTCTGATCTCCGGACTGCGGGGTCTGGGTGTAGAGATTGCCAAAAATGTTATTCTAGGGGGAGTCAAGAGTGTCACTCTGCATGACCAGGGCGTGGCTGAGTGGAAGGACCTTTCATCACAGGTCAGTGCTTGCTCATGAGTCATTGCTGCAAGAAATCTGGAACATTTAATGCGTCTGAAAGAAGTTTACAAGCAAAAATGTAAAATTTTCATCCTATTAAGAGTATTATCAGTAAATCTTGTGCCATTTTTGCAATAAAATGCTTCAAATGATTAGAAAATAGAATCACGCTTTAGATGCAATTAACTTGGTTTTAAAGCAGCTGTATTAATAATAAAAGTGTTCTATTTCTAGTTTTACTTGCGTGAAGAGGATCTAGGGAAGAACCGTGCAGATGTTAGTCAGCCAAGACTGGCAGAACTCAACAGCTATGTACCTGTTACCTCCTACACGGGCACGCTCACCAACGAATACCTGACGAGATTTCAGGTACTGATCATCTCCTTTCTACCTTTAGCAAATGTCTGAAGGAGATTACCTTAATGTGAAGGCGTTGGTTAACATTTTCCATCGTGCTAGGTTGTGGTGCTCACCAACTCAAGTCTCGATGAGCAGACACGCATTGGCGACTTTTGCCACAGTAATGGAATCAAGTTGATCGTGGCAGACACACGAGGGCTGTTTGGGTAAGAACATATACTTTGACAACTCGTCTTTTGAATGTATTTTTTTCCTCATCGAGTGTTTTCTTGTTTGAACAGACAACTGTTTTGTGATTTTGGAGAAGAGATGGTTGTGTTCGACACCAATGGCGAGCAACCACTCAGTGCCATGATCTCGATGATCACAAAGGTAAATACCACTCAAGCTGTGCTCTTGTTTTTTGTTTAACTTTGCTGATTGAAACTTGTGCTCTGTCTCGTTTCTTTTGTAAAAACATTAAGGACGCCGCTGGTGTGGTCACATGTCTGGATGAAGCACGTCATGGATTTGAGAGCGGAGATCATGTCACTTTCACTGAAGTCCAGGGCATGACGGAGCTCAATGGCTGTGAACCAGTGGAGATCAAGACACTGGGTGAGTTTTAAAAAAAATATAAGTTTACTCTGCAGATTAAAGTAAAAGTTGATTGCTTTCAACCATTAAATTCCTGAACGGAATCTAGAAAAATGTTTCTGTTTAATGGTTTTAGATAACAGATCCTTTCAAATGATATTAAAAAAAAATACGTATTTGTGAAGGACTTTGGACCTTTAATTGAAAATGAACTCTAATGGCTAGTTATAGGATTCTAGAGCTTAGTTTTTCTGTAAGTCAAATCTTGATTTTTGGATGTCAAACTCATTTTCTATCTTTTAAATTTGAACTTGACTTAAAACAAACTGATGACGGCAACGATAAATTAAAATGTAAAGTTGATTCCTGCTGTAAAAATGACTGACAATATGGTATGTTCCGTCATTATATCCAACTACTTGCATTCCTGAAAGTGTGACTGATGGAACTGCCTGGGGTACAAGGATTATGAGTGTAGATTTGAACTGGTGCTGGAATTGTCATATAGATTGATTTGATTTATAATCCTGTTAAAATAACTGTTGCTCATCACATGCACAGGTTTATCTATTTATAACTGTTTTTTTTTTTTTTTTATCGAGACTTGGTGGCAAAACAAGAGGTAAAATGGCTGTATTTAAAACGCAAAAAATTATATACTTAAAAATAATTGTCCTCTACTGTGATTTCCAAGAGCTACGAAGTGGCCATCTTTCCTTAAACATGGAATTGTCCAGAATTTGCATACTTTAATTTTAATACTTTAAAATACACATGGTCGTACTTCAAAGGAGGATTGGTAAATCCTTAAAGTCATGTAGAGATAAATTTTTATTACACATTTATGCAGGTTATTTGAACCTCAAGAAGTTGTAAAAAGTTAATTCAACTACCGCTGATGCGGATAGTAGATGCCCTTATGTTGTCACTTTTTAAAAAAAATAATTTATCTTAGCTGAGATTTGCTATTGTAAACAGCCTGGGGCCTATGGAGGGGCTACTGACCTAATATAAGGTTGCATTTTAATTATGTTATTTAAACCAACTCCCATGTCTCTATCATATATCGAAGCTGAGATATATTTCAGAACATTTGGTTGCTAGATAAATGGTTTGGTTGCTAGGGAGCAGTCAGTTTGAGAAAGGTTGGTTGACGGGGAAAATTTCCTAAGGATTTCACAGAAGTCCTTTAGTTGTACCAGCCTGAAAAGATACAAAACTCAACCCAGACCAGTTTGAATGGCTTGACAAAGTTTGGTGCCTGTAACTCTAACGTTGTAGGAGGAGGTGCGTTTAGAATTTATTTATTTTTTTTCTCTGAAACAAAAGATGAAAAAGCTACATGTTGGTTTTTACAAGCCAACATTATTACTGATTAAATACATAATTGAATGGTAGTTCTTGATAATGAAGCCAAAGCATTAAACATTTAAGTATAATTTTAAGTACGGTAATCATTTCCTTGTTCCTTCAGGTCCATACACATTCAGCATCTGTGATACCAGTTCATTCACAGACTATGTGAGGGGTGGAATTGTCACACAAGTGAAAATGCCCAAGAAAATTGCCTTTGTAAGTATATTGTCGTGAAAGTGTTGTGCTAACATTGGACCACCTTTTAAACGGAAACTCCATCTTCTACCCAGAAATCACTGAGGTCCTCAATGGCAGAGCCAGAGTTCTTGCTGACCGATTTTGCAAAGTTTGATCGTCCAGGCCAACTACATGTGGGTTTCCAAGCTCTGCATGCATTTGAGAAGAAGCACAGCCGCCTCCCAAAGCCCTGGAATCAGGTGATTTAGAATTACATTTTTATATTTTCTAATGCTTCTAACAATTTGCCAAACATGCATCTCCGCTAATACTTTGTAGTGATGATTCGTCTCTTTTTTTCTCTGCACTGCTCCAGGCGGATGCTGATGATCTTGTGGCTCTGACTGAAGAGGTGAATGCTACATTGACTGGATCTGCCAAGCAAGAGCAGATTGACCAGGCAGTCATTAAAAAACTGTCCTGCGTAGCTGCTGGAGATCTTGCACCAGTCAATGCCTTTATTGGTGGTCTTGCGGCACAGGAGGTTATGAAGGTAATGCTGACATTCGTTAATGTCTAAAGCGTCCGAGTAATTGGATCCAGATGCATGATTGTTTGTTACATAATGCTCTTGCCGTTTCATCTGCACAGGCTTGCACAGGGAAATTTATGCCCATCATGCAGTGGTTATATTTTGATGCCTTGGAGTGCTTAGTCGAGTCAGAGGAAGTCACAGAGGAGGATTGTGCACCTGTGAGTGCTTTTTGTTTTGTTTTAGTTTATCGATTGGTCTTTGCAAAGAATAAGGGATTGATTTGTGTGTTGTACAGAGAAACTGTCGGTATGATGGCCAGATTGCAGTCTTTGGCTCCAAGCTGCAGGAGATGTTGGCCAAACAAAGATACTTTCTGGTATGGGATGCCATATATGTATGGGATGTAACAATGGTTATAGACTTTTTTTTTTTTTTTAAGCCTTCCCATGTGTTACAGAATTATTTCCACTTTACAGGTTGGAGCTGGGGCCATTGGGTGTGAGCTCCTGAAGAACTTTGCTATGATGGGCTTGGCCAGTGGTGAAGGAGAGGTCATAGTCACTGACATGGACACTATCGAGAAATCCAACCTGAACCGACAGTTCCTCTTCAGACCCTGGGATGTCACGGTGAGGAATATTTGCACAATCCAAAAAATGAACATATAATTGGCAGATGTATTTGAGCTGGTTGTCCCTCCTGTGAGCAGAAGATGAAGAGCGAGACGGCTGCTGCAGCGGTAAAACAGATGAACCCATCTGTCCGCATCACTGGTCATCAGAACAGAGTGGGGCCTGACACGGAGAAAGTCTACGATGATGACTTCTTTGAAAGCCTTGATGGAGTTGCAAATGCGCTTGACAATGTTGATGCACGTAAGTCGGAGAGTTGAAAAGTTTAGCCTCGTGTCAAAATTGTGTTTTACTTTTTTTTTTTTCTTCTCCCAGGTATGTATATGGACAGAAGGTGCGTGTACTACCGAAAGCCATTGCTGGAATCTGGCACTCTAGGCACTAAGGGGAACGTTCAGGTGGTCATTCCCTTCATCACAGAGTCGTACAGCTCCAGCCAGGACCCTCCTGAGAAGTCCATTCCCATCTGCACACTTAAGAACTTCCCAAATGCAATTGAACACACCCTCCAAGTAAGACGCACTATTCTTTTATTTTTAATAAAATGTACCTTTACCATAGTAAATTAATGCTTTGCATTATTTAATCTCACTTTTCCGCAGTGGGCTCGTGATGAGTTTGAGGGACTTTTCAAACAGCCTGCTGAAAATGCCTTGCAGTATCTGACGTAAGTCTCTCTAAACAACCCTGTTATACCTGCACTGTTTCTCCGAGCTTTAACAAGGTGATGTCTTCCTCTTCTTCAGGGACCCCAAGTTTATGGAGCGCACTCTGAAGCTCCCTGGAGCTCAGCCGTTGGAAGTGTTGGAGTCTGTTTACAAGAGTCTGGTGACAGACTACCCACAACGCTGGGAGGACTGCGTGACATGGGCACGCAACCACTGGCAATGTCAGTATAACAACAACATCCGTCAGCTGCTTCACAACTTCCCCCCAGACCAGGTAGGGCCTGTGTCTCAGTATCTGAGTAAACTAGATGCCCATATTTGTATTTTAAGGTTTATTGCTTGTCAATGATATTGAAATGTCAATGAAAGCTTTTGCATATTCTTACATCCTTAAAGATACATGTTGAACTTTGGTTTGTCAATTCCTGTAACAGGTGATCACCATCCACAAAAAAAAAACATTTCATTATACACAACCATATTCTTTCCCAATATTCCACTCTCACTTATTTGGTGAGAGTTTAGCTGAGCTATGACGGCAAAAAAATTTAAAATCAGGATCTCTGGCTCCCAGGATAGGCCTCTATTTCTAAAAGAAACACTCATTAACAAAATATAGAGAATATAAACAAAAGATAGAAGAACTTAAAAAGAAACACATGTGAGGTGCCTCCAAATTGTCGATTTGTAATCCTCATTCGTCTCCGTGCATTCTGATGCTGCATACAGTTAAATTAAGTTTGTACTCATTCCAACTAGTCCTTAATTAACCATATCTTTCTTAAATTCCTTTGTTTCCACGCCTGAAAGCTAACAATAAATATTTAAAAATTTTTAAAAATGGTAGGTTGGGGCTCTCCTTTGTGAACTGATTGAACTAAATGATGATGCATTTCTATCTTTCTAGCTTACAAGCTCCGGAGCACCATTTTGGTCCGGTCCAAAAAGATGTCCCCATCCATTAGAATTCAGCACCAACAACGTGAGTAAACACCAAGTAAATATTCAAACTAAATATTAGCTACTGCTTGCAACTGATGAATTGTTCTTTTGTTGCTGAACGACAGGATCTTCACATGGACTACGTCATGGCAGCAGCTAACTTGTATGCCCAATCATACGGCCTGCCCTCCTGCACAGACCGCTCAGCTCTGACCAAGCATTTGCAGGGCATCAAAGTGCCTGAGTTTACCCCTAAGTCTGGAGTCAAGATCCATGTGTCTGATCAAGAGCTGCAGAGTGCCAATGCATCAGTCGGTAAGAGCTGGTTGAAATACACCTACTGATTTACTTTTTTTTTGTTATGAAACTACCGAGCGCTTACTTTAAATATGATCTGTTTCAGATGACTCTCGGCTTGAAGAGCTGAAGACAGTGTTGCCTTCTTCAGAATCCGCTTCTAAGTTCAAGCTCAGTGCTATTGACTTTGAAAAGGTACCACTTGGTTCTCAATCCCAATCATCCAGTAGTTCTGAACTTGAGATGAAACCCTGTGTGATTTCTCCTCCACAGGACGACGACGCAAACTTCCACATGGACTTCATTGTAGCAGCATCTAATCTGAGAGCAGAAAACTATGACATTCCACCTGCTGACAGACACAAGGTGAGAGGGCTGGTGTTTACCAATTGACCTGAGCGTTTAGTCTTCTTGAACATCCTCACCATTCTCTTTCTTGATTCAGAGCAAACTCATCGCTGGAAAAATTATCCCAGCCATCGCCACGACAACAGCTGCAGTGGTGGGTCTGGTTTGTCTTGAACTACTGAAGATTGTTCAGGGTCACACAAAGCTGGAGTCATTCAAGAATGGCTTCATGAACCTTGCTTTGCCTTTCTTTGCCTTCTCTGAGCCCATAGCTGCTCCCAAACATAAGGTATGTGGCAGACGGATGGCAGGAGCATAGCTTATCCCTTTATTCGCTGATGTGTTTTTTTTTTTTTTTTTTGTCGTCATATTTCAGTATTATGAGATTGATTGGACGCTTTGGGACCGTTTTGAGGTGAAGGGAATTCAGCCCAATGGAGAGGAAATGACACTCCGCCAGTTCTTGGATTATTTCAAGGTAAACATTTGAAAATAGTCATTAGCAGACCAATATATTTAAATATATTTCTATAGCTTTTTTCATATTGTTAATTTGTGCAATTTTTTTGTTACGCATGTTGATACAAAGAATTCAATGTGTAACTTTTTGAGGTTTGAGGAGAGAGGATGCGTAGTTCCCTAGTGTAGTTGCTTATAGTGTTATTGTTTTGCTGATTTTGGTGCATTTTTGAGGGTCTGAACGTGCTCAGTCACAACATTTTGCACACATTTCAGAACTGGTGAAAATTTACAGCTGTTGGGAATATTGAGTTGAAAAATCGGTCTAACCATCTGTTTCTTATGCGAATGAAATGACACACGTGAGTGTTCCAAGACTTTAAAACCAGTAATATACCATTAATATTTATGTCAGCAATTATCATTAAACATAACACGGATAAGACAACCTCTACACCAATCATGACGAAATCCTGGCCGCAAGTCTGCAATAAAGAGTACTTGTAACAGCTGAATTATCCAAAGGATTATAAATTAAAACAGTCCAGAAACAAACCTCTTTACAAAGTTATTGATTATATTTTTATCTATATAATCCTATTGTCTGGTTTATTTATGAGATTGAACAGGGAAAACGACTCAAACTTCTCTGGACCTCATGAAGGCTGCTACTGCCTTTGTTTTTCTCTTTCTCCCCTGCCCCTCGAAACATCTCCTCCATCTCCTTTGTCTCTTTCCTAAACATCTCTAATGTTTAAGCTAAATAAAAAAGCATTTTCTGTTTAATCTTCTTTAACCTTGCTTGCCGAGTCTTCTTACTTTTAATTAATGGTCAATAAGAGTATGCTTATAGGTGGTGGTTGTTTGGAATTTAGCACAGCTCTCTGATCAGTCTACTTTAGTATATTATACTCTTATTTGTTCAATATAGCATCCTAATGTTGAGGATTTGATAAAACTCTTCACAGAATTAGTGAATGAGTAAATTAACTGCTTCTAACCAAAGTTTGCTGCACTGTTGTAGATGGTTAACTAACCTAGGACATACGTTTCCTGGAGGAGGAAAAAAACATTCACATTTCCAATAATAATTCAAAAGCTAATTAATTTCTGAAACCCTCAAGGGGTGTTAATTTGCATTAGGTTGCATGTCAAGATCAAGCGCTATTGGTTTTTTTCAGTTGACCGATGGTTTAAGATCAGTGAAATCACATAGGGAGTGCATTTACCCGCAGAGGGAGATTTGAAGGAAACGGTTGATTCATGACTTTAGTTCTGGACCCAAATTCCAATTCGGTCTTTTACCCGACAGAATGAACACAAACTGGAGATCACCATGCTCTCTCAGGGAGTTTCCATGCTCTACTCTTTCTTCATGCCTGCAGCCAAGCTCAAAGAAAGACTGGACTTGCCGTGAGTATTCTCTCGTCTTCTGTAATTTGTTCCTCGATTGCAAATGGTGAGGTGTTTGAAAACAAATAATCTGACTCTTTATAGAATGACTGAGATCGTGACCAAGGTCTCCAAGAAGAAACTGGGGAAACACATTAAAGCACTAGTGTTTGAGCTCTGCTGTAACGATGAGACGGAAGAGGATGTCGAGGTGCCCTACGTCAGATACACCATCCGCTGAGTGCTGATGGGTAGGACGGGGAACTGTTTGGAGGAGGGAGAGGGTGTCTCACCGTGGATGGGTGCGTCAGTTAGCCCAAAGTCAAATCAATTGGTTTCGGTTGCTAAATCAGTATTTTGTTGCAAACAGCCCTGCTTTCCCTTTTGGTTGAGGCTTTGGGGTATGATTTGAGTCAGGCGGGTTATGTGTGGGAAAACGGGGAGCGTGCGAGTCTGGTTGTATCTTAATTGAACTGGTTGAAATGTCCAGCTTCAGTGTATGAAAAATTGCGTACGGCAGTCATCACACCCTCCTCACAATCGTTTTTCACACATCCCTGTCCTTGTGAGAAGTCTGTGGGCAGCACCATCCTGCTCTGTATTCTGGAGTTTATCATTGAGGGATGTTTTTTTTTCTCCCCTCAACCAGAACCCATCCTTGGCTTGACGTCACCTTTTTATGTAACTAAAATGCTCTTTTTGGCCAAGGGTTTAACGATTTGGTCGACTTCCTGAACATCTCTTTGCCTCTCTGGCTTCTGAATGGGTTGGCTACAGGAACTTGCACATAACTTTTTTCCCCTCACTTTTTTTTTCTATTTTGTTAAACTTGATTTCTGGTGTACACCTTGTAGAACACAAACTGTATTCTTTCTACTTTGTTAAACTCCAAAAAGCATTACAGTCAAGAAATGGATTTTACTCTGTAATGGGAGCACTTAGTGTGTTAGTGAATAAAGTTGAAACCATTTATTTTGTTTGTCTTTACTTTGCTACTGGGAATTGAGATGTATTCTCAAAAGAATTTAAAAGGTTCTGATCTTGATTAAACTGGATGCATCTTTCTCCAAACCAGTTTTAAAGTCAATAAATGATACTTAGGATAAAAATAAGGAGTTTGGTTCTGAAATACTAGTAATGCCTTTAAAAAAACGAGTTGGTGCTGAATCTGAAGTGTATTTGTTTTATTTTTCAGAATAGCGTTGTGTGGCGTTAAAAAAACCATGCCAAGGAGTTGTCGCAATTTGTCAGACAAAATATTTACAGATTAAATAAATCTCTAAATATTAAAATCTAGATTTGAAATGTTTGTTTGTACCACTTTGAGGTGCTTTATGGAATGAGGTTGCATGAATTGGAGGTTTTCTTTGAAAACTCTTATATACTGAGATGGAAAATTTTATACAATACAGCATTTGATATATAATCTAAGAACTTTCTCCCAGTAAAGCTTAGGGACAATGGTTTACTTTAAAAATGTGCATTGTGGCCCATATTTAAATGAATTACTATGTAATTCTAGCAGTTTGGATGTTTTAATGTATATTTATTAGATCTCTTACTTTGTTTTTGTGCATTTATTCAGTACAGCACAAAGAGATAATATGGTGTTGAGTCTTTTGTTATATTTAAATGGCTGTTATTTTAATGTAAAGGCTACTATTGCAGACAAATATTTTCCCTAATAAATATTTATACCGCTATGGTCCAATAACCTGCTAATTACCCAAATTTTCATGTTTAATCTAATAGCTAAATGTTTATATTGCACTTAAACTGAGGCGATGTATTTTGCAAAAAAAAAATAATTATCTGCATTCAAGAAGTTTAAAGGATTTAATAATCTGCAATCAAGAAGTTTAAAGAGACCAACACAGTGGAGAACAAGATTAAAGGCAGGGTTCCGGAAAGAAAACCAATGAAAGAGGTCTTAAATTATCCAACAACTGCTAATGTTTTTTTTCTTCTATTCGTATCTAGTGTGTTGCAAGAACCACAAGTCTTGCATTGATCACGGTCATTCTCGTGGAACCTGTGTGGCTCTGTGGTTTTTTAAAAGGCCTCTTTTCCTTACATGATGCTAATTTTCTGACATTAGTGTAATGTGTTATATTGACAGTTGTGGTCCGAACACCACTGTCATTGAGAGAATGTGACCCGTAGATTTGGTAACGCTCCTCTGCATCATGCATCTGCACAACCTCAATGACAAGTTCATCTTTGCATTCGGTCTGACAACAGGAAGTAGCCATTTTTTTCTTGCACAGGATGTGGTTTCAGACATGCGAGTGTAAGAGGAAGAGGAGAGTGCACTTTTTCAGTCTTTGCTTTGAAAAGTTGAAACAGGTGCCTTTAAGATTGATGGTTGGATTGTAAAACTAACCATCGTTTCTGAAGATGCTATGAGGGAGGAAAAGATGGAACCTGAAGATACGGAGGTTGATTTATCACCTTCCTGGTATGAACTTTTTTCTACATTTGAACTACTTTATTCATCGTTTAATCCTGATGGCACTATTTGATTTTTATTCAGGTCTCCTATATCTAGAGACAGACTCGCCTGTGCCAACTTCTCAGAATTTGTGAGGGTAAGATGTCTTGCTTGTAAATGTACAGTTCCGATAGATGCGATGCAGTAGCTCTTGAGGGACTCCAGTGTGTTATCTGTTGGTTTTCTGAGCAGAAGAAAAGAAAACAAGACCCAGGTTGTGATGCTGAGCATTCAGCCCGAATCCTGGAGGACTCTGTAAGTCACCTATGATGTAAGATAAAAGAACATGTCTTTAAAAAAAGTATAGTGAGAAGGTCTTGTAATAAATGTCAGAATGTGGACATTTGAGAAGCTGTTACTAAACAGCTGCAATGTTTCCTGTCTTGAGATGAACGTAAGAGTTTCGGCTCAGAGCGCTTCTCCTTTCCTCAAACTTTTACGGTGTTAAAATTACATTATAGGGTATTCCTTGTGTCCTACAACTGAAGCTAATGGTAGATAATGGTCACTGCTTTTGTGACTAATTGCGCAGAAATCATAATTTTTATGGTGTTTTTCGACAGCGGAAGCAAAGTTTAGTTAAAAAACCTGAACGAAAAATGCTTTACAACTGTTTCCTGTCTCAGTTCGTTACTTGTTCATGGGGATATTTGCTGCTCTCATGTTTGACGTGCCCCGAGAACCACAAGATGGTTTCTCAAAAGTTGTATTTAACCAGAGACTAATCCATGTCTAAAATCTGAAATTACCCACTTTTGAAATTGTCTGTAGCTAAAATTTTTCTCAAAAGATGCTAAAACCACCAATATGAGTTGAATTGCTCATTAAATGACCATTCATGGAGAAACTCGCATTATTATTGAAAAAAACTACATAAAACTGCTGCATAACATTAATTATTTTGGTAGTTTTTGGTGCTTTTTACTTGTTTTTCCACTGTGAGAGACGAATCCAGAAATTACATATAACGCTTACCGGCCAGACTGCTCACCCTCAAAGACCTGTTATTTTGCAGCTACACTCATCATTATAATTGAGCAGCACCTTTTTGAGGGTGGCTGTCAGACACCTGTGCGCCCCACAATCAGTCAAGTCTAAGCAGCAACATGGGTGAAACGAAACAGTTGTCGAGACACAAAAGACAAAATTGTAGACCTTCACAAAGTTGCCAAGGGCTACGGGGCAATTGGCAAGTGTAAAAAAAAAAGGACTACGGCCGGAGCAATTTTTAGAAAAAAAATTGTCTCAACTTCTAATAAAACCTTACCTACAGTGAAGCGTGTGGATGAAAGCATCATGCTTTAGGGGTGCACAGGGGATTGACTGACTGCATTGTATTATAACGAGGATGAACAGGGCCATGATTTATGAAGCCATGATTGAACAAAAACCTCCTTTCCTCTGTTGGTTCGTTAAAAATCGGTTGTGGCTAGGTCTTCCAACATGACGATCCAAAGAAGCCATGCAAACCACGGAGTGGCCCAGTGAGAAGAATATCAAGGTTCTGGATCGGACCAGCCAGTCTACATACTTAAATCCCATCAAAGTCTTCGGGGGGAGCTGAAAATGTTTTCTGAAGTTGTAGTCTCGCAATGGAAAGGCACCTATGCACAAAATTCTAGACTAGAAATCTAGCTGTAGAAAATAGCAGAACTTATCATATTTGATCAAGAATAAAATTCCTTGTATGCAAAGATCTCAGAATAAAAAAAATGAATAATGTAGTTTTTAAACGGAAATTTTAATAAAACAATTTGCAACCTACTGTTGGAAATGTGCGTATGTGATGACCCCTTGACCCAACATACCTCTAATGTGATATTAAGACTGATCAAGCAAGACCTTTAAAAGAAGAGCGCATCGTGTGTGTGTGTGTGTGTGTGTGTGTGTGTGTGTGTCATTCTGTAACATATTCACAGATAATTACTGGAAAACATAATTAATTTGTTTCCGTATGTTCACCATCTTTTGGTGACTTGCTCATTCGCTGCATGTCTTCTTACAGGAAGATGATGACTCCCCCATCAGCGAGCACGTGCAGGAATCAGAGGTAGAGAAATTCACAAGCATCTCTTTCGTTTCTTCTGTTAAGATCCATTTATTCAGTGTCACAATACAACACTGTGTCCTCACACCAGGCTCCATGTAATAAAAGAGTGAGGCCAGTTGAAAAAAGTGCCTCAGTCACTGGAATCATAACTCCAGTGAAGACACCAGCTCTGAAGCGTTTGGGTCAATCCATACAGGTCAGTTAACCTCATTTTTTAACCCATAGAAGTCACCGGTACGTGTGCCAATCACAGCGGCTGTTTTGACGCCACCCAAACATTGTTTAACTTTTGGTTTCAAAAAGGTTGATATAGCATTGTTTCTGGTTTTAAATGGACATTTCAAGAGTTTTGACGCATAAAATTCAGTTTTGTTTTACAGACCCCAAATTGGTTCCATTTGGGCCATCTAGTGGTATGGAAGTACAAGATCTGTGATATGGATTGTCTTTTTTAAAGTTCTTGGAAAAAGTTTATGAGGGTTTGTTGTGCAATGTTATGAAAATAATGAAGGACTAAATACCTGCACCTACATAGTCGCTCTGCTGAATAAAACCCATGTTCTTGTCACGCACGGGGGTGGAAACTTTATGCTTTGGTTTTTTTCTTCCACAAGGACAGAACAACTGTTTTCCAACAAAAATCAACCTACCCTCAAACCTTGGGTGAAGACTTGTGCTCAGCCAGGGTATTGAATACAAGTCATGAATGAGCATTCCAGCAGTACAATAACCAGAACACAATGCCAAAACTGTCTCAAGAAGCACGTCAAGATTCTGGAGTGTCCTAGTTACCACATGTTAATCCTTGTAAAGGATCTGCAAAGTGGAGTTGTCAAATATCTCCTGCCAAACCAAATTTTATGAATAAATCTTCCGTTAAGTTCAGTGCCTCACTGAAACTTTTTTTTTTTTATCTTTGACAGCGGTCTATTAGTTTTCGGACAGAAGCTCGGCCATTGCCCCCAATGCCAAGAACCCGGCAGAAGGCATCTTCATATCCACGGCGACGGAGCAGCCAGCTCTGGAGTGACACTGTGGACAACATGAGACATGACCTTAGCACCAAAGAGATCAAGCGGCAAGAGGTTTGGACAAAGAGCCAGATTTCCTGTTATTAGTCAATAATAGAGGTGTATGGCCTAGATCAGTATTTGGGAAAACCAGTATTTGCAGCTCTTTAAACGTGCATTATATACTTTTCGTAAAGTAAGGTCCTCATCACCTAATAAGAGATGCCCAACTAATAATATCATGTCACATGACCATATTGATAACCAATGAAGTAGATTTGAAAAACGCTTTTGCTAGTTACACACCGGTTTGAGCTGTTTTCGACAATGCAAAAATTCTGATTCAAATACGTACCTGGTTTACCAAGCTTTCAAATGCCCAGATCGGTCTTCACCACCTTGACTTTTGAAACAGGAAGTGAGTGGGTACATGAGCAAGGCTGTTCTCGTTTTTTTTGTTCTATCAGAATTTCCTCTTAAACAGAAACTCTACCACACAGAACTGGTGGCTTTCTTGTGACAGCAGTGTGATTTATCTTCCACTTGCACAAGGTCACATGAGCTGCACATTCCTCCAGTGTTTGTTTGCTTTACACTTCCTGTTGTTGACCTGCAGGTAATCTATGAGTTGACTCAGGGTGAGAAGCAGCTCATTGAAGATCTAAGTCTCGTAAAAAAGGTTTGTCTATAATGCAACCACTATGCTTCTACTATACAAATGGAGATTGTCCAACGTTTCAAGTGTCGCTCGCAGGTCTATTACGAGCCAATGCTGAAGTTGGTGATCTTGACAGAGAGTGAGCTGGGGCAAATCTTTGGTACGCTTGATTCGTTGATTCCCCTTCATGAAGGTAAATATCTTTCCAGACATTTCTTGCTGAAATGAGACTGTAGAGAGTTCTATAGAGCCATTTCTTATTTCTGCAGATCTGGTTTCCTGTTTTGAGCAAATGTTGACAAATTCTACACAGACTAAAGCTTTATCCATTTTTCCAAAAGAAATCAATCTATTTTTAAGATAATAAACCTGAAGAGCTCAATCTAGGGCCTAGAGCTTCTGTAATCAGCTGTGCCTCTGTTCTTTTTCTTCTGTAATCTCTCCGCCCTCTTCCAAAAACTCTGTTTAAACAAGTTTTGTTGCTGTGGAAACATACAAATAATTCCCGATATTAACATTTATTTAAAAGTTCAGCTATGTTGATTACTGTTTAGCCAAGATGGAATTGGACACAAATTAGATACATAAACACAAATAGGCTACAAGTGTAGACACTCAAGAGTTTAACACTCTTGTGCATTATGCGTACAATTAAAACAAATAATTGACATGTTCTCTTCTCTTTACCCGTGAAATCAGATCTTTTAGCACGTCTTGAAGGTCTTCGCGGAGCAGAGAAGACTGTGCAAGAAGTTGGCCCCACCATGACGGACTGGGTTAGTCTTTCTGTTTGTTCTCCACCTGTTAGTTCTTCACCTCTATTATTAACAGAACAATAACTCCAGGAACTTTTCCTCCTAGTTTCCGTGTCTGGATGCCTACATCACATACTGTTGTAACCAGGTAGGAGCCAAAGCTCTGCTTGACCAGAAGAAGCAGGACCGGCGGGTTGAGCAGTTCTTGCGCCTTTGCCAGGAGTCATCCTTCAGCAGGAAGCTAGACCTTTGGAATTTTCTGGACTTGCCTCGCAGCAGACTGGTGAAGTATCCTCTGTTGCTGAAGGAGATTCAGAAGAACACTCCAGCTGAGCATCCAGATGAGGAAGCTCTGCCGCTTGCAGTGAGTTATTGTTTACATGCTGATTAAGGGGGACTCTTAGTCTTTAATGGGCATACAGCATCCCGTTTCGACCGTACACCTCCCTCTCTGTCTGACTACAGTTTTGTCAGAAAAATAAAGGTCTACAAGTCAATAAAAAAAAATCAAACTTACAATTGCTTTCATAAAATTTTAGAACCTACTTCTGTATAAAATGAGAGTAAAAATGTACGACGTTCCTTTTTGTCCTGAGTCTAAATGCAAAACATGTAACTCCACCTTTTCCACCCTACTTGTCTGAGAAATTAAGACGCAAGATCTGCTTTTAAAGGTGATTCCAATGATTATTCGGAGATGCTCAGTGCCTGACTGTGCTAGAACCTAACGTTGATGTGATGAAAAAGTGGATAGTAGTCAGGTGTTTATTTTATTTATTTATTTATTTTTTTTGCCAATGCACTGTTCACTCGCGATACCGCAGGGCTGTTTTTTGTTTATATTTACTTTTGGCTGTTCAAACATAGGTTGAATTTAATGATTGGTCACCATTTTTATATAAATTGTTCTGTCTCTCCTTTTACCGAATCGAGTATCGGAGTAAATGCTCTCTGTCCATTGATAAGCATTTGATAACTTATTCACCCTCACCAGACAAACCAGGCTAGAGCAGAGCTTGATTTACATAAAGAAACCCACAGAAAAGCCCTTTTAAAAGATGGTTTTACCTTCGTGCACACTACAAAGTAAATGATTTCCATTTAATGACGAAATGTTGCACTGGAGCAACAATAGACAATGCTACAAATCATGTATTGGAAAACATAATTGAAGTATAATAAATTGCAAAATGTTTGTTGTGTACAAAGTGGAGCTTATGTACTAATCTGTAGCTAGTTTTAGTGCAATGCTCTATGCTTCCTGTGGCTCAGTTGGAGAGGAAGGCTAACATTTTTTTTTATATCCTCTGACTTCAGATGGACCTAATCCAAAGGATTATAACAGAAGTCAATCTGAAAACTGGAGAAGCTGAGTGTCAGTTTTACAGACGGGGGCTTTGCTACTCTGAAGACAGCCAGAGGGTTCCAGAAATCCAGGCTTCTCGGTTCTTGTACTGTCACGGAGAACTCAAGAGCACAAAGGGACAGGTACATTTGATCACATGATAAACAGATCTTAAGTGTTTGAATCTAAGCACGCATCCCACTTGTTGTTTCTACCCTTAGAAGCTGCATGTGTTCCTCTTTGAACTGGTGCTGGTTTTGACCCGTCCTGCAGCACAGGACAGGGAAGGACCAGTTCAGTTCCAGGTTTATCGGCAGCCCATGCCAGCTGCGCATCTCAATCTGGAGGATCTGCCTGATGGAGAGCCGAGCAGTTCTGGCTCCTTTCGCGGCGCCTTTACAGGCAATGACAAAGGTGCTTTGGTTCATTGTTGTTCATGCCGATGGACGTCAAACCAATATTTGCGCTTCTCTCCACCTTTTTCCCTGATTCTGTGTAGCTCAACTTTCAACACTTAATTATTCCTCAGGTTCTTCTCATGTTGTGTTGGATACATCTCATTTTATTTTAGCCCTCATCTCTTTCTGTCTATGCCTTGGTGCGTTGACAGCTGATGAGTAAAAGGATACAGAACAAGTTTTGTCCGATTGATTTTTGGGGAAGATATTAGATGACTTCATGAGCTGAATTATCAGTAAGGACTCCAGGCCTCTTTCATCTTTGTCCACTTCAAGATATCCCTCTATACGACAAAAGGATTGCTGTCCTGCTGACAACCTGTTAGACCGAAGAACAACAATAGTGAAGGACATTGCCAAGTTTGGAATAAAGTCCTGCACAGAAATGCACCTTGAGGCTGCTGACTGAGAAAGACTCCACTTCTGAAGAACAGATGAGGCAAAACTACAGGTTTTTGGCCAAAGAGCTGTGGCCCTTTGGAGAATTCAACCACTAGGACACCAGAGTGAAGCATGGTGGTTGGAGTTTTATGCTGTGGGGATGTTTCTGTGAGCTTGGTCTGGGAATCTCACCAGAGTTTATGGAATTACTTTGAAGGACAACGTCAGATAGTCTGACTGGGTTGACATTTACCAGGGTGAAACATGGTGGTGGGAGGATGATGCTGTGGGGTTGTTTATGTAGGTTTGCTTGGAGTTAGACATTCTTCGGTTCCTGTGAAGAAATAACTCCAAATGACCAAAGTGGGTCTGAAGGGGCTGTATTAGAAAAACTATATTTATAATCCTGTTTTCTGGTCAATTATTTAGATAAAAAAGGAAATGCATCACAAACAGGAAGTTACTCTTTAGGGAAAATTGTTGAAAGGCATTTGTTCTGTTATACTTTGGACTCTTGAGAGTCCGGTTGCTCTCTCCCTTTTCCCTTCCCTCTCATGTTGTCTCTTTCATAGCAGTGCTGAGGTTAGTTGACTTGTTAAAGCTAAATAAAGCAGAGGTTTCTGTTAAATCTTTTTTTTTGCACAACCCCCTTGAGTTATTATAGTTTGAGATTTTCACTTAGTGCTTTGTGTTGACTTTGATTTTCTCCTTTTGTTACCAGTGAAGAACTGCTTCCGCGTTAGCACCACTGGACGCTCCAAATCTCAGTCCCACAGCCTGCAGGCTAACGACTCCTTCAACAAACAGCAGTGGATTTCTTGTCTCCGCCAAGCAATGGTCCAGTCTCGAGATGGTCAGACTCAGAGAAAAGTATCCCAGCGTTTGAGCCCTGAGCCTGCACTCTACAACAACATCGCTGAACTCACACTGAACTCAGACGCGGAGATGCTGGACACATAGAGCAAATCTCGGAATGTGATTGGATGTAACGAGCTTGTGAAACCAAACAAATGGTGTTTTTAAACCCGGTCAGAACTGTGAGAATAACAGCAGGTTTTAGTGGTTATATACGTAGTTCATGAATGTTTTTTGGTGTAGAATGACGATGTTTACGATCAGATTTTCCCTCACCTGTTTATTTTTTATATTGAGAAGCGTTTCTGAAATTGATATATTCATTAAACTTCTATCTCTATTGGAGTTTGAAAAACATTTGTACAATCTGAATAGAATCTTTTCTGATTTACACCAATGAGCACTTTTAGTTTCAGGGCTATTAGTAACGCAGATTATTCTTCACTGAATGTAGCCAAAAACATTTTTGCCGTTACCTTTAACCCCTAGAAGTCTTTTTTGTTTGTTTTTTTTTTTTGCTTCTATACATTTTTATTTGTACTTTACAATAAATAAAATTATATATTTTTAGGCAATGCTTATAATTTAGTTTTTACTTTTTTTATTTATTTATATTAAATAATAATTTACAACAAACCTAAAATTGTACAAAAAAGACAATTGTTTAGTAACTTTCTTAAATTTAGATCAAATAAAAATCAAAAGTGTTGAGATGAAATAAAAAAAAGTATAATTCCAAAAAAGCAAAGATCAGGTCAAAATTGTGTGTGATTTATCAAAATTTACATGAAAATCACTTTTTACAAAAAAAAAAAAAGATTAAACTGGTCAAATACTGGAAATTGGTCAGAATCTCACATAAATTATTTACACACAACCAAGTTGTCTGTTATACATGTAATAATATAAGACAATCTCAGACAGGTTTAGAAATGATTAAAAGCCATAACTTAGTTTTGGAATGGAAATGATAAATGAATTTATTATTATGTCTTTTACTGCGGAAATACATGTACCGTTACATTTTAAAAATGAACATGCAAAATACAGCAATTATTTTCCTTGCTGTAAATACGAAACACATTTTTTAATAATATGGTTAAGAATTTGCCATTTAGTGCAGAATAAAAGTTCTTTGTAGCCTTACTCCCAGTGTCAAAGCTCCTTTCACGCAAAGGCGAAGATGTGACTAATTATAGAAGGTTCTAACGAGAGAGGGGAAAGATTAGCCGTGATTAAAGCTCGTTCACAAACACAGACAGACAGACAGGTGCAGTGAGACAACCTTCGCATGTACAGCTGAGCTTTATGTTTGGATAGAAACACTGGAGGATCAGTCAGGAAAATACGCTGTCGGTGAGTACTATCTCTAGAAAGTTCCTTTCATGTTTCTATTTCTGCACATAAATAAGCAATGTTTTTTTTCTTTTTATATTTGACTCGAAACGGTGTTTACTGTTTGTTTTTTGGTAGTTTTTAATGATTTGTTTAAAGCTTGTAATGCGTGTGTATATATATATATATATATATATATATATATATATATATATATATATACAAAAAAATTGCATAAGTAATAATGACTCCTTCGTACATTTTCAAACTATAATCAAGCAAACAAATTAAATTCCATTTCCAAATGTATAAATAAAATAACTTTTGAACACTGTCTATGCCATATTTTCAGATAACATGCATGGAAAGTATTTTCTGAATTTGATTTGAGATTATCACACATAAATAATTAACACCACCTTGTCTGCAGCCGTTAACACATTGAAATTATCCTTTTTTTTTCAAGTTTTATTATTTTCGTATTGACAGGTGCACTGAATACGTGTGACGATGCCAAGAGCTGAATCTACCTCCATGGATGACTCGTGTCAGGCCTTGTGCCGCACGCTAGTGTCTCAGAATGGCCTTCAGCCAGAGCATGCAGACATTTCCCAGTCTGTTCTCTACACATCCATCATGGGCCTCCTGCTGGTTACTGATAAAGAGGTGCGTGAGAGTCTCCATCACTTTTATCTGACATCCATCTCCCAGTTCATATATTGTGCTGAAAAGAATAAACTTGTCCACAAACCAAACTAGCGTCAGGTAGATCCTTCAGTGAGTTACGCATATCTGGTCTTAACCTCTGTGTGAGGTGCAGTGGTGTCTCCCTGATATAATTGGATGACCGAGCTATAAATGGACACTCAGCGACTCCAGGAGGGCCACCTTTTGTGATGTAATAGAACAAATCTCTAGAGAAAGTGGCTGATGTTTGCTGCCATCTGTCAATCTTACAGCGAGAGCTACAGCTGGGAAATGGACAAGTAGGACTGCGGAACATTGGAAACACGGTATGCTCTTGTGCATCGTCGGCTTGTACTGATCATGTCTCTCGTCACTCATGCCGTGTTTGTTTTGTACGCAGTGTTTCCTCAATGCCATCATGCAATGTCTTTCTCACACTCGCAGTCTTCGGGATTATTGTCTGATGAGAACTTACATCCAGGACAAACACTCCAGTCAGGAACCTGTGCTTATGAACGGTATAGACATCCTATTGCTCTTTTTCATAGATCATGGAATATATAGGATATTTACATAACTTCACTACCTGTCAAGATTGAACGTGCGAGTCATCAAAGTACAGATTTGTGGTTTCAGGCAGGCCAGAAAAATGCTTTCAGAAACATGAATAATTGTTTCTTTTTTTGTACATTTAACAAAATATATGAGATAAACACAGTGATAGTTTTGAGAAAATAAATATGGTTTACGGAAAATGTGCAAGACGTATTTAAACAAGCTTGGGTATGTTCATGCAATTTGCCATTTTATTGATTTCAATACATTTAACACTACCGTATTTTTCGCAATATAAGACACACCCAATTTTAAATGAGGAGGATCTAGAAAAAAAAGATTCTGAACCAAATACTGTAGTAAAATATTTTCTATCAACTGTGTAAAAGTTAACAGCAGTTTAAGAACAATTATATGCCAAACATGTAACATGAACGGTCAGTAAACAGTAAAAGTAACAAAAAAAGGCTGTAATGTTTCATACCTGCTCCTTACGATCCGCGCTATGGTAGGATCGACGAGCAGAGATGAGCGATGACGTTAGCGCGCACCGACGGCTCCGGAGTGTGATGGGAATTTTCCTATATAATACTACCATCTAGTGGTCATTTAGAGAAATGTAATTTGAGAAACTTTTAAGAGCACACGTCATACTTCAGTCCCGCCCTTCTTCCTGCGCTTACTTTGAGAGGCTCGAGGTTCTTTTCCAATGCGGATAACACGTGTGTAGGAAATGCGTTGAAACTGCTAAATCTTTACAACAAATAGCCGCATTTGCTGTGTTCTCTCTCAAACGGTCTCCAGTGTTTATTATCAATTGAGAAGGTATATTTTTACCAGGAGCTAGGCCGAAGCCGCAGGCTCTCTTACGGCCGTGACCGCCCTTCGCTCTGCATTCGCCGTATAAGACGCACCAACTTTTCCCCCTCAGTTTTGGGGAAGAAAAAGTGCGTCTTATACTGCGAAAAATACGGTAATTATCATTAAGGTATTCAAAGAAAGTCCTATTTGCATCTTCTCTAAAGATTGGCAACATGACCTGAAACAATGAACATCATGGTTTAGATGAAGGATAAAGAAAGCTCTCAGAGGTTTAAGCTCTCAGTTTCAACTGTGAGTGAGTAACATTGTGCAGAATTGGAAGACCAGAAGCACAGTTCTAGATAAGGCCCAAAGTGGCAGTCCAATAGAAATCTCAGATAAGCAAAGGATGTTGACAACAGTCACAGTCAACCCACAGACCAGCTGCAAAGACCTACACCATCTTGCCAACTATTCAGCACACTTTACACAAGGAGATGTTGCATGGACGAGTAATCAGGAAGGGTGGCCAAACAGGTGCTAATGATCATTGAAACCTGGTAATGAACTGAATCAGAAATGGCTGTGTATGAGGCCTATGCCTTACGACATGCATCAAAATATTTTACAACACAATTTTTAATCAGCTATTGAAACATAAAAAAAATTGAATTCAAAAGGTTTTGAGATCTTAAAGCTAAGAAGGCTAGGGTCTAGTTTGATTTGTATGTGAGCATTCGATTCCATCCATCCACTAGGGGGCATTGTTAATGTTTGCATTAGTCATCTTTTTTACTCTTAGTGATGGAGAGAGATAATTTTATTATCTTTTAATTTACAATCATTTAAAATGTGTGTAAGGGATAATTGTCTCCTTATAAATATCCTTACATAAAACAAGAAGACAAGGTGAAGAAGTTTCAGAAGTGACTAGAATCATAATCTTCAGCTCCTAGACAATATCTCCCAGTAGCTTCACGATACGTGGTGACAATTTTGTATTGTGCCACGATATATCGAGACACATCAAGGTTATTACTCTTCAAAAACTGAAGTCCCATGTACACCCATCTACTGTCCAGAGAACAGTGGCCAGGCGACTTAAGTATGCACAAAACACAGGAACTGGGGTGCAGAAAATGGCAGTGTTCTGAAATGATGAGTCAAAATTTGAAGTACTTCGCTGTAGCAGTAGGCCTACAAAGACTAGAGATAATGAGTGTTTTGAGTAGGTGAGAAACTCTATTCATAAAATGTACTTTTTCAGACCCCTTACTCATCAACGGGAGCTGAGAACAAGAATATTTGTGTTTTGTTGTAGCTGCTGTACAGTATACTGATATCTAATTTACCAATCTGCAGCCAACAAACTGTTAACTCAAAATAAGGGACATTTTTAACAATCCACAAAGACCCGTGGTTTGTTTGCACAAGATATTTGGAACAGTTCCTTTGAATTGATATTGTGTTTTTCATTCACTGCATTTTGCGAAAAACACATGATTTGACAGATTTGAACCTTGTTTTAACTCCTTTTGCTATTAACTTCTTGTAGAGTTCTCAAAAGTTCTTGCTGGTCTATGGGACTGTAATAATGGAGGGGAAAGCACAGTGAATCCTGGAAAATTTTATCACGTCTTCAAAGAGTCTGTGCCTTATTTCAATGGCTATAGGTACATCCCTTTGCACAAACACACATCTAGATGGTCTGTCTAGTTACAAAGTATAACAGCAGTGTTATGCTCCTTCAACATATTTAAGTAATATTACCTTCACACAGTCAGCAAGATGCTCAAGAATTTCTTCGGTTCCTCCTGGACCGGCTGCACACCGAAATCAACAGGCGTCCTTCCAAGCGTCCTGCAGTCATCGAGCTAAAGCAGCAAACCTACTCTCGCTTCAGGTAGAGTAGATCGAGATCAGATCCACTGGGCTAAATTCAGTTCATTCATGGTTGTACTCCTGCAGGATATCAGAGGAGGCATTTGCAGTGTGGCAGAGGCATCTGGACAGAGATGACAGCAAAATTGTTGGTGAGACAGCTTTCGAAACACAAATAACTGCTTCATAGTGAAATTAAGATGAATTCAGATTACTTGTAATAAATACTCTGTACATTTTTTGCATTGAACCACTTTTTTATGTTAAATGAAAAGGTTTGTTCATATAAAAGAAACAAGTACTGAACTCATAATATCATTTTTTTATTTTTATTTTCACACAGAACAGAAAAGCAGAACAGAAAATTCCTCAATTGTTTATGTTTCTTTTAACACCTGTGCTGCTATGTCTCAGATCTGTTCTCAGGTCAGCTGCGCAGCTCCCTACACTGCTCAGTCTGCTCTCATTATTCCAACACCTTCGACGTCTTCTGTGATCTTTCACTTCCCATTCCGAAGGTGCATCAAACACCCTCGCCTCGTGTTACCAATCACATGTCGACTCATTTACATATTTATTGTGTGTTGCAGAAGAGTGACTGTGGCCGAACTGTTTCACTTCGGGAGTGTCTGGTCCTCTTTTCACAGGAGGAAAAACTTGATCGAGAAAACTCACCAGTAAGTCAGAAGCAAAAGCACAATTGGTTACACGTTAAACGGAGTGACTCCTACGGATAGAAACTAAAAGTAACCAAATAGTTATTAGTAATTAGTAATAGTTGGTTATTTTGTAAATATTTAACCCCAAAACAATTCAAGTGTGACTCCTTGTGGAAACTAAGAATACAAACAAAATGGCCGCTGCACCTGATGCGATGAAATGCGTTCTGTATCAGGAAACACATAGTACTATGCTGTGTGTATTGGTACACCACCAGGATATATAAACGTGTGTTTTAATTCAGCTCCAGTACCTTAAGATTGTAATATAAAAGGTAGTTTGAAAACAGGAAGTTACATCACAAACAGGAAATTGATTTTGCGGTGTCCTTATTTATATATATATATATATATTTGATAGCTTTAAATGTTTCTTTGCCAGCTACAGGGAATATCTTAAGGTCACAGCCAAACTCCCTCTGTTTTACACATTTAATTTTACATTTACACATTTTACATCACATTTACATCTGGATCTGTTTGTCTAGATGTGTGAGCGGTGTAATCGTTGCACTGAAAGCACCAAACGACTGAGCATCCAGAGGTTTCCCAGAATCCTTGTAATACGTATCCTTTTACTGACTGGTCTTCAGTTTTACTCTATAAACTATAGGCTACAGTCATTTGACCAATTGTTTGGTTTAAAAAGATGTTCACATTTATTGAGAATGCTTAACTTTCTATCTCAGACTTGAATCGATTTGCCATGTCGAAGTTCTCCATCTCTAAAAGCACAGTTTCCATTTCGTTCCCTCTCCGTGGTCTGGATTTGGGACCATTTGGACCTGTTGACTGTGGTGAGTATTGTTTATAAAAAAACATTATAAAAGAAAATATAAACAAGCACCATCCTACTCGGAGTAAACTTTGATGTTACATGCGCTGACTTCACAAAAGTGAGCACTGCCCCCTAGTGATGGGGTAATGCAACATATCCTAATGCAAGTGAACTCAGGCCCTGGTGTATTTTATGTACACTCTTAAGGAATAAAGCCCTGTTTAATTATTATTATTGCATATAGTTTGTACACTGACATTTCATTCTATTTTTTGTGTAATATCAGAATACATATAGTTCAACACTGTAGATATAGATATAAATATGTGCGTTTTCCTTCAGGTCCAGTACTGTATGATCTCTATGCAGTGTGCTATCATTCAGGCACAGTTAACATGGGCCACTACACAGCTGCATGTCGAGAACAGGACGGGTGGAGCTGCTACAATGATTCCTGGTGGGTCAAAGAAATCAGAGGTTCATAATATAGAGCAATTCAGGGTTATTTCAATGTTTTGTTCTTTACCTTACGAAAAGCTGTTTAAAGGGTTTTTGTTTGTTCTCTTTTTTAAATTCTTGTATCTCCAAAGAAGATTGGTGAAAGTAATATAAGGATTTACTGATTTAATTATGTAAGCATGTTGTAAAAGGTTTCAATAGAAACCATTGAATTAACAGAAGTTACCCTGTCTGTCTTCCACAGCGTTAATGCCATCTCAGAAGAGAAGCTTCAGTCCAGTCAGGCATATGTTCTCTTCTATGAGCTCAAGAGCTGCACCGTTCCCCGCAAATGAGGAAAGTGAATAGACTTAAATTGGGACTTAAAATGTAAATATTTAGCTCCAGTCATCTAACATGTTAACTGTATTTTACTGGGAATTTTATTTTGAATCTCTATTTTTAATTATTTGGATTCTATGCTATTTAACATGTCTTCTGTATTTGTTTTTGATTTTCTTTGTGTACATAAATGCAACATGAACAAACAGGGCAAAAGATGCAAATGAAACCTGTTTTGAACTTACCAACTATAAACCACTGTGCCATAAATGAATGAAGAAAAAAAAACTTTCAAAACTGACTTAAATGTCTTTTTGTTTCACTTTTCAACTTGAGTTACCCCTTATAATAGTTTAATCTTAGTTTAAGTTTTTTTATGTATAATTTATTCAAATAAAATAAAATGTTCAAAATCTGTCTCAGGTTTACGTTAATATAAACTGCCTTTGGGGGTTTATTGTGGTTATTGTGTATTTTACCTCCTCAGAGTGTTTCTGAAGGTAATATCTAGAGATCTAAATCAACAAAACTAGAGGAGCCAGAGATAGAAATATGGTTTCCAAAGTTGGCCAACTCTCATTGGAGTGAATGAGAACCGGCTCACCTCTGCAGCCAGCCTCAAGCGGCCGGTCGAGGAATTGCAGTTCAGTCACTTCTAGAGGGAAATGAGAAGGTTTCACCTTGATTGTTACCCATAGTAATATTGCCAATATTAACCACCTCTTACCAGGCCATCCCTTTGGAAGGTATCTATTTCTATAACTAATATCGCCATCTGCTGGACTTTAAAAGGATACGCAATCGTCTCGTCTGAACACCCCTCTCTTTTCATAATGGTTTAGCCCGTTGCCTAGGTGATCTGTACAAGCCATACCAAGCTTCTGAAAGTAACAGCCCTAACAATACTTTTGCTAGGCCTCAGAGAAATGAAAATAAGCTGATGAGTTGTTATTTTAAAGCTAACCAATATCTCTAAAGGTTCCAGGCGGGTTCTATGGACTATGACAGCCGAGACTTCGTTTTTAAAAGCTATGAAGAGGACGCGAAGAGAGGCTCGTGCTAAGACTCGCGAACTAGCCCGTTAGCCAAAGTTAGCCAAAGCTCGGGAACTCTGCAAGGGTTTGAAAACTTTTGGACTGCACTTTGAAAGCACTAAACCCCAAGGCAGCCTATTTTTTGTCAAACTTACATAGAACATTACGATTTATGAAAGTAATACGGATAACGACGAGTGATGATGGGTTTTGGATTAGGCTGGGGATCACGTGCGGTCATTTGCTACAGCTGTACTGTTAACGGTATGTAGAAGGTCCCCACCCCAATTCTTCAATGAAGAGATGATTTGGTCACAGAGTGCCATGAGCGAAAGCAAACGTCGGAAAGCACTATCTAAACTTTGCTGCCATAAAAACTCACCCTTCATTTGCAAGTGATGCTCAGACTCCAGGTCAGCCATGGAGAACAGAGAGGTAAGAGATCGTCGTGTTGGTAAAACTTCTACATATCTGGCTCAAAAGCTATTTTTGTTGATTTTTGAATTTGTTGTAATTGTATATATGTAAACTAAACACGTAAAACCTACCTTTAATTGTCTATATCAGCGGGTGTTTCTCTCTCCTTGAAAAATTACCAATTGTTGAAAAAGGTTTGAAAAATTCATGGTTTTGATTATAAATAGTGGTTGCTTTTTTTAAATGTACAAAATGCAAAGTTGATGAACAGAAGAAAAATCCAAATATCAGTTAATTCAAACAAACCACCATTAATTATTACAGGTACATTTGCACAAAGTCTGGGATTTTATAGGATTATAGTCAGATGTATAATCAACCAATAAAACCAAAGAGGTGCCAATGATCATCAATATCACACGTATTTTGAAACCCAATCATAAACTGAAACAGCACTGTAGGTGTATTAAAACTGACTGAGAAACAGCCAAACATTTCTACCAATGTGAGGTTATGAAAGACTGTTTCTTTTCATGGCAAGACTGAGAACAGCAACATGACGCAAGGTAGTTGTACAGCATCAACAAGACCTGTGTTTCATGTCAAATTGGAATCCTTCCAAGTGCAAATTTCAAGGCTTCCTTTGGTGCCTCCGATATCCCAAGATTCTTTGCCCTTTTTATATGGAATCGACACAAAATAGTGAGCAAATACATTTTAATTTGTATTTAAATGTAAGTAGCAGGTTTGTTAAGGACCGTAGTTTCTTTAAATGGTAGCAGTGATGGGGAAATAATAAAAAAAAAATCACAATTTTAATTTAAAAACGTTATTAATGCTAGCACAATTAGCCAACTAAATGGGAGGTTATATAAACATCAATATAAGTCGAAAGCATCCAGTTTTTAATTGGTTGATGCAGTCTTTGGAGGATCCTCCCAAGCTGAAGCCTCCAGTGGCTGGGTAGGCGCCTAAGGTCTCAGGGATTGAGACACACCTAAGGTCTCTCTCTAGATTGGCTGACCTCTCCTCTTAAGGTTGGTCTAAGCTAGGGCTGCACAGTATTGAGAAAATATCGAATTGTTTTCTGTTTTTTTTTTCCTGACAAATTCAGGATTCAATGTGTAGGCAGAGAGAAGAATCACAGGGTGCTATGCGTCATTATAAATTGCGATTGGGTTTCTACACAGTATACTAAAAGAAAATGGTAGATGTAGATCAAACAATTAGTTGTACTGTTGACAGAGTGACTGTGTTGAGCACGGTGTCGGGTAATCCAGGCATTGTTTAGACTCTTAATATGCAAAGACTTATTGTTCCTTCACAAGGAAAAGGAGCTGGAGGAGATGAGTATCCGACTGCAGAGGGATGGCTTGTCCCCTGAGGCATCTGAGAAGGAGCGTGAAAGGCACCTGTGGCGTTTGCTCCAGTGCAGCGAGAGCAGTCTGAACACGGCCGCTGAGGACCTCCAGACCTTACGCACACAGCAGGCCAGCGAGATGAGGGAGGTGAGTGGCAGATGGCAGGCCAGACTTTGTCTCCCTCATCAGTGCTGTAACTTGAGAACACCATCTTGTTCTAATTTTTCTTTTGTAGGTGGAGAATTATGTGGAGCATATTCGAAACATGCTGGAGGAACGGGAATCCCTTACATCAGAGTATGAACGGGACAATGAACAGCTGCGAACTGAGCTCGCTTTAATTAAACACCAACATGGTAAGTGTTCCTGATGTTTTTTTGACGGCTATTTATTTAGTTTTGTGCCTGTTTTAGTGAACCCTAAGTGGTCCTATGTGTACCTGTTTGTGTCAGACTCGCAGTGTAAAGAGGTGCTGGAGATGCTGGAGCAGGAAGGTCTCTCAGAGATCAGCCAGAGCAGTGCCAGTGAGCAGGTGGCCTATCTGCTGGTGGAGAGAGTCACACTGCTGGAGAGGCTGGAGGCCGCCGAAAGAAAGCTTGATACTCAGACCCTCACCGGAAACCTCAGAGAAGTGCATCTGCAGGTATTTAAAACCATAATTTGGAAATGCAGCACGCACCCCCTTAAAGATGTTTCATTATACTGTATTTGTGTTTTGGGAAAAAAAATCTTGCAAACACTGAAATAATCAAGTAGTCCTAGCGAATCTGAATCTGCTGCTGCTCTCTGGGTAATACCGGAAGCCGTGAGTTACTATGGTTACCAGTAATGGTGGATCGAGATCATAAGTGAACAAACTAGTACTCATACTATTTGTGTGGTTATAATTAATCAACACCTGCCAGCCAATCAGAATCCAGTATTCAGACATGTAATAAATGGTTCAACAGTAAATGTTAATTTAAGATGATGAAGTTAATGTTAATCAGGACCATGACAACGGTGAAGGCTAAGGACGTTTTTTACACGGGGTATTCAATCCCGAGTTATTGACATTCTAAACATTACTTTTAACACTTTTCACACCTGTAAGTTTATAAAGGTGTTGGCATTGCATTTTACCCAGGATTCCAACACCCTGCTAAAATTTTAGATTTTTACTGTTAATCACCATTTAGAACCATATGGTCAAATTTGACCTATTCCCAAAAGGAATAACCACTAGCAATCAAGGAATGATTTTTGGATTCATGGCATTGCAATCAAAAAAAGGTAAATGGGGCAAAAACTGCCAGACACAAAAAATCTGGTGCTATACAAAAACTAAAGATCGTGATCAAAGTGAGTATACAAGGCCTCTTTTGGTATATGAGGTCTTTTTTTCTTTTGTGCGACATTTAATACTTTTGAAATTAATAAAAAAAAAGGGTGTAAACCAGAAAGGTTGACAAGGTGAATTCTCACACCGTTTCTGTATGGAAGTGATGAGGTCAGTAGCCAATCAGAATGGGGATTTCCATATCTTGGGCTTTTTTCAAGAGAACTAGACAAGGAATATCTGCATCCATAAATGCATTGCTGGTAAAAAAAAAAGGAACAGCACATAACAAGCCCTGCCTTTCCCTGTAGTTGGAAAATAAGAAATGTTCCCATAAATTGAAGTGTTCCTTCAGAGAAGTGTCTTGATATGCAGCCTATTGCATCATGCGCATTTAAATGCATCTGCTTTGGAAATCAGGAGGAGCTGGATCACATCCGCCAGGCACTGGAAGTGGAACTCAGACAGCAAAAGGAAAACACAAGCAAGGTTTGGAGATCTACTAGTGTCTAAGACATCAAAGCAACATGTGAAGTGCTCAATAGTGTTTAATTGTCATCTCACATCAAGTTTGCATCTCCTGATTATTTCTACCTCCCTTAACGGACAGGAATCAGATGTTCAAAGTCCTTGGAGGAAGTTCTTTGGTGTGGGCAAGGCTACACTAAGAGTACAAAAGCTTTCTGTATGTTACTTTTTTTCAAAACAGGGAGCGATAAACGTAATAATTCCCTTGAAACTGATCATGAGATAATGCATGCTTTGATTGAACACAAACTAAAAAGCATTAAATACTCTGCACTCACATGTTGATCTAAGCATGAATTAGCACTATTTACACATTTAGCTTCCATTCCAGACTCTAACAGCCCTATGGACTCTTAATATCAGTATAGTTTCTGTCACATCTGCTTGGGTTATGAGGGAGAACATGTGAATTTCAAACTCACTGTCCACATTTGGCTGTACCGGTGTCTTGTTGCTCGTGCATGGAAAATAAAGCTAGCATGGTAACGGTCTTATTTCTTGCTTCTCTGTGATGGTACATTAAAGTTGTGTCCAACAGAAAGATCTTTCTCTCCTGAAGGGGTACGATGAAGAGCTGGATAGCGAACGCACTGAAAGGCGGAGGTTGGAGAGGGATCTGGAAGAGGCATCAAGGCGCCTTGCAATGGCACATAGAGAGATTCGCCACCTGACTGAAGAACTAGATGTTGCTCGGAAGGTCCAAAGTTTGTGTGGTAAATTAAAATATTTTCATGTTTCTGAGTGAATTAACTTTATAGAAATGAAAAATATCCATTGTAAAGGATGCCTCAGACATTGGTTTGGTCATTTGAATGTAAGTGTTTGCCTACATATTTAAAGGTAATTTCCACTTTATGTTTAATGGTAGATGTAAACTGCTGACTGATTGATAATTGGGACCAAGTGTCCCTGTGGAGCGCTGCAAAATTATATTTAGCTCCGCCCACCCCAATACAAACTATAGAAATTGCGCTATTTCGCAAGAGTTAAGAATATTTTTTTTGTTCTTGTATGGCTCATTTATTGTCATCTGCAAAATAAACAAGAAAATCCTTTGCAGGCCAAGAACACAACTAGTTGTGCGAAATCAAGTTATGTGGCAAAGATCCCACTTTTTTTGGGATTTTTTGTGTTAGCTATCGATGAGAATAAAATGACTATATCAAGTATACGTCTTCTGTTGATAACGTTTTTAATTTCATACCAGATTTGCAGAAAACTGGCGAGGAAGTTGAGCAGCTAAAACAGGAAGTGGACAAGCTTAAACAGTGTGGTAAGATTGTGTTTGACACTACATATCATTCCACGTGTCTCTTTAAAAATGTAAATTCAATGAGATATCCAAGCATGAGTGAGTTTTTCAGAGAATGTGCTCCTGATGTGTGACAGACATGCTAGAGTTGCAGAAAGCCAAGGAACTCAACGAAAGGCTGGATGGAGAGATTCGTATGTTGAGGGATAGAGTTCGCTCACTGGACATTGAGAGAAAAACTCTTCTCAAACTGGTATAGAAATGTTTTTTATATCTGTCTCTAAGGATTACATTTAAATGCCAGCAGCTGTACCACTGCAAAAGGAGCATTTCTATTTTCATAAATGAAGAAATAGAATTATCATTACAGATTGAAGAGTCCAAGCTGCAGTCGTGTGAAGCCATCTGCATTACTGTAGATCAGAATAAAACAAGTTCAACGCAGGTATTAATGCTGTCTATTCCAGTGTTTAATACTTATACTCGTGTTTAATCCAAGTGAGTTTTTTTTTCTCTCAGAGTGTTGGGAATAACGTTAATCCAGATCAACAGTTTTCTGAAGAAGATGAAAAGCTTCATAAAAGGTATGCTTGGATTTGTTCAGGTGGTTGCCTAAGATGGGTAGAATAATAATACATTTTATTTCAGGCTCCTTTCTTAACACTCAAGGGCACCCAACAACATTCAATGGACAAAAATGTGGCAAATATATAAGAGGAATGATTTAAAAAAAAAAAAAAAATTTCAAATAATATTGAAATATCTCATAATTTTTACAAAACTCACATTAAATTTGTGCATTATAGGAGATTTTGCTGTCCACGAAACATCTGTCATAATTATAAAAGGTGGTTGTAGAATTATTGTAAAAGGTAATGGACCCAGAACTGAACCCTGAGGAACACCAGATGTGACCAACATCGGTTTTGTGTTGGCAGATGTCGGAGAGAGTCTGAAGATAAAGGCAGCCAACTCCGGGAGCTTGAGCGGAGGCTTCAGAAGCTTCAGCGAGAGCATGAAGAGTTGGTGGAGAGGAACGAGGAGCTTGAAGCACTGCTGGGAGAGGCTCAGAATGTGGTCAAAGATGAGCGAGAGCATCACGAGTGTGAGATTGATGGCTTGCAGAGAAAGGTATGATTGCTGCTATTGCGTTATGAACATTGGTTTGACATAACTGATTGATGATTCTGGTTCTAGATTAAAAGTTTTGAGGAAGGATTGAGCAACAGTAAGAAAAAGGAAGGAGATCTGATTCGAGGAACTGACTCTGAGGTAAAGGTATAAGATGCATAGCTTTCTTTCTAACAGCAGATTGTGAGGCAGAAAACAAATGATTTTTTGTTCTTATTTAAAGTTTAGTGAAGGTATTCAAGAAAGGCTTAAATTTCTAGAGGGTCGTCTTGCTGAAGAAAAGAATTGGAGGAAAAAACTGGAGGTGGATTTGTCTGTAGCCAAGGCGGCTCACAAAAAGGAGAAAGAGGTTGAGTCTTTGTCACAACTCACCTAATGTCAAATACATTGTTTGTTAAAATGGGAGCTTTGAGAGCATAGTTGTGGTGTAACTGTATGGTACTTAACAGACTTAACAGAAACTGCAGCTTTATTTGCCTTAAACATTATACATGACTCGGCTTGAGAAGGCTCACTGCTTTAAAAGGAAACACGATTTTCACCTTCATAGGTAATGCAAAGGGACCACGAGGAGCTGAAGAAACTCCGTATGGAGATTCAGAAATTGGAAGTGGAATGTCGGCAAGGGAAGATGCTCAACAAGAACCTCACACAGATTAAAGGAGAAAAGGGAATTTTGGAAGAAAAGGTATTTATATAATTGTGAGTATGGTGGGATAGTAAAAGAGGAAATCTTTGAATGTTATTGTGTTTGGGTACTGGGTTTTAAAAGCCCACATTTTGATTTTAATGGTCCCAGACAAGTTGAAATGCTGAAAAGCTCTTGTGTGGTCTTATAATATGTTTTTTTTTTTAAATAACTTCTCAATGATTCATCCAGAGACGATTCAGTCTTCTTATTTCTGGAGTGTTTTGCAAATTGTTCCAATACCTCCAAGTCAATTTTTAGCGTTCCTTAGCAACCAAACTGTTTACCCTAGCAACCAAATTCTTAGCACACTATATCACCTTAGGAAAATAATTGAGACATGGGGGTTGGTTCATGTAACATAGGGTCTTAAAAGGAACATTATATTATGTCATTGACCTATCCATAGCAACCAGACTGTTTACCATAGCAACCAATTTCTTTGCTTAGCAAAATCATAGAGACATGGCATTAGCCCAAGTCAGAATCATAGTTTGCGTACAAACTTCAGCCGTCTTTTAAATTAATCTTCTACCCCCTTTCTTCTAAAATAGAATTGCCATTAAAATCTGTTTGCAGTACAACTGTTTTTGTAAAACATTGATATCTATATTAATTTATTTTTGTACTGTAGCTATTTGTCTACCTTATAATGTGTATTTTTTTTAGCTTTTGTTTTTAAATGTTTGTATAGCTATTGCAATCTTATGTATTGTGTTGTATTTCTCACAACAATCACAGTGGACATTATATTATATACTATTTAAATATAAATTCCAGGTGGCCCAGTTGGAGCGTTCTCAGTTACGACTCCAGGATAACCTGACCCTTCAAACAGGGAACAGCCGCACTGAAGAGGACCTGAGAGTCTGCAAGGAACAGGTGGAGGAGCTTGAGTCTATAGTGGCTAAGCTGAGAACAGATTTGTCTCATCTGGAGAAGGAGTACAATGCTTTAAGGTACGCCATATATTTTCGATTTTGAAATGGTCATGTCTGTTGTTGACTGGCACCTGTTGAAAATATTATGTTTTAGAGATGAGCTGATGGAGAAGCGTGGGCTTGTGATGCAGTTGCAAAAGGAACTCAGTGAAAGAGCTCATGAGAGGCTTGAAGCTGATGGAGAAAAAGAAAGACTCAGTTTGGAGCTCCTGTATGTGAAACAGCAGCTGCAGAGTTCCAGAGAGCCAAGAGCCAGAGCATCACTGGAACCGTTAGCTAGCAACAAACCTGCTGTAGAGGATCAGGGAGTCTGTCAGGTAACAGGTCTTGGCAGGTCTTTGTTTAGCCTGTTTTTTTGTGTGGACCTCTCTTATGGTCATTGCTTACTCAGCATTTTGACATGAAAATGATCAGTAAGAATTGTAATTGAGATATTTGACACATTTTAAAACATGTTTAGGTTTTCAAATGTCATTTCTTGTCCATTTCTGCATGTATTGTGCATTTGCTGTGTTTTTTTTCAGTAATTATTTCAACATGGGGGTGGGGTTAAAGAAGAAATGGAAAATACTGAAGAACATTGTAGTTTTATTTATTTGGCTCCTTTAAGACAAATTATTTTTTATTAAAAAAAAGGAATAATAGCTACAAAAAATATAATTTAGCAGCCCACCCCTCCGAAAAAATGCTTGCATTAGTACACTTGCATTTGACTTGCATTACAGTTTATAACATTGATAAATTCACAGATATGCCAAGTATCAATCTCTAAAAGAAGATTTCAAAACTTCACGAGGGGATAGTAGCTGATACCAGTCGTGTTCGGGTTGGATGTTGCTGGGACAAGACAGAATCTACTCCTAGGTTTTTCCAGAGCTTGCTTCAGTAAAAGCCGTTTGAAAAATAAATGAAACCAATTTTAGTTCTGACAACTCTATTTACATAGCTCCATACATTTTCTTAAAATATGGGGCACAATTGGTGTACGGCAAATTAAAATGCCATTTTGGCACTTTGTTCTATGGTAGATAAAAACATGTGTTTGTTTAAAAATAGAAAATGTTAAAATGACATTGAAAATGGCAGAGTTGCAGTTTTACAGTATGCTTTTTCCAAGAAGAAGTGATCTCCAAAAAGTAATGCTTCACTCTAAATGGTCTTTAGTCTACAGTGGGTAAAATCTAAGGCTCATAAAATAACATTTTGGTCTTTTATTCTGTTTTTATCTTCTAGCTGGCCAATGTGAAGTCAGAGGTGAGTAAACTAAACTCTACCCTGGAGGAGGAGAGGCAGCTAGCCAGCCAACACCAGCTTGCCCTGCAGGCCCAGATCAGTGAAGCTCAGGCTCGTGTGAAGGTCAGCACAAGCTTGCGCACACATCCACAAACCGTATTTTTACATCCCAAATTTAGTTGCACAGTTGTTTAGTGTCATTCGTAGAGGATAACGCTGTGATGAAATGGTTGTGCTTAGGCTCAAGACTCACTCCTACAACAGAAGGGAGAAGAGACCAAACAGCTGAAACAAGACCTTCAGAGAACCCAGCACCTCTTCACCTCAGCTGAGCGAGAGCTACGCTATGAGAGGGAGAAAAATCTCGACCTCAAGAAACACATTGCTCTTCTAGAACAAGAAAAGGTCAAGGTGAGTTTTTAAAAGTTCTTGCTTTTCGACATTTGAGGCTGAAATGAGGTATGTAGAAGTCTGCACACGCTCAGAAGCGATTGTGGGCACAGCCTCTAAAGGCTCCACCCAGAAAGTCTGCTACCTCCAGCAGTTAATGAAATTGAACTTAAGACAAAATATTCTTTTAAATGTTGTCTATAGACAACTATTAACAATCATCAAAATGTATTTTGAATAAAATACATTCAAGAGGATTTTACCTGGATTGTAAAATGTTCATTGACGTATATGGGGAAGCCAGGGTTTCTTTTTGAAGCTGTGCTCTTAGTGACCATCGGAACACCTTAAATAAAAAAAACTTTCTCTCTATAACTTTCCTAAGCTGAGATAGAAATATGGCAATATGGTTGCTATGGTAAACGGTCCGGTTGCTATGGGGGGGGTAAATGGTCATATGTCACCTATCTCGCTTTGGTTAAATGTTCCAACCCCATGTCACTTTGGTTTTCCTAAGCTGAGATAGAAATATCTAATATTGGTTGCTAGGGTAAACAGTTTGTTTGCTAGGGAGTTGTCAGTGATAATACTATGATTAACAAAAAAAAACATTTCTCTATATTTCATCTTGAATATATTTTCAGTGCCTTTTTTCATTTATTTTTCAATGGTCACAAGTCAATGGTAAATATCTAAAGCCTGGGAGTGAGCCCAGATTAGATTTCTTTGCAAAGTTTGCTGGCTGAACCGTTTAGGAGGAGATACGTAAAAAAAAAATTTGTCCGAAGCAAGACTAACAACATTGTTTAGACACTAATATTGATTAAGCAGCGAGTAACTATCTGTTTGCTTCCGTTACCTTAGCTTTGTGCCGAACTGAAGCAGGCCCAGTCACGAGTTTCCCAGCAGGAGGGGAGCGCAGCAGTTCAGGTGGCAGAACTGGAGAGACTCCAGCAGAGAACAAGAGATCTGGAGCTGGAACTAGCCAGATGTGCTCAGAACCGACAGACCAATAGCAGCTTGATGGAGGAGCTTACTTCAGAAAGGACCCGAGTGATCTCTGCTGACAAAAAGGTGAGTAGTTTAAACATTCTGAAAATCTCTGTTATTGTTGTTTTGAGATTCGTCAATAAAATAATCCCCGACCCTCTCTGAAGGTGGTAGAACTGCAGCAGCAGCTGAAGAATGCACTCCATCAACTGCGTCTAGAGGAGGCCAGAACGAGCGAGACCAGCAAACTGGAGAGAGACACCAGAGACATGTCTGATAGCCTTTCTGCTCTCCGAGCCCGACTCCAAGAGGAGCAACTGCAGAGGTCAGGCCTTCACAACAATAGCCACGTTTCGGTCTAAAGATCTGACTGAAATTTATGTACAAAACTGGAATATCACATAAAATATTAGCAAACAAAACACTGTTTCCTTCCAATGAGTCCAAGAGAACAACATCTGAAAAGAAAAATGGAAGTTGCTGCATTAGGAAAAGGCCTTTTTTCATATATAAAAACTTAAGAACCCGTAGACGAAAAGCTCTTTGGGAACGCAGCCGGGTAAGACGGTTCTGTGAGGTGTTTATCCCAAACCACTTTGAAGACAGACTTTGGCTAAGGGATTTTAGAATGAGAAATATTTCAGATGTTTTGCAATAAAAGCGGCCCATTGATGAGCCTATTGATGCTGCTCCAGAAGTAAGATCACTTGATACTTTTTATTTTTTATGCACATGCTGGGATTTATTATCGAACATTTTTCTTATCAGATAAAAAGTTAATTCTCTGCAGTAGTGCGCATCACATTGTGCATCTTCAAAATTTCTGCGCATCTTGGGATTTCCATCCAGGGTTTTTGATGCAATATTCCAAAATGTGCATAGAAGTAGGTAGATGGAAACACAGCTAATGATGTGCGGTTGAAAAAATCAAGTATTGCCACAAAAAACAAAGGCAAATTATTTGAGCAAAATGTAAAGTAGTAAAAAATGCTCAAAAACACCCCTGACTTTTGAGGGTTAAAATATTCAAGATCATGTCTTGGAGGAAAGTGGTCTTAACTTTAAGTTCAGTCGCCAATTTCAATTATTATTAAATATTTTCCAATACATTTTTCATGTTCAATTCTCTCTCCGTGTTTATCAGTCACTTCAGATCTTTAATAATCCAAAACAAAATTTTACTTTACTATACACTGAAGAGTGACTTCTAGAAAAAAGTTCCGTACTTCTATAAATGTATGTAGAAGAGTGTGATGGAAAATATTTAAAAAATGCTCAGAAGAAATGGGTTTTTAAATGCAGCCTCCTTTGTTAACTGACAACTTTAATACTGAGGATAAGTGGAGTGTGGGGGATTTGGGTTATGCATCCGGGGCTCATTAACCATCCCCCAACATTCCAATGCAAAAGAAAGAGAACAAAGTTTTTGTTCACAAATGAAATGTATAGAACATTGGAACGAAATTCTCAGACGCCAGTATAACCCTGTGAGGAATCTGTGCATTGACCTTCTGTGTTATCTGATAGGAAATTAGTTGAGCAGAAAGATGAGGAACTCCAGCAGCAGATGCGCTCGATTCGAGCAAAGGAGGCCACCCTGACACGTGCCAACACTGAGATGTCTCACCGCACACAAGAGCTGGAGACACGGCTGCAGGTGCTGGAGATTGAACTCTCTGCAGCTAGAGAAGAGGTTTGTTGGCTGAAAAGAGCATAAGTTGTGTTCAGATGGAACACTGATGATCATGGACTTCCATTGTTTCCTGCAGCAGAGAAGCAGTCAGAGAACCTGCCACAGACTGGAGGAACAGCTGCTCTCCTCCCAGCACGAGTCTGAGAGGCTACAGGAAGAGCTCAAGCTGGTGGCTCAGCAGTTTGACGCTAATATCAGGTATTCTTCTTTTGCTTCCTTTATTTTTGCAAGTAGGTAACATTTATTTTTTTATAGCACATTAATAGCTTTAGAGCTTAATTATATGCTGTACAGAATGCGCAAATGCTACGACTTTTAGAATAAATGTGCTAAAACAGCTTATTTAGCATCCAGCAACTCACTACTGCAGGATGTACCACACCACATGACTTCACGCCTCGCCACTGTCTTGAAATACTTTAAAAGTACTTTAAAAATCTGTACTAGGAGAATGATGTAAAAAATTTGTTGCAAAAGACCTATAACACTATTAAAGGGATGTTTTGTTGCTTTTCTCTTGACAAAATGATATTTTTGTTATTTTTGTTCATTTACATTGGAACAAATAAATATTTGATATGTTTTCCAGCTAACCTAAACTGTGAAAGATGCAATATAAAAATCACATTATCGTTTGATTTTATTATATGGCGCTTAACTATTTGAAACATTAGAATGTAAAATTTAGAACAGAAGCTTAGGTTTTCTATTAAAGAGTTCTGATGATATCTATAAACCTAATCAGGTTTGCAATCACTGCACCAGGAGTTTTGGCCCTCTCCCTCCATACAGGTCTTCACCAAATATTTCAGGTTTCGTGGAAGTTTTTAGGCAGTATAGAGTTTTGCTTGCTCTATAGACTTTCTACTGTGTTCAGGTCCATAGCTACTCCAAGACGTTGGAATGAAGTAGTTTTCCTGGCTGTGTGTCTGTGGTCATTGTCATGCAGCAGTGACCCATCTTCGACACTTGTGAAAATTGTGATAGCCTTGTTTCTTTTTAATATATGCAATTGTGCAAAAAAGCATAATGGTTCCAACACCATGCTTCACAGTTTTTGAGAAAGGGTTTTCATTTGCTTTTGAAATTGTTGACTTGTTTAAAAAAAGCCACAACAAATAGAATTTAATTTTAAGTTAATTCTATTCAGCACTTTCTTGATGGGTAAAGCCAGCGCAGACAGTGGTTTGAGTGTTTTATTTATGTTTAGCCCTGGGGTCCGTTCCTGCATTTGCTCACAAATACACACTATGTTTAATAATTAATGTTTTGCAGGCGATATAGTGAAAAACAATCTCAGCACAAAGCGAAGTTACGCAGAGCCAAACAGATCTTCCTGAAGTCAGTGACCCAGCACGAGGATCAGATCAAACAGCTGCAGAATGATCTGGCTCTTGCCACAAGCCTCTCGGGAAAAGTGAGTTTTACAGAATTTGCCAGAATCTCAACTTTTGTAACATATAACTTTGCGTGTCTTCCACCATGAGCAGGAGAAGGACTGGATTAGAACTGTGACGGAGGAAAATGACCAGCTCCTTCTGGAGAGACGGCAGCTTCTCCAGCGCATAAGTGAGGCTGAGGAGATGGGAAACAACGGAGTGAGAACCGCCACTGCAGTCCAGCAGAGGTAGACCCCTCTTGTACTGCTTTAGGAAGCCCAGAACCATTATAACCAGCTCTCTGTTGTTTACTCTTTTAGAGTTAGGTTTCTTGAGATAGAAAACAAGCAGCTCCAAGAGAAAACCCTAGCTCTGGCCAATCAGATAGGTGTCTTGGATCGCGCACTCAGAAACCTGCAGTCAGTGTGTACTGTTGAGGTAAAAACTGTTTGGCATTTTGATGTTCACGTGTCCACTTTACTACTGCTTTCTTTGTGCATTTTGGGCCCCTAGGAACTTAAAAAAATGTTTCCCTCTGGGACTCTTCATGATGGCCTGATGCAGACTCCAAGGTATTTTTTTTACTCTAAACTTACTCTAATATTTACTACTCAGGGTTTCTGCGGGCTCTTAAAAAGTTAAAAACCCAAATTATAAGCCTTCAAAAGTTCACAGGTCTTAATTTTTAGACACACTTCAGATGGCTGCCATAATATCTGCAAATAAACTAATTTTTCTTTTACAAAGGCTTTATAATTATGAATACAATTGTTATGAGTTAGATATCTTGAAAAAAAGACATTTCCAAAAATATACCGGTAATTGAATTCACAAAAAAGTCATTAATTTTAAACTTAAAATGCGCCATTGTTAGCCGTATAACAGTAAATTTTCACGACGGATTCGCATATTAAACGTGCCTATTTATAAAACACATCATTTTTAAAAGGGTAAGAAAACCATCGTTTCCTGTTCGATTTCATGTCATAGTTGCAGATATGTAGGTATACAATAATAAGTTATTGCAAAGCACAAAACATACTTGTTTTAAACTAAAAATGTAGACTAATTAAAGATTCACAATTTAGCCTCACATTTGATCCATGTTTATAAATGTACAAACAACCAGACGTCAAGCTTTTGCTCTTTTAAGTATTAACTAATAATATTTCAGGAAACAAAACGCTCCAGTCAGATTTAATCTGTTTCTTTTTCTGGAACTTTTTGAAATCTTCATAAGATGTTGGCAGAGAAAATGTTTTAATTTAAAAATTGTTTGAGCTGCAGGTTTATTGAGTACAATGATTTATATGTTATAGTAAATTCATGGCAGCTTTTTATATACGTAAACATAAGTATGATATAGTTCTTAAATGTAATTCTTGATGGCCTAAAATGTGTCACACTCTCAATGCTTGAGGTTTGCAAACCCTGAATAGTGTTCTCTATTTGTGAAAAATGTGTCAGGTGGGTATTTCTATATCGGGTTAAAACTAGACTCATTAATGACTATAGAATAACTTATTTCCTTGTTTCTTCATGTAGTCCACAGCCAGGGCTCTGTGACTCATGGGGAATACTGGATGCCATTCACAAAGTCAGAGTGGGAGATTCAGGAGTGAAGAGCATGGAGCTGTCCTCACCAATGCCAATCTCCCAGTCTACCGAGATAGGTTACCTGAATGTGACCTCGTCAGTGGCACACAGCAGCAGGTTAGAACAGGAAGAAAGTCTCAGTGCCACGAGCGATGAGGCCTGAGGAAGTTCTGATGACTCTCTCAGATGCCTTCACTTTCAGTTTGCCAATCAGTGCTAGTGGTGGATAAACAAGGGATGGATTTGATGACACTGTGATTGTGTTGTATTGGTTTATTTTCCTTGAGTTGTAAACACTTTATGAGCTATTTTATCTAAAGTGGTCTTATGATTTTAATTTTTTTTAATCATCCACAAGCACTGCATTGGATATTGAGCTTGGTAGCCTTGTAACATCTATAAGATGTCAATAGTGTACTTAAATCGTATCATGGCATGATAATTGAAAAGCACTTAAAAAGCACTCATTCATTTGAAGTTCTGATTGAACCTTCTGTAGGCATTTGTAGCTAAAATTTTTACAGCCAAATTATTGCCTTTTAAGTAATATTTGAAATCCTGTATTTACCCTAGTGTGATTTCTTATCAATGCACCTAATCTAGGTAAAGCCCTTGAGCGGCAATAGAAAACTCAACTTTAGGAGCTAACTACAAGCTATGTTCACAGAAATCTGAGATTAATGCTTTTATTTAAAGAGGTGGAAAATAATGTGAAACATTTACTTAAACATGATGCAAAATGTGAAGCGTTTTGAAAATAATCTGCAGGATGGTATTAAGTTGTTAATACAGTAATGCTAAATCATATGTGTCATTAAGCATTACAATCATTCAAATAAAGTATGTTCCTAGACTTTATTTTGGTAAAATATACCCCAATTTAATGCAACTGCCATTTGTTGCTTAGTTTTAGTGTTTCTTTTTTTTGTTGGGGGCTTAATTAAAACCACATTTTAATGGCTGAGTTGCATTTCTGTCACTTACACCATGAAATCAAGGGCTGGAAATAATTCTGTATGCATCAGGGCACTCCTACAGTGCTGTATTAATCAGCCAAATGGTTCTGAACATCCACCAAATGCTTTAAATCTTAAAGATATTCAGATTATTTATTTTGTTTCGTTTTAGGCTAAATAATGACACATTAGTCCTGTAAAACTAGCCTTTTCGCAATTAAAATGATTTTTACTGATTTATATAAGGTCCATGAAATCTAATAAAGCGATAGTTTTCATAATTTAAAATATTTTTTAAATGACAAATTGTACTTATTTGTTGGTGTTTGGTCGTTATACCTCTGTACTTCCAGAGATCCTTTACATGGGACACCATACACCCCTTCATTTTGGCTTTTTGCTTTAATTCAAAATAGAATTGGGACACCCCTTCACCTCATGTGCACAATAGAGGACTGGTGGTAAGATGTAGAATTGTAACTCAGCCTAAATTTGACTGTTTACAAAGTTTAAAAGGTAAACCTCAGTCTTGAATGAAATCAAAATATTGATGCAAACCTTTGCATATGTGCGGAGCCTGCTTTTAAGGGGTTCTGAGTTGAGAAACAAACAAGTCCTTGGTTTTTTTTTTGCACATGAGCCGTTGGAACAATAAAAAAAAGCTACATTTTTTTAATTAAAGCAAATTCTAGAATGTTAGATTACAATAAGTGTTTGTCATGTAAAGTTAGTGATTTAGAGATGTACATATATTTTTAATGCCACAACACTGATTGCCAACTCCACCTTCACTCTCGGCTCATTTCAGGAATCGCTCACTTATCAACAAATGACGCTAACTCAACAAAATCTAAGAGACTCCAATGACGATCTTAACCAATGTTTCGTTGATGAATAATTAATAGGGGTGTACAATAACCTCTGCTCACAATACAATACATACCTTGATATGTCCAGAAAACGATTCTCATCACGATATTAAACAAATAATTAAAAAAGAAACTGTAAAGAAGACACAAACTTTTCAAAAACACTTTCGTTTCCTACTTTTAAAACTTTTTCATGTTTGAAATGTCAACATAAAACCACATTTACCATGTGTAAGAGCTTTAGGGTCCAGTTTGCTTTGTATTCGAGCGCTTAATATCATCCACCCACTAGGGGACAGTGCTAACACTCAGTGAGTAATCTTAAGGGATTAAGAGAGCTCATTTTATAGTTTCCTTTTATTCAAAATAGTGTTTGTTTGCTTGTATATAGTGTACTGTTGCTCCTAGATGATGCGTTTACGAAATATTGTTACACCCCCTAAAAACTTACCATGGCACACCTTTATAGATTTTGATGTCAACCATTAGATGTAAGCATTATGTCCTGCAGTGGTTCCCAATCCTTTTTACTCCGATTTAATGCAGGGATTCCTTTTCACGGACTGCACTCAGATATTACTCAGTAGAGATTTTGTCGCTCTATATTATTCAGAGTTTGGTGAAGCACCTGTCGCGATAAATCCTGCTATTCCTGATAATATCTGTTGAATATGGAAACCCATTACCGCAAAGTAAAAAACAAAAGTGAATGGCTTAAAATTGTGAAATTTTTAGATAAATTATTGACATTTTTGTGAATAAAAAGTAGAATTTCTGATTTGTATCTGGATCTTGAATTAATCCATGATGAGCTGTGAAAAGATAAAGCAATTATTTCAAAAGTTGTTTTGCTACTTATCCCAAAATGTTTGCTTTTGTATCTCAAAATTCCACTTTTGTGTCGCAAAGAGATAAAGCAATATTTCAAACATGGTCTTACGAATGATGAACTTAAAATTATCTTGAAATTTCTGCTTTTGTGTCTCAATTTTTTTTTTTTTTATGAATGAGAGCTGCATACTGTACATGCAACATCCACCGAATATTTGTATAGCGCCCATTGTTTAACTGAGAGACATTTGTGGCTTTCACTTTTTTTAAATAAACATATTTCACGATTCTCATGTTCTCTTTTGTAATATTTAAACCAAAGCACTCTTATTGTAGTCACAGGCATCGTATGAACAAAATAGAACCCAGAGACCATCCTACGATGTCTACCTTGCAAGCAGATGTTTGTCTTCTGTGTATCTTAATAAAACACAAAACGGGTAAAACAGTCTGAGTTTAATAAAGAAGATGGTGATACAAAGTGTTCTGGACATTGAAATTTTAATGCTGCCTTGTATTTGCAGATTAAACAGACGTTTATGTGGAACCACAAAAAACAACAAAACGATAACGTTAAAATGTGTTGCGTAATACATGGTAACAGTTAATTACTATTGTTTACTGTAGTCCAAACTGAAAAAAAAACTGATGGTGAAACAAAAAAAATTAAGGCATACACATTTAAAGAAAAGTACTTACAGAGTAACAAAGCTTAATAATTCAATAACTAAACAGAAATGAATAAAGTACAGTATACCTTTCACTATTTATGAATACAGGGTATGTTTTATATTAAATGTACAGATCTTGAGGCTGATTTGAGCCAGTATTATACTTGCATGTTATGGAAAAAGCACCAAAAAGTTCATATGCTTTAGTTCTTTTTTTTTTTTTAAAGTAACTGAAGGTGTTCCCAAACAAAGATTGATGATTTTTGTGATTTTTTTTTTTTTTTTTTTTTTTTTGGAACTTGGTTCTTTGCAAACATGTGACTGAAACCATTGGAACACATACGTACATGTTAAAGCTTAACAAATGACTGGTATGGATAAGCACAGAAGCACACAAACAGTGAAATCAAATCAATCCCATACAGCAAGCAAGTTCACATTTGGCTAGAATCATTAAAAAAATGTGTGCTTTTATGCACGGAGAACATCTGAAATGGCTGCTTTCAGTCTCTTTTGTTCTGGTTAAGCTGGTCGAAGCACTCAGGAATACTTGGTTATCCTGTCCAATATGGAATAGCTATTTGTCTGGGGTAAACTAATGTAACAGAAACACTCTTGTATAAATGACTGTGACTACATTCAAAATTATTCCGATTTCTTTCTTTTTTTTTTTGTATTTTTTTTTTTTTTTACAAAATGATTGATGTTTTGTTGAATGAAATTCTGCTATGAAATGGCATTAGATTATTTTATAATCTTTGAAGAATTTCAGATTTATACTATTCCTTTTGGGAAGAGCTAAGGTCTTTTTTTTAACAAAATTTAAATTTACCTCAGGCTGTTATTACTGGAATCTTGGTCCTTGGGGATTTTTAAAGAGCAAGTAAAAAGATACATGCTAAGTATTAAAATACATTACTTTAATTCAAGCTATAGCTACCAAACTTTGCCAAGACATCCAAACTGGTGTGACTAGGGTTGTTATATATTTTCAGCCTGTTATTACAAAACGAATTCTGGGATATTGCTGAGAATGCTATTTATCAAACTGTAACTCAAGCTACAAACAGGAAAGACCTGCAGAGGCTATTAATCTGTGCAAAAACATACCAAAATATTAGATTTTTAATTACCACAGATGCAGTTTACATAGTCAAGCCAATCAGAATTTAATATTCAGACAGAACACTGCATATTTGTTCATTAGCATCGGTGTACCATTCTTCATTTTTGGTGGCTATATTTTAAGTCTTATAGTGCTATTGTCTTTTGCTTTGTTTTTAAAAAAACAACCAAGGAACAGGATTTTTTGTCGTCTTCAATATTCACCAGAGGAAAACCATAGGATTTTATTATTTCTTCAATAAGTACAAGTTAAAATAATAAACGGAGTTATCCCTTTAAAACCTCAGTTTTACCATCTTTATCTTTAAACAAGAATCCATTTAATGGATTCTATCAAGATGATTATGCCATTTAGTTAAAAATGACAAAAAGGACACTTCTTTACAATACTGTTATTAAAAGGGAAGGTATTTTCATTGCACACAAAAAGGCTTTGCCATAAAATGTGAGTCGATAAGACATCTATGATGCAAATAACATGTCATTATTTTAGAGAGCATCAAATCTCATTGACGCTCTTTTTTTTCCAGCGAAATCTGGGGGAACGCTGATAAATTATCCTATTATAACACTTATAAAATGCACAAAAAACGGCAACAGAATTCAAACTTCTCAGTTATGATCTACTGCAATGCCACTTTACAGGCATGGTATCAAATGAACACAATGCCAAGTTAAAACAAATAAACAAGGAGAAGAATCAGATTTTCTAAAATAATGATCCCCTCATAGCTGCCCAAAGAGAAGTCTACTTTGAGCTAGAACCACCAGGCTGAAAAGTGCTGAAAGAGTATCTTTGGAAGTCTCCCTTGCACACCTTGAAAACGGCTGTGATTCTGTGTTTGGAACAACCAATCAGATTTAAAAGTAGTATTCGTATTCAAAATCAGACAGCAGTTGTTGAGACAAACTCATCACATTCACGTTTTTTTTTTTTCAACGGAAGCTCACCGTGAACCAAAAATACCTTGTAACGCGAAGCAAAATGAGAAGGAGGAAGCTCAGATGAGAGAAATGCGTATCGGGATGCTGGGAGATTCTGTTCTCTGTGGGGAATGGTGGTTGACCAGATGCTCCACCACGGTGTGCTTGGACATGTGCTTCATTAGATAGGTCTCCTGAAAGACACATGTTTCTGTGAGTTGATGAAGAGGAGAGTTGTGTTGAAGGTGACTACGGTTTTACTCACTGAGGTGTATGCACGACCACACATGCTGCAGCAGTAGGATTTGGCGTTCTTGATGGCATGTGCCGAGAGATGGATCTGAAGCGAGGATGAGTCTGTGTAAGCTCTGTAGCAGTTTGGACACTTGTATGGCTTGTCTTTGTTATGTTGTCTCTGGTGAGACTACACAGGGAAGGAAATGAGACAAAAAGAGGTTTAAAGGCTCACATGTATGAATGCTTTCCCAATTTCCTGTTGGCGATCAGTCAGTTCCAAGACATGAATTTAAGGAAGTCATGACAGAACCTTTCCAAATGACCCTGATCAAAAGTATATACATCCCAGCTTTTAATATTTTGTAATCCCCCTTTAACACCAATGACCGTCTGAAGTCTCTTGAGGTAGTTGTCAATGGGGTTCTTTATCTTCTCTATTAATAAAGCAGCCAATTCGTCTTGGCCAAAAGCCTCATACTCAGAATACTCAGACCTCAGAATGTTTGTTCAAAACAGTTTTTTGAAAATAAATTTCTTTGTGTATTTTCTAAAAAAATGGCCAAGAAATCAAAACTTTTGCCAGGGTGTGTAAACTTGTAAGCACACTTGTAATTTTTGTCTTATATACAAAGTAAAAATTAGTTTTCCTACTTGCACTTGGAAACTATCTGTAATTTGAATAAAAACCTAAACCAAATGAAGCCTATCTCCCCATTTTATTTAATTTTTTTTTAAGAATAATTTGTTGATCACCTACCAACCAGCAAGAATTCTGGCTCACCCTGACAAGTTAGATGTAATAAGCCTCACGTCCTCCTTTACCTTTCTCAAATATATGACCAAGACCAAAGAGCTGTCTAAGACACCAGGGACAAAATTGTAGACCTGCACAAGGTTGGAATGGGCTACTGAACAGTAGGCAATTGGCTTAGTGTCAACAAGGAGCATATCACTGTGCATCTGACTTTTTATTCTCACTTGTAGGTTTGAAAGTTGTGTGAAGGCCTTTTCGCATCCAGGCTGGGGGCATTTGTATGGTCTGTCACCAGTATGAATCCTTAAAAATGCAAAGCAGACTGTGTATTAGTTCTAGTAAAGATGTCACAGCTGGTTTTCTAATGTTTCACAAACCTTGTGTGCTGCTGGAGGTGTGAGAGCTGGCGGAAAGAGTTCTCGCAGTAAGAGCAGTGGTAGGGCTTAATGCCTAGATGGATGCGTAAGTGCTGTGCCAGGTATGAGGCGTTGGCGAAGGATTTTGAACAGTGGGGACACTTGTGAGGTTTGGCCTCTGTGTGGGATTTGGAATGAATCTGCATCTCGGATTTGTTGAAGCAGGTTCGCGGACACAATTTACACCTGGAAGATAATGCAGCCGTGAAATGAGTTTAATGTGTACAAAACTTGCAACTTTTTCAGAATTAAGATTTTATGAATTCAGAGTTTTAAGTGCAAAATAAACCAAAGAATGGATTTTTTAATTCCATGATCACCCTGGAGAACTCCCAGAGACGTTGAAGCTCAAAAGGCCTTTATTTAAGACCCCAAGAGGCTTTTTCTTTGCAATAATCTACAAAATATATTATAAAGGATAGAAGTCGTTATCGAAAGTGAGGTTACACCTGTATGTTTTTCCCTCTTTGGCAATGGTTACAGCTTGGTCGGGGCCTGAAGCTAGCAATGGATAGGGGACCACAAGCAGGGGCCCTGTGTGGTTCTCCGCCTTGATTTTCTTGCGTCCCCGTGGAGCTTTGCCCTGAGGTCCTAACATGCCCACCAGACCTCCACTTTTGATATGCTCCATCCCAGGACCACTTGCTAGGCCTGCAATGCTGTTTAAAGATGGTGCTCCTCCCAAACGGTTCTGACTGCCAGAGGAGGGGGTGGTGGGTGTTATTGCCTCTGAGGTGTTAAGGCTCTCGGTGCGGGATGACAACGTCAGACCTGGTTTAAAAAAAAAAAATCAAAAATGTTTTACAACTCTTTGGTAAAAAGAAATTGGAATGTCTTAGCTGTGGCTATTGTCTTGAACCTGAGCGATGGTTTAATCTGGAGGCTTGTTCCACGGCCTGACGCATGTGCCAGTCTTCCCAGAGTCCCTTGGTTTTGACATTAGACTTGTCATCTATATTCAGGTCTGGAAAGAGCAGATTTTTTTTTTTAAATCACCTGGTATTGGACCAGTCGGGTTTATAATTCCCATTTTGGGACTTAGGAGAAGTAAAGAACCCTCCACTTAATGGTGCATGTCACTGTGAGGCGTCAGTTTTTCAAATACTTCCATTTAAAGGAGCCGTGTTTTTTTTTTTTTTACTACGCACCATGTGGAATATGAAACTGTATTGTTTTAGCAAAACAAAAATACATTTTCTTATACAGAGTTAGAAAATTTGACAATGCACTTCATTTTCCAGTGCCCCTATGTATTCATTCTGAAAGTGCTTATTGACCTAAAACTGATTTAATGTAAAAGTACATATGGCGGTGAATTAAGTTGTTAAACCTTTATCCGACAGGAGTTTTTAAATCCGTGTATGAAAATAGACTAGTTAATTGATATTGTGCCTAATAATCTGATGTCCCTTATAGTTTGAAAAATTCTGCACATTCGTGATAAAAACATTTCCTGTAAAAATGAAAGTGGCACCATTACCAGCGATGGTGCTTGAAACAGGCCGGGCATGCAGGGCAATATCGGGCTGAGAGGAGTTGTGGGCTTGAAGAGAAGACATCTGTTGAAGTTTAGGAATGGACATGATGTGCTGTCCTACTTCTGAAGGCGGAGAGGCCACAAGTAGAGGCTGCTGAGATGGTACAGTGCTGGGCGGCAAATGCGGAGCTCTTATCTTCTCTGCCATCAACTGCTCTTTGATCTTATCGATAAGAACCAGGTTATCCAGCTGCAATAAGTCACAGGTTCAGTTTGGCAGGAAATGTGAGTGATCTCAAAAACCTTAGTAGAAGAATAAGGGGTCTGGGGGAAGTTTGACACTTTGACAAAACCACATTGGTGCGTACAGATTTTGCAAACATCCATATCGTCTTGGTTTTGATGTTCAAACGACTACTAAATGAGTTGTGGTTTTACAATTAAAGAGGATTACTCAACTCTAGGAATTGATTAATTTCACAGTACTGTACATAGTATCTCAATTCTAAAACATCAAAAGAGTAATTTGAAATTAATGTTTCCTCCATTTACTCACTTGACCAGGCATGGAGGGTGGTGGTGGCCAGAAATATGGATTGTTGAACCGAGGCTCTGCCATCCTTCTAAATTAAATTGAAGGAAACAAACAATTAGAACTTTAAACTTCAAATACTTTTGCACAGTGGTTTGTATGTTCCTCCACAAGTGCATTCTTTTTAATTTGTCTATGAGTTTCTCAGTTTGAGTTACAGCTCGACAAAGGTTGACCCCATGTTAAGTCAGCTGAACATTTCCTAGAAAAGATATAGCAACCCTTATTATTTTCACCTTTCACCTCAGATATATAATGTATGAAAGTCTTATGAATAAAAATGAACTAGATCATCTTTTAAAATTACATTCATGCATTTAGTAGAGCCTACTTGCAACAAAAGGAACCAAAAAATGCGAGTTTTTCCCTCATGCATGCCAATGCTCAGGAGTTTTGGTTGTTTTTCAAGGTGGAGAGAGTCTCCGTTTTTGAATTGGTACTGAAAGATTATTCCACTAGCCAGGAACGGTGATGGAGAATGTTCTGTTGAGATACTTCTTGCCTCTTTGATATGACTTGTATTATTATGGGGCAACTAACTTTCATAATAGTTTATATATATATATATATAATTAGTCCAGAAAATGCACAAAAGGCGTTATATAATAAATAAGCTTGAATATTTAAGAGATAGGACTTGATCTTATTTGATTATTTGGCCACGCCCACTTGTTTACCTTTTGCAGTATACACAGAATAAAATGTTTTTTATGGTACACATTTCATTTCGCAGAGACGATTTATACCTTTATACCGCCAAGCCTTTTCCTTTAAGGCTTTTTATTATTTATGTAATCGAATGATTTCATTTAATCAAAATTTGCTTAAAAACAAACTCCAGTAATCATGAACAGAGAAACATCCAATCATCATTATATATAGTGCAAAGTTTGATTTGAATTCAATGAGGTTTGCGATGGGGAAACAAAAAACCTTGAGGAATTATTTATATCGACCCCTTTATATTTAAACATGTTTTTTTTTTTCTGCTGTGTAGTTACCTTTTTTTAACGTGGGTGTCGATGGGAATTTGCTCACTTCTGCCACTGGCTTCAAGCGGTCAGTTGATGAATTGCAGTTTCAATCACTTCCTGTTACGCATCAGGAAGGAATGCAAGAGGTTTCCAGTTGTATTAACAACTCATAACGTATTTGCTTAGTTGAGAAACTACTCCCTTTTCTTACAGTTGTTTTTTTCACTGTTCAGGTCAGGGGCCTGTTCAACTAATTACCAAAACGTCATGGTTTCTGACAGCTACAGCCAAAGCTAAGAGATGATTCTACTCTCAAAGGCAAATCATCTGCTCGAAATGCGAAAAATCATGCGAGGCAACAGTTTTAAAACTTTCTGCGACTGAAACATGATTCTCTGGGAGTCCACTGAGCACCCAGCTGAACCCTGCACGTTTCACCAAAAATCTAACAAAAGGAAAAAACAAAAATGGCAGCCTGTTATATTTTCATAAGGACGCCATATTCTGCAGAGCCCCAAAATTCTCTTCCCAGTCGGGTTTTCGTGGAAGAGAGCAATCGATCTGCAGAGATGTTCGCGGTTATAAGTTCTGGCTGTTTGTTTATGAAGAATTGCACCTTTGAATTGCCCGGCCCCCCTTGAAAAAAAACCTGATACTTCCGACATTCATTCCGTCCGCGCAAAATGTCTAACATTCGGTGTGAAACGCTGCGCACGACTGTGCAACATCTGCAGCCCCGGTCTCTTTATAAAAGCTTAATAACATGTGCACGTTTACTTGTTAACAGCATGCATGCGCAATGCACACAAACAACGCGTTTATATGTTTTAAAGACACATGCAATAGATCAAAGGCTACACAGCGCGCCGCCGATCAGTTCTTTGTCGCACAAGAGAGAAACGTGCAAGATTGCTCAGATTTGGGCCAAAGCACAAGGACGACATGAGTGCACGAACCTTGAATATTGATGTCAGTCAGTTTTTCCTCGCAAGAGAAGCTTTAAGAAAGAGCCTGGATGGATGTTCTCTATGCGCCTCCAGACCGCACAGCTTCCGGGTCAGCGTGTTCACTTCTGGGTGCTGCTTGCTCCGAGCTCTCGAGTCAAGTGCGAAAATAGCATTTTTCTCTGAAACGAAGTCAGTTTTTGCCTCTTGCTAAAGCAATGTTCCTGGTTGCTGTCTGTGTATATTTTGTGAACTGTGCTAAGAGAACAAAACTAAAGAATGGACGCAGTTTTGCCTGAAATAAATACTGCATTTGCTGCGTTTATTTCATCCATAACGTCATACTGAATTTAATTTCTGCGTAATATAGTACAACTCCACTTCCCCTTGTGTAGATGCATAGGAAACTAAACAAAACGAGCATTTCCTGAAGGAATTGTTGCATATACTACATAAAGTAAAATTGTGTGGTTAATTGTAATGTATAAGCTGAGTATAAATGTATATTGTATCTGAACGAAAATGAGTACAACCTCTGGCCTTTCAGTTAGAAGGTTGCTGGTTCGAGGCTCATTTGAAGCGACAACAATCTTCGAATGCTAGTTCGAGTTTTCATGTGTGTAAGGGGTTTCCTCCAGTAATCCCAAAACACGTGTTAGGTTAATTGAATACTACAAATTCCCCTTAGGGAGGCAATTTGTGTGTTGCCCTGTGATGGACTGGCGACATGTCCAGGGTATATCCCCACCTCTCACCTGAAGTGCACTGGAGACAGGCACCAGCAGACCCCTGTAACCTGAAAGGAAATAAGCGGGAACGATGAATGAAAGAACATCTGCTCTGAGCTAATTCGTGTTTTACATTTCACTTGCTGAAGAAATGGATTTAGTCGTTTGAGTACATGATCATTTCTTTTCAGGCTGACTATTATTTTGAATCGCATAAATCATTTTTAGAGAAGAGAATTTAACAGAATGGAAGACTGTTTGATTTCTGAGAATCAGTGGGTTTTAAATGCAAACTATCTAAAAAAAAAACAATTTGACCAGAAGATCTTTCAGATTGCTTTATTAGATTGAGCCTCACTGCAATACAAACATACCACCAACAGCATAAGAGCTCATTTTATAGTCTTTCTCATTTAAAAATTGAGTAAAGGATGATTGTCTCCTAGTAAATTTGACATAAAACAAGATAAGGTAAAGAATTTCAGAAATGACTACAATCCTTTCAATCCAAGAAGCGAATAGATGATATCTCCCAGTAGCGCTAAGAATACGTATTGTAACAATTTTGTATTGCGATATATTGTGCCACGATAAATTTTTCGACCCCTACTCATCAGGGTTGAAGGAAACATGATAAATGTTTAAATGGCTTTTTGTAAATAAAAATGTTGAAGATTTTTAAAGACAATCTCTTGGTTTGTTGGCATGATAACTATTTAAAGCAAACTTTGACTGGTCTGATCAAAGCCCAGACTTGATTCCAATAGAAAATCCATGGGGCACACTAATGTCTGTAGTTTGTGCCAGAAGAACAACAAATCTGGAAGAACTTGAGATATCTGCTCCCTTTAAACAGTCTGAATCCAGAAAGCACAAAAGGTCAACTTTACTATAGATTATATCGATTTATGGAACACAAGTTGTTCATTTGTAAACTTCTGCTCTGACTGTCATCTGATAACAGGAGGTAGGGTTCAGAGATATTCAACACAGAAATATGTGAAAACTGCAGTGTGATTTTCCTGAGTGAAACACCTTAAACACCAGTAAGAACCACAGATTTGGTTCTCCCAAGTCCTTATTGATTAGCTCGAAGTATTTCGGATTCATAGAATAAATGTAGTCCATTCAACTCTTTCACTTACAATCCACCCATGTGACTATACTCACTTAGTCAAGGGTATAGTCGCAGGATTCTGCCGGTGATATACAGCTCACATTGAGTGAAAGGTGGGGTACACCCATCAGTGTCACATTCAGTGATTTTTTTTTTTTTTTTTTTTGTAAGCAAATGATAGCTTAGAACTAATCTGATATCCGGTATTCTTACGCTGTGGTGACAGAAATGACGTATCTTCCTGTTTCTGCCCTTTTAAAACTTTCTTCTTGGTATACTCACCTCCCTTTTAAACAAATGCTCAGAGAGAAAGAGAAGCTGGAGGCTGTAAAAATTAACATGAGGCAGAGTCTTTTAGCTTTTTACTCTTTTCTAAGCCTATGTGTTCACCCTTCCTCATTTTCCTGAGCAGAGATTAGGATCGTCTCATCATGACTGTCTCATCACTCTGCTTTTATTTAGTAAGTTTACATTTTTTACCTTTTGTTCACTTGCTCATCCTTGCTAGTTTCAAATGTTTGCGTCTTGTGACAAATCTGAACCAAAAAAGCACAAAAGAGTTTTAACATTTTAAATGGTGAATATCTACAAAATAAATCACAAAAAGTTAAAATAATTAAAATGGGTGATGTAAAATGTGTTTTGTGTACGTCCGTACAACTTAAAAAAGGTCAACGTTAAAGCTGAAAAACAGATGGTACGTTACAATTCATCACAATATAAATGGTTATCAGAATTTGAAGCCAATCAGCCAATAGGTGGTGCTATAGCGAACCATAACACGTGTGGTCGTAACTCCTATACAGTTTGTCGCACAATAAAGTGACTTACATCATTGGAATCCTTGTCCTCAACATAAAAAAAACACATTTCTGATGTCATTTGCGCCATTTTTTCGCAAATTAGCACATTATGCCTAATAGTCAAACAAACTGTAGGTTTAATTCAATTCTCTCTTTACATATCTTAAATGTATCTATTTTCTATAAAAAATCTGTTCAATTGTTTTCTAATATTGTTTGTCGTATTATTATTGTTTTATTTTTTCAAAGCAGGTATCTATACTTTATATAGCCCCGTTTTCTCAAAGTCTTGCCTCAACAAACAAGTGGTGTGAAGCAGGTAAACAAGTGGTGAAATTGATAATAATGGACACAACAATTTGTCTGAAAGAATCGATGAAATGGCTTATTTAGACTTTTCTTGCAGGATATTACAAAAAACAAAATCACTGTGTCAAATGTGAGAGTGGTTTCTTCAACGACAAACCCAATGTTTTGTCGTATTGTTCACGGTGTACTGATAGCTGTGATGAAGACGGTGAGTAAATCAACATCGTCTCGTTTGGCTTTCGCACAGATTTTAACACTCTGCTTTTTCAGGTTTCGAGGTGGTTCACAAAAACTGCACAGCAACACAAGACTTAGAGTGTGTTTGTAAATCTGGCTTTTACAGAAGTGATGATTTCTGTAAACCCTGCCACATTTGCCGTAAGTGCCTTTTAGTTTTGAGGCTTCTCAATGGTTTACAACACCCATGATGTGTGAGGAGGGAAAGATTTTTTACCAACTCTTTAAATGTAATTATTTTCCCATAATAACTGCTCATAATTTGGCATTATACTATAGGTAATCTAATAAAAGGTGTATTCGTTTCAATAATGTCTCAGCTGCAGGATGATCTTTAATCCTTAGAGGTCTCTGCACGCACCGGCGCATGTTTTCAATGATGTGACCCAGTTATTGTTTATATAATGTGTAGTTTTCAAAAAGGTTATTAACTTTGATGTTTTGGATTTTAAAAGAATATTACTAGAGTTATGACACATAATTTGCAAGATAATTCAAATGTGAGAAAATGCGCCTTTCGTTTTAAAGACTCCAAATTTGTGCCATCTAGTGGTGAAAAGAAGGGATAACTGTTGTAAGTACAAGACCTTTGATATGTCATGTGTTTTTCAAAGTTCTGGCTCAAAAAAAGGCACAATGGAACGAAGAGGGCTTATGGAGCATTGTAAAAAGTTTAGGAGAGGTATGCCTGCTTTTGAGGGGGATACTTGTTATTCAGGTTAATTTTTATTTTGTCTCAACACTTTTTTTATTGTTATAATTATTGTTTTGCATTAAAATGTATCTATTAAAGTTGTTTACAATTCAAGTACAAACAGGTCACTCATACACACCAAACAAACAGAAATATAAGCCAATTTCTGCCAGGGAATGAAAAAAATTGGTTTTGTTTATGAATCACTAATTTTGTGATATTTACTCGCAAAACTTACTCACTCACTTATGATGGTGTTATGCACCAACTTTAACATTTTATTTTCTTACCCACGTGATTGTATTTTAGGGGCTTTCTGTCTGAAGTCATCAGGAAGCTGATGAGGAAGAATATTAAACAAAGATTCTAACACAGGAACTGTGTTTTATGTTAATACAGCTCTGCTCATACGTTTACATTCCCTGGCAAATTTTTTGAAAATATAATATTTCATTCGATTCAATATCACTGAACCACTTTGAGTAGAACTCAGACAGCCTAACATTTTAAAAGAGTGGGAGGCTTGTTGCCTAGAAGAATGGGATACCTTACCAACAGAAAAGATAAAGAACCTCATCAAAAACTACCTCAAGAGACTTCAGGCTGCCATTGATGTTAAAGGGGGGAATATTAAAATATTTAGAGCTGGGGTGTGTAAACTTTGGATAAGGTTAGCAGTTTCTGAGAGTACACAGTTGTTTGACAATTAATGGCTTCACCCAACTACTAACCATAACCAATATTTATGAGCAGAGCTGTAGTAATGGCTTGTTAAGTATTTGTTCTGGTGGTTTTGTGGATACATTTTGTAACTTGGAAAGCAGGGTAGCTACACCCTCAATGAGCACATATTGCAAATTAGGTGTTCAATAAATTCAGTTTAATAAATTTCATTATATATATATTTACATTTTTCATTGTTATTTAGGTTCGGACTGTGGAGATGTGTGTAACAAGCCAACAACAACAACCACAACAAGGGCTATCACAACAACAGCAACAGCAGCAATCACAACAACATCTGTAGCTTGTGGAGATGGCTATTTCCAAGATGGTGGAGAATGCAAAAGCTGTGTAGAGTATGTTTCTAATATTTTCTGTTTTAAATAAGTGTAAAAGCATACGTTCTTTTTAGAGAAAGTGTATTTTTGGGTGGATTATTCAAAGCTGATCTTATTGATTATTAGACTGTGGGTTTCCTGTTTAGCTTCGAGGCTGGCTTTGAGTTTTCTGCTGCTAGGTATCATTCTGAGACATGCATCCTGAATAAATTGGCCTATTTGTTTTTATTGCAGAATTAAATGCAAAAATGAATCCTGCCAGCGTTTTTGCAGCAGCTCTGAAAGTACAGGTTGCACACCTTCATTTGATATTTTGTGTTGTTAGTTTTTATATTTTATTAACGATCTTTTGTCTTACATTAGGTTTGCCTGCTTTGTGGCTAGTGTCTCTCATCATCTTTGCTTTTTTGGGTTGCATCTTCTTCCTCCTTGTCATCTCCTGTAGACGAAAATGGTTCTGTTGGCAAAACAAAGACCAGGATGTTGCTGGACCTCCAAACCTTCAGAATGAACAAGGTTTTTATGTCTTATTTTTTTAATATAAAATAAACCATTTAAGTTTGGAATGGTGCAGCTCTACTCATTTTAGACCAAATGTTTTATGTTGGTGTGATTTGGTGACATTTAGGTGTTATTTTCAACTTTAACATTTCATAGAATTTGCATATTGTTTTACCCATTTCTTTAATGCCTAAATATGATATTTTATAAGATATTAACAGAGATCCACATAGATATACCCATATATACAAATCTAAGTCACTGTGAAATGATCACAAAAATATATATTACATATTAAAAATATAGGGTGGCTAGGCACTCGGTTAGAAATGGGCTGAGGAGCTCATTCACTTGATTGGAGCTTGAAATAGAGCAGATGCTCGTTCACATTGAGAGGAGCCAGCTGAGGTGGCTCAGGTGTCTGTCTCATATGACTCCTTGAGGAGGTATACTGGGCATGTCTCTTGAGAGGAAGTCTCTGGGATACACTGGACAATTACCGGTAATGGCTCCTAGCTGACTGCTTATTTGGTCAGAGAAACAGGATTATACTGGTGTGGTGCCAAAAAACTACTTAGAGATGGCAGGGCAACCCATTGGACCACCGTGCTGCTGTTCTGAGAAAAATGTAGTTTTCTTTGTTTGACAAAAGTATTTTTTGTCAGTAAATTACTTTGACTAAGCAGGTATGACGTGACCCACCTATTGTTTAATTTTGATTTTAGATATAATGTGTAGAATAACTTTGGTTTTTACCAGAGTTATGACATTGCAAGGTTTTTTTTACAAACCCCAAATTAATACCATCAGTGCCATGTAGTGGTGAAAAGAAAAGATAACTTTTGAAGTACAATACCTGTGATAAGTTTTTCAAAGTTCTGGCACAAAAAAGTAAAATGGAACAAAAAAGTGCTTGCACAGTGTATAAGGTTTAGGAGAGGTTTTCTCCAATTTTCACATTGTTCTGACGTTGTCTTTGCTTTTTTGGGGGATTTATGAATTTTTATTTTGTCTCAACACTTTTCGATTTCAATTGAAGAGTTTTGCAATAAAAAAATGACAAAAAGCAATACTCTAAATGTATTTTTTGTACAATTTTAAGGTTTATTGTTGAATTATTGTGTAATGTAAAGAAAAAATATTGTACAAAAATACAAAGCTGGGGTTGTACTAAAAATGATATTAAGCATCGACACAAAAAAAAACTGTATTTAATAATTGATTTGCTAGAACAAATTCTAAAGGAGTAAAAATTCTCAAAAAAATCCCAGACTTCTATGTGTAAAGCAGTCAGTCTGATATGGAAAGGTAAATAAATCCTAGTTTCCACCCAAGGTTTTCACACTATATCTATATAATGTAATCAATCAATCAAAATGATTTCACGTGACCTTTAAAAGCAGGGTAGGCAATTTCATTATTATTTTATACATGCGAAACATGCAGATTTGACCACAACTAAAATGCCCTAAACTGATCGCTCTGCTACATGCACACACACACACGTGTCACTGAAACTATGACGGTCAATAATCATGATGAAATCTACTGCTTTAGCAAAAAAACAGAAGACTTTAGAGCACATGCACACACTGCAGGCTCAGAAACTCAAGCGTGAGTCCCCTCACTTCCCCCTAGCCCTCGCTCTACCCCTTAGAAACCACAAGGAAGGGCTGAAAATACACGCCTATAAATCTAGATCAGAAAATGCATCACTCATGTTTTTTTTTTTTACATTTTTAGACACTTAAAAATAAATAACTAATTCATTTTTCAACCTACAGCTCATAAGTCAAATTGTCAGAAATCTCTTGGAATAGTTGAGGTGAAAACTTGACCAGAAATCATAAAATTGTAAAACCTGAAAACTTTACGTAACGATGTATCCCCTTCATCTTTAGAGAATTGGAACATGACAATGTACAAAACATAATCAAAAGGGTAGAAATAATGTGTTTGTTTTATGTAGTTATAAAATTAAGTTGATGCTGCCAAAATATCCAAACAATAACTGGTAGCAAAAAAAAAAAAAACGCTATTAATTTTACACAAGGATATATTCCTTTGTTTAAGAAAGCTCTGTTTTTGTTTCCACCTCTGCAGATCAAGCCAATGACATAATCATCAATTCCATAATGGTTTGTGTTTCAGTTTCACCCTTTTTCTTTGTGATAAAATAGTGGAAATATTGATTTGTTTTCCTCGATGCATTTTAAATGACAAGCACATATTTGTCCCTAAAGGAAAAAGTTGTCTCAGCGTCCTCCGAAACCACAATGAAAACCCAGAGAAGCTACCCACGCAGATTCTTGAGTGGAGATTTGCACAGCATCATTTCTCCCCTCATCGCTGACAGGAACCCAAAATGTAAGTGTACGAAAGTATTAGGATGAATGAACTGTGGGCGTTTTATCTTTAATCTCTCAAAACTTGCACTAGCTTGGTATCTTTCCATCTATATAGTGTAGGTGTTGTTTCCTGAGCCATTACCACAATGAAGGAAGTCCGTCTGGTCAGTAATTTTTTACCTGCGCACAATTATTTTAGAAGTCACCTTTGCATTGTGAATCCCGAAAAGTCTGGAATGTTCCATCCATCGAAATTCTCAGAGGGTTCCCCAGCTCTCAAGGCGAGATTCCCTTCCCATGCCATTTACTCACACGTTCACTTCTTTGGGGGAATTAAGAATTGCAGATTCACATTTTTTGTGAACCAATTGGAGGAAATCCAGGCAAGCGTAATGATCTTTTCACCGAGAGATACTGTGCCTGCGCCCACAGAATGAAAAGTTCTGTTTGTAACTGTAAACATGTTGAGGTGGTTCCCAAATGCTGAGTTCAACCAAACACTGAAGAACAGCATCAAAGGCTCGAAACTACAGTTTCAGATATGTGGTTAGAGGCTCAGTTTCCTTAACTAGATCAAAAAATAAGAAGCGTAACCTTTTAGGCGTAATTTTTTTGCACTGGCCACTTTATTAGGTACACCTTACCAGTACCATGTTGAACCACATTTGCCTTCAGATCTACCTCAACAAGGTACTGGAAACAAGAGAGATTGGTTGCTGCAGATTTGTCACCTACACATCCATGAAATCTGAAGTACCACCACATCCCTACTGGATTGAGATCTGGTGACTATGGAGGCCAGTTGAGCACAGTGAACTCATTGTCAAATTCAAATTACCAGTCTGAGATGATTGAAGATGGATGTACTGTGGTTGTAAAGGGATGGTCAGGAACAATACTCAGGGAAGACGTTGACCCAATGCTTAATTAATACTTATGAAAATGTGCCAAAAAATATCCCCCTCACCATTACACCACCACCACCAGTCTGAACCATTTAAACAATGCAGGATGATTGATGCTTTCAAGTTGTTGATGCATAATTCTGACCCTACCATCCGAATGACGCTGCAGAAATTTAGTTTCAAATTGTCTGCTTTTGTGGCTCATCTGCCTCAAAGTGTGATCTGTTGTGCGTTCAGAGAGGCTCGTTTGCATATGTAACGAGTGGTTATTGAGTCACTGTTTCATTTGGAACAGCCCGAACCTGGCCATTCGCTGCTGACCTCTGGCATCAACAAGGGATCTGCTCCCACAGAACTGCTGCTCACTGGATGTTTTCTCTTTTTCCGACCATTCTCTTTAAATCCTAGACATCACTGTGCGTGAAAGTCCAAGTAGATCAGCAATTTCTGAAATTCTCAGACCACCCAGTCTGCTTCCAACAACCATGCCACGTGAAAAGTCGCTTAAAACATATTTCTTCTCTATTCTGATGCTCGGTTTGCACAGCATTGAGTTGCTGCCATGTGATTGGCTGACTAGAAATTTGCCCTAACAAGCAGTTGGATGCTGTACCTAATAAAGTGGCCGGTGAGTGTATCACAATCTCTTGCTTTATTAGAACCTGTATAGTGAAGCTCAGAAAATAACTGCTCAATAGCCGATCAGAATCACGGGTTCAGCAGAAGATCATGAGATTGTCTCTAGCACACAGGAGCTTGTGCTAGACCACAAGCCAGGTCACCAGGTCAATGTTTTGTTTTTACATTTTATAATGACCCATGGTTATGGACCTTCTAAAGGACCCATCTGAATGCTTTCCCCAGTGATGCAGGCATTGCAGAAGGAGTCGTGGCCTGCTCCAGTGCTTTACATCATCATAAGAGAGATTCCCGTGTCTCGCTGGAAGGAGTTTCTACGACAGCTTTCTGTCTCGGATGATGAGATGGAGCGAGTGGAATTGGAACCAGGCTTGTCCTATCTGGAGAAGCAGTACTTGATGCTTCGTTTGTGGACTCAGAGCTGTGGCGCTAAACTGGAGAAGATCTACTCAACGTTACACTACATGAACCTGTCAGGCTGTGCACAGGAGCTCCAGGAGAAACTGGAGCAGCTACAGGGCTCCTCATCCTGACTAAATTTCTGCCTTCTGGGGAATTCTAACTTAGAAAAATATTAATTTATTTCGTTTGATCCTTTTATGAAGCCTATTTAGGTTTAGGGACCTATATCAGCGCATAAAGCAGGAACATGCTGCCAGTCTACCGGACATGCATTTTTAGGACTGTTGGCAGAAATGGCGTATCCTGGGATCATGCAACTTGCACTCAGGGTTTGACCTGGGAGTTCATACAGGAACCCTCTCTTTGAGAGACCTGTACCGCCATGACTTACCTCCATCTTTGTTATTGCTTTACATGTAACATAAAAGAGAAGCGCTTCTTTTAAACTCACAGCCCTTAACCTTAAGTACTGTATAAATGTAAACATTGAGCATTTTAATCGACAGGTAGAACCTGAACTCTTTTGGTAACATTTTATTTTTTGTTATTGTTGGGCGTGTAAGCAGATCTAACTGTTACTTACCAATTATTACTAGAAACTAACCCTTTTCTTAAACTTAACCATGTCAGTTGTGGTTCTTTATCTTCAGTAAGGTCATATATAGTCTAGTTTTGGAGATAAAATGAGGTGTGACAACGAATCATGTCACAATATATTGGGATACAAAAATGTCATGTATCTTGGAGTTACTGGAATATAACATCTGAGAACTGAGAAGAAACAGCAGTAAATGTTTTATTAGAATCAAGAGGAACTTGTAAAAAAAATCTTAACAAAAATAACATGTTCCTCTTTAGTGTTTTAACTCGAACACCCACCTCATCTATTTATAAATTTCTGCAAATCAGCAAAGCTTCTTTTATAGCTTGTGAATAAATTCAGTAAAAGAGAAAAGTCTAAATAATAAATAGATGGCTAAAGTTAGCAGACACCAAATTTATGTAGGCTTATCAAAGTGCTGCTTAAAGCCAGTGCCCCAATGAGTGACAAACCTATAGATAAACTCAATAATTTTTTCTAAGCTGCAACAGAGATATGCCAAGTTGGTTGCTGTAGTAAATAGCCTGGTTGCTATGGAAGGGTCTGTGGCATAATATAATGTTGCCTTTGTCACTATAAGTTTTTTTAAACCAACCCCCATGTCTCTATCATATATCAAAGCTGAGATAAACTGAAGAAAATTTGGTTTTCTTTGGTTTAAGCCGTCAGTGATTTGATAAAAAATTAAGTTGTTACTATGATTAACATAATCAAATACATATTTCTCTGTGATGTCTCATATTTAAAATATGTTTGTCATTATTTTTATCCCGATTATAAGTCAATGGTAAATATTTAATCTCCACTAGTGCCTGGGGTTGAAATACAGCAGTAGATGGACACGATACAAACAGAAGACAGGCTCTGCCCCAAAGTGTAAACACTCTCTGTGCAACATTATTTTATATAAAGATGAAGCACAGATTTATTACTGCCCCCTACAGGCTTGGATGTATTAGACATTCAAATACATGTCAAATTAGACCCTGGCGGACTTAGCTTTACTTAAGCTTTATCTTAAAATAAAAAAAAAATATACTCTATATATATATATATATATCATATATATATATATATATATATATATATATATATATATATATATATGTTTGATAGTTCAAACAAAACTAAAAATAGTTTCAGTAGTTGTTAATACAATAATTTTCTAAATTTAATGTCATTTGCGTTCCTTCAAGCATAATGTATTTGTCCAATTCCCCTTTTCCTACAGGTTTATTTGCCAATTTGTAATAGAGTCGCTCTTTTTAAGGAGTAACCATGGCGACCGTTGCGTATAAATATGGCGACGCGAAGATGTCGCTCCTCCAGTTGCCATGGTTACTCGTTAACCGGCTCGACTCCTACCCATTGAAATCTTATAAATGAATATATCTATGACTCCTACTTTTGTAATCTTTTCCTTAAAAGGGAAAAGGGATCTTTAAAAGGGAATGAGGAACAAGTAACCATGGCGACTGTGGCTCACCCTACAAATAGTCACTCTAAATTGAATAAGAACGCAAAAAGTAGTTAATCGCCCCATAAAATATTGGACAGGAAGATTAAACTTTTCTTCCTTCAGTATGGCAAGTAAAAGAGTCTAAAGCTAACTTGCTAACATTTCACCATTGATTGACTACACATTTTATAAAATTGTTAGAATGCTAAACACTAGGAAAATGCAACATTTCACGTTGTTTGTAAAAATAGCGTCGGTAGCTATGTTAAAGCTATTTTTAATCATCTTAGACAAATGGTTTAGGAAAAAAGCCACGTGGTCGCTGATTTCCATAGAGACCGTTGTACACACGCCGTGACTCCTCCAAGTCTGTTTACCTGGAGCTATATATTTGAAAAAGGTAACCGAATAAATAATATAAATTTTCTTCCAATTTATTTGTTTCAAACCCGTTCTACCCATTTATTTAATATTGACGCTGTGTGTCACAAACCACTTCCAATTTCCATTCTCTCGTCTTTCGCGTATGGGCTTTGCTTCTCGAGTTTCAGTAAGTCCTTCTGTTTTGGGACATGACTTTTCTTTAGCCTGACAAAGTAAATGCTCAATCAACCTCCATTTGTATGGATTTCAAGGTGCTCTGACAGGTGAGTAAAGCAAAACAGTTTTGTATGTAATGTCTAGCTCTTTTAGCCCCATTATTGTGTTTTTCAGTTTTATGGAATCTATAGTACTGATGATATTTACTAATAGATAAACTCCTTTCAGCTATTACACTTCAATAACTAAATGATTGACTGGTTCAAGTATTGTTCATGATATAGACTTAGTTCTCAAACTATGTCCCTTGTCATTTGTTGCCTACAGTTTTTGTAATGGTAACATAATCAATCAATAAACAAAAACAATACCACACAAGTAACGAAAAAGTAGAGTTCTGATTTAACAGAATAACCTTGTTTCTGTTTTGAAGTATAGCCTTTTGTGAATGTTTACTGGAATTGTAAATGAGAAACAGTTAGCTACTCAACTTGTTAGGGACTAGCACAATTGAATACATAGGTCTGAAATATACTTCTGTAATGCACAATAAAAGAAAATCAAAAGTATTTTCAGAGCTCGACCTACTGCTTCAAGTAAGAATATGATGTGAGCATATCGTCTACTATTTGCAATTCCATGATGCCAATTAAAAATATGAAAAAGTAAAGTTCCCACTACCTAATAGTCAATTTATGGACATTTTCTATTGTTTCCATAGATGCCTTTGTGTGGTGACTTGTCTGGTCGCCATGCTTTACATGTTACATTGTACACAAAGTGCTGGTAATCAAAAATCAATTCATTTTTGTAAGTTGCTCACAAAAGAGAATATTTGTTCAAAATACTTCCTGTAGAAGTCGATTTAAATAATGCTTATAATACAAACTCTGCACAGTAGTTTTGAGTGTGAGCAACATGCATTTAATATGCATTCTCATAGCACCTTATCAACATTAAGAGTCAAAATAGGCAAGGAATTGAGAATGGTTATTGAAAAAATGCTTTTAACAGCTTACATTTCTCGATCAGTAGCCCTTTGATGCATTTTACTTTCATTTACTTTGTAAATTTACTTTGTAAACTTCAAGGCCTGTTTAAATTACTATCGTGGTAAATTTCCTGAACAAGGGGCATCACTGAACTTGTGTTTGCTGACTAAATAAAACAAACTTGTATGTGTAAACCTTGGAATATTTAGTTGGGATGTGTTGGCAATGTTACTTATGTTAAGCCATTTTTAAAAGCACTCATATTTTGGCAGTTTAAAGTCTACTGAAGTGTCTTATTTTATTTAAACTTATTTTAAAGGTCTTTGATGACACTCATGAAGCGAGATGAATGGGATACATAAAGGAGTAGCTGAACTGTGCAGAGAGGGAGACAAAGTATTCCTCTCTGGTGATCCTGGCAGAGCTGCGGCACTCTACACCCATGCATTTGGAAGTCATGCCAGTTCAACTGTAGGGCACATGCGAGGACTTGACACAAGTCATTTAGGGAAGGTGATCTCAACTTTAGAGTCTTTGCTGGATGGCAATTCACAAAACTCCTTCGAGGGTCTGAACAAAGGTCTTGTCGCTGTGTTTCTGTCTACCTTGAGTCCTAATAATGTTTCTGCTTCTCTTTACAAAATGGAATCCGTCCTTCAGGGAACAGGTAATGCCTCAGATGAGATATTTGCCAGGTGTACTGCTCTTCTGGAGGGCAAACAACAACCGCATGCTGTGGGTCAAACAAGGTTAGTGTTGGAGCTAACCAGAGCTCTGGCTTGCGTGCTCTCAGACCCATCCAATCCCAGAGGTCCACGGCTTTATCTCCAAGCCTTCTTTGGGAATAAATCGGAAACTATTAGACTTGTTAAGGAAAGGCAGACTCAACATGTGAAATCATTAGTTACAACGTTTTACCAGCAGTTGTCCCCAAGATGTTCAATCTTTCATACAAACGGCAAGACTGAGAAAGAATCTACTTCTATACAAGCACAACAAAGTATCGATCCCCATAAAGCTGTCCAGTTTCTACTTGCCATTGCCCCCGATGATGTCCAGGTGAGACAGCTTCAAGCATCAGTATTGTTGTCATCAGGAAAATTCCTTGAATGTGCAGAAGCGTTGTCAACGGCACTGAAACTTGGTGAATTAAAAACGGAATATTTATTGACAGCAGAGAAAAAAGCTTGTTTATTAGTATGTAGAGCAGCTGCTCTTTTTTCAGCTGGACGACAAGCGATAGAGGTCTGCAAAGATCTGGGTGATGGCTTTGGAATTCATCCTGCGACAGCAAGACAGCAGTTCCAGATTCTTTTCTCAGACAAAGGGATTGGATTGGCCATTCGCATCCAGCTTCGCCAACAGGCAGAAAAGGGTGTCTCAGAGTTCAGGGAGGCACTTCTCTTAAGGCCTGATCTGAGATCTTCAAAGGGAATCGAATTGTTGGATCCTGTTATCTCTCAATTGCGAGCACTTTGCTACTTGGAGCCAGATGGAGGTGGAAGGGAACTACGTGTGCGCCTGGCAGACTGTCTCCTACTGCGTGGGGAATATAGAGAGGCACTTTCCATAAGTAGCCAGCTAGCTTCTGCTACTACAGCACAACAGAGCTACCAGAACACTGTGCAAGTGCTGAGAGGGTATTCTCGACTTTTCACCGAAGATTACAAAGGAGCATTGGAAGATTTTCAAGCTGTGATTGAGCATAATACGCCTCACCCACCCAGCTGTGTCCGAGCACTCTGTGGAAGGGGTACCTTGCGTATGATGGCGGGTTCACACTACCTCACAGCTCTAGATTATGTTACAGCTAGCCAACTCCAGCTGCAGGATGTCGCTGTAACTGTTAGATCTCTGGTGCCATGGAACTACCGTGGGTTGCTGTGCACTGTGTTGCTGGAACAGGGAAGAGTTATGCTGGAAGGGACTGAAGAGCAAAGAGCTGAAACAAGTCTCTCAGACCAACAGGTGCAAGAGGGAAGTCACATGGATAACAAACAGAGGTACTTGGCACTTTTACTATTCTGAATGAAACTGTTTTTCGAAGGGTAATTAAAGGAACAATTGACAAAGGCTCTTTCTCCATAATCCCCTCTCCCTAAGATCAGAATTAGTGTTCTACCACTTTTCCGACAATCACTGGATGAATTGAAGCATTCACACAAGAACCAGCTTATTAATTTATAATTAGCCCATCTTAGTTAAGTGAAGATGAGTATTCCAAGAGATAAAGTGAGGTGCAGTACACCCAAGCTGCAGGATCCTGGAATTATGAGTGCCGGCTGAGAAAATGGTGTCAGCCAAGTAATCGATTGGCGAGTGAATGGCTTAGGTCTCAGTGTAGATTCCAGAGAACAACATTCTCTGGTTAGAGCTATAGCACCCCTGCTGGGGATTGCACAAATTGGTAGGTAGAGCAGCAATAGTGTCCTCCTCACTACTCTATACCATCTCGCTCCTTCAGGCAGCCCACTCGTCTTTCTTACAACTTACAAGCTATACCCCTCTAAGCATATATCATCAAAGCCGAATGATTCAAATGAACCATAAATGAGTTTCCATATATAAACCACATTTTTAATATATAAAAAAACATCTTTTAGAGTTACATTGTACTCTATGCCAGCAAAGGCCATGTTTGACTCAAAAAGGTCTTTGGTTATTACATCAGAATGGAGAACAAGATCAACCTCGAAAATATTTCATTTGCTAGCTAGTAGAACTATAACTCGGTGAAACTCTGAAAGTATCATAACCGCAAACATTTTTGAATATGGAAACAATCCATAAAAATTTGATCATTTTGAAGCGATCTGTTTTGGTGATCTATGCTAAAAGTCTTATGGCCAGATCTGGAAAATCTATGCCAACAAAGAGTTTAGAGGTCCTGCTTCTGTAGGGTTACCACCATGTAGGACCTACTTGCCTTAATCTAATCTATCCTGAAGGGTTTTAACTGTTTATAACCTTCATGTAAAGCTAGACCATTCATTTGCAAGTCAAACATCTACTTTTAAACAACAATCACCTCAACTGTTACAAATGAACCTATAATCTGGAGGACTATATCTCAGCCAAGTCCTGTAGAACTTTGATCCTTTTGAAAATCTTATCCAGCCTCTTGTGCTACACTCTTCCTTCAGGCCTGTTGTTGGTGTGCATGCTCTTGCTCTTCTCCTGATGGAGTTGCATCCAGGCACAGATGGACCTCAAATTCTCACAGCGGATGCTTTGTACCAGTTAGGTCGTTTTGAAGAAGCTTACAGACTTCTTCTTAACATCGAGCACACTGCTTCACGACCACCCATTCTTGCACGGCTTGCAATATTGCAGTTGCATCGAGGCTTCCTCTACGACGCTCATCAGGTACAATTTTAGATATAACGTACTTTACTTTATTGAAACTCTTTACTAACTAATCACTCTGGTGTCTTTCAGCTTCTGAAGAAGCTGATCAACTCAGGAGATACTAGCTGTCTTCGTCACCTTCTTTCTGTTACATCTTTACAAGACCGAGCGCTTCTAGAAAAACATTGTTACACTGCTTCTAAACGTTTACTTTGTGGGCAGCGAGCAGAAAGTGCTATAAGGGAAGCTGTAGCCTATTTGTCTGTCGCTATCATGGCCTCAGGTAATAAAATGGCATTTATTTTACGCCATAGTTTTTAAACCAAATCTTTAGCTTTAATTTTGCTGATGCAAGTTAGGAAATAGTAGCTTATTTGCTTCGGTAATTGGTTTCTACTATACTATAATATATAGTATTTCTACTATACTATCTCTCTGTTTTTAGGTTTTAACATGTATAGATAAAAAAAATACTAGTTAACTGTTATAACTTCATGTAGGTGGAGGAGCTATAGAGTCCCTGCTGGAGAGAGCCAGATGTTACGCTTTACTGGGTCAATGGAAAACAGCCATCTTTGACTTCACTGCAATCCTTAAAAAGCACCCGAACCATGTTCAGGCTTTATGTGGAAGAGGATTCACACATCTTATGCTCAACCAGCAAAAGGTGAATGTTATTAGGATAAATAATCACGTTTTCCTCTAAACTAGTGAGTTTTTTTTAATTTACTGAATTTAAATTACTTCTGCTGATCTGTGACATGAAATCTAACACAAACTGTTATAAAGTCTTTTTGGTCACACTGGCGGCCATTTTCATTTCTTCACTGGCTCCACATTGCGGCTCCTGTTAAGTTTAAAATGCTGATGCTTTTTGGGTACAGAACAATCACAGGATCAGCACCATCTGACCCTCACAAGCTCTTGCAGTCCTATGTCTCCACCAGAAGCCTGGTGTTCCTGAATGTAAACAAATAAGGCATAGAATCCACACATGTTATTGGTTGACGGGCAAAGAGCAATGGAAACTTGCATTGCTATTGGTCTTAAAACATCTCAGTTTTTGGATCCTGTTCATATGTAATATTGGTCCAAAAACCCTCAAAAATTACATTTTGTTGATTGCAAACATTGTAGAACGCATTTACTAACTTTATTTTTTGTTACATCAAAAACTCAGGAATGCACCCAGGACATCCTGGCTGCCCTTCAGTGTGGTGCTGAGGAGGTCACGCAGAGTATGCAGTCACTCAAAGAAAAAGCACGCCGACTCGTTACACAATGGCTGAGTCAGCACTGCCGCCAGTGCCTCACAGACACTCTCCTGTCCAATCCTGTACCCTGTCAGGAGGAGCACCTTCAAGAGGCTTTCATGATTTGTGGAGTACTGATGAAGACTGACTGCAGGGAACCCAGCTGGCACCTCCTGTATATAGATACACTTCTTGCCAAAGGTATGGGGCACATAGAATGTTAATGATTAGTCGTTTGTAAACGTTCAGTTTGAGACAGTTTGTTTTGACGTTTGTGAAGGGGAGGCGAATGCTGCAGCTGCACATCTGATGCAGGTGTTTGGTCAGGAGCCCCGAGATCCTCTAGCTAAAGCCAGATGGGGTGTGGTGAAGACCTGGCAGCAGAGCTACACAGTGGCAGCCAGTTATCTGAGTTTGGTGGCAGAGAAAGAACCCCAGACTCTGGACTTTCTAATAAGTCTACTTCCATCAGCTCACAGAAAACGCTTGTCAGAGGTAATCATTGGCGATATTTGGATCTTTAGGGCTTGAGCACTGAAGGTGGGTAGAACCCTAAAGTATTCCTGCTCTGAATATTTAGCTTCTTTCCCACCTTTTCCTGGACTTTTGAGGTCAAAAAGTCACCAAACAACTCCAAACTAGTGAAAATGTACATTGGAATGGCGTTCCAAAAGTGGCTCTATAGCTCCACTTTTCAGCTGAGGATTTGTCGGTTTGTTGTATAAAAAAGACATTTGGTACACTCGTGTAGGGTACCAAGACCTTTGAACTGTGTTTCCATACTAGGTACGAAGTGAAAAGCATTGCAAAACCATCTAAAAATTGGTACGTCTTGTACTTTAACAAACTCCTCCTAGAGACCTGTATCATTTCACTTTTCCCATATTGTTCTAAAACTGTAAAAGTTCTTGCCTGAAAACATCTGTTAAATAATTGGTCATAGAGCCACCAAGGGGAAATGTCACCTGAGGTGAGAGCCCTTTGCTCACTGCTTGCAGCTATAATTTCCACTGTGTTCTTTCAGGTGGCATCTAAGCAGGCAAGCTGTGGTTCTGAAAGTGGCCAATGGGAACAGGCGTTACTTCTCCTCACACTAGCAGTGCGAGCTGTCAGTGAGGTGAAGCTTGAGTACATCAGGCAGCGGGCGATATGTCTGGCTCACCTGGGCCTTCATGAGAGAGCAGTATCTGATCTACACAAGGTCATCAAAGGACACAACTTGGATGGTAATGGAGACCCAAGGATCTTGGCAGAGGACTTCTCACATCGAGGCCATTGTTTGCTCATGTGTTCCCAGGAAGAATCTGGCTTACTAGACTATTCGCACGCACTAGATCTGAATGAGGAGCAGACTCTACTGTGTGTGGAGGCTGGGGTGGGAGCTCAACAGCTTGCTGAAATCTATCTTCGCTTTGCTTTACAGAACTACGGTGAACAGAATCTAGACAAAGCTTGGCTTCTGACTGAGACAGGGCTTAAAATAGAGAGCGGGCACATGGAACTCCGCAGACTTAGGTCTAGAATAAAGCGAGAGGCTTCCGGTCCATGTATTGTCAACTAAAGAGTTACTGTTTTCATGTTTATTTGATTTAAATGTGGCAATACTTTTATGGAAAACTATGTTTTATCTGACTAAAAATAAGATTTTGTTTTAACTGATAGTATGTTCAAAATTGTGCAGAAAAAAAATTAAATTGTTATCCATATTTAAAAGAAAACTTATAAATGAGATAAAAGAAAGGGTATGAGTCATGTATTTTTATACATTCTCTCCCTGTTTGTGCACCTTTTTTATTGTAATGGATGGTAAATTACAGTAAACCGTATTCAAAATTCTTACCTGAACACTGTCATCATCTTAAATGCCCAAAAAAGAAGATACACATCTTTCGATTTTAAATTCCTTAAAAAGTGCATTTAAAACATTTTGTGATATTTTTCATGCTTTGTCAGGACTGAAATAGACCATTCTTGTATTTTACCGATATGAACAGCCATGCAGGAAACTTATTAATTCAAATTTGTGAATTACGTTTATTATTGATTTATTTTGTATACATTCCTGCTCATAATTTTAACCACACAAAATTACTAACATTTCATACATTTTGAAAGGCTGTTCAATGATGCTTTATATGTCTTCTATTAAAAGGAAGGGTGAAATCCAATCACAGGTGTAATATTATTTTGAATTAAGAAAAATTAGCAATCAAAAACTTGCAGATCTAAAGACAAGTGCTCGAAAAGAGGGTGTATTTACAATAGGCAAACATGCAAACAAGGCTCTAGTTTTAACAACTTTCACACTCTGCATCATTTTAGACTTTGTGAAAGTGGAAAATGCAGTCTGACCTCAAACCAGATCAAACCAATTACCATGTTACAAAACATTTATATTTAACATATATTTTATTCTGTTCCCACAAAGAGGATTTTATTGGGTTTTTTGACAGAGGTCAATAAAATAATTTTTTTTGGGATAAATGTGTTTATTTGTAATTTTAATTGAAATCTTTTTTCCAAATAAAAGGATTGGCTCGCGCGCGTAGCGACGTCATCGCTCGCGTGTAAACAAGGAAGTGGAAGGCTTTTCCGATTCCACAATCAGGTATTAAACGAGTGAATTTTTTTTGTAATCACGAATTTAAGGAACATGTTTAAGGTCAGGAGTTGAATATTGAATTAGTTTTTCTTCTGGGTTGTTAAATCACTCTTTGTTCGGAAGTAACCCTTTAAAACACGTGACATGCTTCCCAGTTTCCTAAGTTGAAAGGTGAAAATGTTTGGTCTCTTGGTGTTGGAAAAGGTGTTTGTTTATCTGGTACGTGCTAAAATTCAACCTGGTTTAATCATTTACTACAGACTAACTTGGTGATCCTTATGAACCCGTGGAGTAAAAGAAGGCAAACCTATAAAGCAAAGTGACTTTACACTTACAGATCTTCAGTGTTGGGTGTGTAACATGGTAAGAAGTCACATTCTGATGTTCTAAATCGTGATAATCAAAGCAATTGCTCATTCACTACAAAATGTAATATCAAGATAAAGTTTTAATGAATCTGCAGTGAAAATGTCATCGCCTGTGAAAATAATCGTTGTTGGGGCTGGAAACCGAGGAGAAAATTATTCTGACTATGCTAGGATATTTCCAGACCGCATGCAGGTATGATGGTGAATTCTATTTAAATTGTTATTTATAGTTTGACGCCTGCAGTGCCTTTTAAAATCTGATTTACCAAAGGTTGTAGGAGTTGCTGATCCTAGAGAGTTTGTTCGAGTCAAACTACAGACTCAGCACAACATAGCAGGTCACAATTCTTTTAAAGGTATGTTTAGTTTAATTTCCTTATGTGATATTAGAATACAAACCAAATCAACTGTATTTATATATTAACCTTTGTGTTGTAGATTGGCGTTGTATAGCGGCGAGAGAAAAATTTGCAGATGCGGTCCTGATATGCACTCCTGATCGTCTTCACAAGGTGATCACATGCTGTCTGTCTGGCTTGTGTTTATCCTACAATGTTCTGTACTAATGTAGTAAAACTATGTTTAAACTATTAAAAACAATGCCACCTGTTTTTGGTTAAGTGTCTAATCATTTTGTTGTATTTCAGGAGCCTGCTGTGGCTTTGGCTAAGAAAGGCTACCATGTGTTACTGGAGAAACCAATGGCTGTAAGTGGTAAAACTGTACAACATATACACAATGCATTTACTGTACTGGTATACAAGCATATACATAACATGATTTTTCTATAAATAAATTAACAAGTAATTATCTTCCACAATTGCTGATTAATCCTAATTAGATTCCAGGGATGCCCTGGAATCTAAAAAAAACACAGTAGCTGGAAATAACCCAAGCCACCATGGTGAAAACATGCCAATGCAGTAAAATTTTCTACCTGGTGCCCAAAGGCATTTAAGGTTTTCTTAACTGAGAAATCAAAAGTACTAGATCTTTCGGCATACACTAAAGCTTGAGAGAAGGTTTAAGGACTTTGAGGTTGGGTTATAAATACACGTAACATTGCAACGAGCTATACACACAGCTCTGTCTGTTCCAGGTCATACAGCTCAGGTCATCTTTCTATAATCAGAGCATATTGTGGAATAAGAATGGGTGAGAAAGAGCGAGCCAGTGTTTGGAGGAACACAAAGGTTTTCCATCAATTTTTTTTTCAGAAGATTTGGCACAATAGAGCTCTTGTCCAATTTGGACAAGACCAGTGTCTCACTCACAGGACTCACATAGACTTTCTGTCTTATCAATGCTGTGTTGGTTGTTTTCTATTATTAATTAGTTATTTATGCAATTGTTAAACAGGAAACTCCATTAACCAATAGGGATTGATGTCTACATTTATAATATAAAAAAATGAACTTTTATCATTTTTGATCAATCTATATTCTGGAACGTCTGAAAGGCTGATTGTTGAAGAGAAACCATCACTGAGGAAAGTAGGGAACCCACATTATAAATCCTAAAAGATCTACCATAAAATGAGGATTTCCATCGAAACCATTTTGCAAAGTTGGTTTCAAAAGATTTTAATACTTGAATGTTTTTATCAATTGCTCAAATATATGCATTTCTATTTGATCTGAATGTTTATGTATTTCAAGAGCGTCAAGAAAGCTAGATGAAGGATGTAACAGTCAAAAAAGTGTTTATTCACATCAACAATGTTACTGTTAAAAAAAGTCAATATCCATTTAATTATTTGTGAAAAAAAAATCTGTTCAGGACCCCTTTGAATATCACAGCTTAAACGTATTTGCAGCATTTAAAAGTAAAGTCTAAAATAAAATTAGAAGAAACAATACAGTACATTTATGTGAAAATGAAGAAAGTGTAAGCAACAATATAATATGAACAGCACCTGATACTAGAAGTCTACTTGTTTGAAAGTTATTGTGCATTTTAGAACCAAGGTTTCTCCTCTCCAGTATATTTCACCGTATCTATAACTTTTGTGAATTTTAGCTTATTTTGCTTTGTTTAAAGGTTACAGAAGAAGACTGCACAGAGATTGTGCAGGCGGTCATTCAGAGCAATGTCATGTTTGCCGTGTGCCATGTTCTCCGATACGACCCCATCATCCACAAAATAAAGGTAATGAGTGTTTTAACTTCAGTTTACGTTAACTAGAGTTACATTTTAATAAACAGAGAGAGGATCCTGTTCTGAAGAAAACAATCTCCTCCTCTTTGTAGTTGCTGCTTGACAGCGGGGTTATCGGAGACACCGTCCACATTCAACATTTGGAACCGGTAGGATTCATCGTCAGTGTGTGCGATGTTCTGTGTTGTGTATTTGAGTTGGGTTTGTCATGTTTTACAGGTGGGCTACTTTCATTTCGCCCATTCCTTTGTCCGAGGGAACTGGAGGAACGAGGCAGAAAGCTCTTTTGCTCTGCTTGCGAAATCCTGCCATGATCTGGATCTGATTCATCACTGGGCTGCAGGACGAAGGTACTCTATACTCTGCATCTTAGACCAGAGCTGATGAAACACTGATGGAATGTTGATGGCTAGAAAGAAAATTGACTGAATGCATAAAAATAAAAACTCTTAATTATAATTATTATATTAATATTATAATTTTTTAAAATATATATATATTTTAGGGCTGTAACGGTACGCTAAAATCGTATTCGGTTCGGTACAGTGTCTTGAAGAGCTCGGTTCGGTTAATTTTCAGTACAAAAAAAATTAGAACTTATAAAATCTTTATTTTGAAAAGCTGTCAATACACAATAGAATTCTTGCATAAAATAATTTAAATAAACTGCACTCTTTATAAAGAAATACACATTTTTTTTTTAATAAAAAATTAAATACAGCAACTAGTTAGCACCTGAAAACTTTTAACACTAGCAACAGCTTCAGCTTATATATATCTCAACAAAACTAACTATTCAAGTTTTAAGTTTTTGGCTAAAAAGATGAACCTATCCACATTTTCTGAAGAGAGCATAGATCTGGTTGCAGTGACAATATCTCCAGCAGTAGAAAATGTTAGATGTGTGGCCTGCCCGATCTCCGTGGAACAATGTCGGCATACAACTTTACATTTATCCACTCGTCTATCCCTGTTATGTATTTTAACAGAGAAGCCAAAGTGTTCTCAAACAGGAGACCGTAGTGAGGTGGGAGGGTCTTCAAGCTCTGACTTCTCTTTCGCTGTTGCCATTTCTCACAGCTACTCGTCTCGTACACTCTACTGTGCGTCACTCAATAGCGTCCATGCGGAAACTCGCCTAGGAACATTGTTCTGCTGCGCTTAATATCACGCTAATAATAAAAAAAAAATTTTTCATAAAAAAAATATACCGAAACAGTACGCAAGTGTACCGAACCGAACAGGCCGTACCGAAACGGTCCCCGTGAACTGTTACACCCCTAATATATATAGAGTGGTACCCCGAGATACGAAACTAATGCTTTCCAGGGTGGCGATTGTATCTGGAACAATTCGTATCTCGAAGCAAGTTTTACATGTAAAACACCTAATCCGTGCTCTCAGAAACAATAATATAAGTTGATTAAAAAAAAAATAATAGAAAATCAGAGAAAAATCAAGTCACGTTTCTTCAAATGATAATAAAACAGAATAAAACACACGCAAAATATGTAATATATACACAAATGTGAAACCTTACTTTGAAAGTGAAGTGATGTGTCGGAGGAGGTGGAAGGATGCAGAAAACATTACAGCACTACGTATGAAAGTTAACTTTCTCGAGATATTTCACGAATTACTGACACCAACACGGTTTCAAGCACAAGCGGAGAATACGGAGCGTGTGAGAAGGGATGGAGAGACGCTTCTGTAAGGGGGTTTCTCTAACTTCCGGTACAGAACAGCACTTTCCACTTTATAAACGTAATTTTTTTTTACGACACCTTGACTCTAACATTTGTTATAGTACATTAGTGGTAATCTATAAATAATGTTTAGCTCGATTTTAAACAGATTTAAAGTATTTTAAGGCGTATCAGCCCCTTAAAGCACACTTTCTTCAAAGGGAGAAAGGAGCGCCAGGGCGACGTCATAAAGGAGCGCAGCCCGATGTCAGACAAACAAGTGGAAAATAGAGCACAAATGTTTGTTATTGTTTGTATCTCGAATTTTTCTTTATATCTTGAAGCAAAAAAATTCCTGCGAGACCTTTCGTACCTTGACCATTTCGTAACTCGAAGCATTCGTATCTCGGGGTACCACTGTAATATTATATTAGCTTTTCAAAATGATTAGTTTTTTTTATTATATTAGATTACCTTTTCAATATTATGATGGGGGGTTTTTTAGACAATACTAGAGCCTTTAGAACAGGAAAAAAGAGAGAGGCATTCAACCCCAAGAACACTGTTCCCAGAGTGAAACATAGTGATGGGAGTTTTAAAAAAATGTAAGTGGCACTAGTACAAGCCAACGTCAAAGTTTGCATGCAAACTTTAACCATCTAGATAAAATTCTTACAATAACACAGTATAAACTGCAATCGTTCTATGTGTAAATCTTAACTTTTTTTCATACTGAAAAGTACATTTTGATTTACAGGTGTATCAAAGTGTCATCATTTGGGTCACTTTGCCACTTCACAAAAGAAAACAAGGTTGGTTTCAACATTTAGATAAAGATGGCATATTTAAAATTAATACAAATATATTTCTTTTTGTGGTGTTCCAGCCAAAGGGGGCTGCAAGTCGCTGCTTAGACTGTCCTGTAGAGGCGGGTTGTGCTTACTCTGCTAAGAAAATCTATTTGGATCGAGTGAAGAGGGTAATTATACGCTCTCCTTGTTCATACATCTTCATACACAGCAGTACACAAATAATACTAAATCAGATTGTACACAATACTTTTAAAAAAACACAGCTGTTGCAAAGAATTCAGTTCCATCTCATTATCAAATCAGGGTGTTGTCGGCTGGCCAGTGTCAGTGATTTGCCGCGAGTCCCTTCCTGACATCGAATGTGTGACCGAAGCCCTCAGAACTGGACCTTACGGCCGGTGCGTGTATGAATGTGACAACGACGTTTGCTCAAATCAGGTTCCAGCATCTCAGAAGTTTCATTCGGACATTTCATTCATCTTTGAGTAGCATGAGCTGTTTTCTTCATTCCTTTTTTCTTCAGGTGGTGAACATGGAGTTTGAAGGAGGCTTGACGGCTGCGTTCACCATGGTAGCGTTTACAAAGGAAATTTGCAATCGTAAAACCACAATCTACGGTAGTAAGGTACAATTTCTTTATTTATAGAGCAGTGACTTCAAACCTATAATGTAGATTTTCATTGACGTGACTGTAAAAAAACTTTTACATGTAAAGATTGATGTTCTAAATGTGACTGAAATAGCGTGTTGGAGTTTATGTTCAAAATAGGAAAACTACAATGAAGCAGGGAGAGAGAGAAAAGAGATGTGTGCTTTGGGTCATTGTCAAATACCCTTCTATGACCCATATTCAATATCTTTATTCAGGGAAAGTAATTTTTGCAACTGATTAATAAACACAACTTTAAATTTATATAGGAATTTATGAGATGATTAGAAATATGGTTAAAAAAGTAAGAATTTACTGTCCAACCCGAAGAATCTTTTAACATTTTGCTTTATTCAAGATGCTTTAAATAAAGACTACTTTTTAACATTTTTTTAATATTCGATATCTTCTAGAGAAGATATTTACTCTTTTTGGAACCAGTTGTGTTTTAAAAGACTTGCTGATGATACTTTAAGCATAGTTTAGTGTGAAACATTGAAGCTGAACAGAACAGCATTTTTTTCCTTTGTATTATTATTCTGAAAGTGAAATTAAAAATAACAATCCAAAATTATGATCATTTTCAACAGAAATACTATTCACTGCTAATGGTCTAATTGGGTTACATTGACTATGCTATATGTGCTATAGCCAGGCAGCATTTGAAAATGATTTATACATTTATTATGACTAATTACGATTTATTTGCACAAAAACATTCATTATTAACAAAAATCATGTAAAATTGTTCAAGTTTTCATAGCTGTATTTAAATATTAATTCGTTAAAATTTGCAGATTTATTGTAATGGTTCTAAAATAAGGATCATGCTAAAATATTATGTTTCATTATAAATGTGTCTACTGCACTTACCGTATTTCTCACTCATTAGGGAGAACTCTCATGTGACGGACACGAGATCTCAGTGTTTGACTTCCTTACTAATGAAACCACGAAGCATCACGCAGACCTCACAGCTCCTGGAAACTTTGCTAAAGGAGGTCATGGCATTGCAGATTTTCATCTTATCCACTCCTTCATTTCAGCTCTGAAGGTAAACATTTGTCAGACTGATTTTGTAGTAAAATGTGAGTAACATAATCTATCTAATGCTTTTGTTTTTCATTGTAGGAGAAAGACCCAAGTTTGATCAGGTCTGGACCTATGGAGACATTGATCAGTCATAAGCTGGTGTTTGAAGCAGAGCGTTCTCGTTTGGAAAACAGAATCGTGTTTTGCGAAAGTTCATGTGAAGATCATTTATGAGTTGATGGATTGACAATTTTAGGCTTGGTTTAGATGTTACACTCCATCCATTGTTTTGTATTTCAAACTGTTATTAATAGAACAGATCACGTGTCATTGTTTCCTGTTGTGCCCAAACATACATGAATGTAGATTATTTTAATGTTTCATGTATTCGTGCCTAAATAAAGAAATTATTTTCCTTTTTGACACTCCACTCTATTTTACCCATACAAAGTATATGTATGTTTGCAGAAATATACATTTAAAATTATTGTTTTAAATTACAATTATAATGGACACTGCACAAACATACCACAATTTCTATATAAAATATCAACGTCAAAACCACATGAATGTTCTAGTCTGAGCACGCACTTTCTTTGGTGAACATTTCATGATTTTAAAATTTTTGACATTTTGGCCAAAAACGACATACTAACTAACCCCTTGGTGTTTTTTCATTTTTTGGCAAAAAATTTGGTCTTTGTAAAATGGTTGAAACTTGCAGGGATTAAAGAACAGCCCAAAACTAGCAGGTGAATGCAGTTTTTAGGGGGAAATTTGGTTCAGATATTGAAATATAAACTTAAAACAATGTGAGTTTAGGGCAGCGCAACCCAATTTTTTATATTGTGAAAGTTTATTTTTCAATTTCTATAAAAAAATATCAACGTCAAAACCACATGAATGTTCTAGTCTGAGCACGCACTATTTGGTGAACATTTCATGAGTTTTAACATTTTTGACATTTTGGCCAAAAACGACATACTAACCCCTTGGTGTTTTTTCATTTTTTGGCAAAAAATTTGGTCTTTGTAAAATGGTTGAAACTTGCAGGGATTAAAGAACAGCCCAAAACTAGCAGGTGAATGCAGTTTTTAGGGGAAAAATTGGTTCAGATATTGAAATATAAACTTAAAACAATGTGAGTTTAGGGCAGCACAACCCAATTTTTTATATTGTGAAAATTTATTTTTCAATTTCTATAAAAAATATCAACGTCAAAACCACATGAATGTTCTAGTCTGAGCACGCACTTTCTTTGGTGAACATTTCATGAGTTTTAAAATTTTTGTCATTTTGGCCAAAAACGACATACTAACCCCTTGGTGCTTTTTCATTTTTTGGCAAAAAATTTGGTCTTTGTAAAATGGTTGAAACTTGCAGGGATTAAAGAACAGCCCAAAACTAGCAGGCGAATGCAGTTTTTAGGGGGAAATTTGGTTCAGATATTGAAATATAAACTTAAAACAATGTGAGTTTAGGGCAGCGCAACCCAATTTTTTATATTGTGAAAGTTTATTTTTCAATTTCTATAAAAAAATATCAACGTCAAAACCACATGAATGTTCTAGTCTGAGCACGCACTTTCTTTGGTGAACATTTCATGAGTTTTAAAATTTTTGACATTTTGGCCAAAAACGACATACTAACCCCTTGGTGTTTTTTCATTTTTTGGCAAAAAATTTGGTCTTTGTAAAATGGTTGAAACTTGCAGGGATTAAAGAACAGCCCAAAGCTAGCTGGTGAATGCAGTTTTTAGGGGGAAATTTGGTTCAGATATTGAAATATAAACTTAAAACAATGTGAGTTTAGGGCAGCGCAACCCAATTTTTTATATTGGGAAAGTTTATTTTTCAATTTCTATAAAAAATATCAACGTCAAAACCACATGAATGTTCTAGTCTGAGCACGCACTTTCTTTGGTGAACATTTCATGAGTTTTAAAATTTTTGACACTTTGGCCAAAAACGACATACTAACTAACCCCTTGGTGTTTTTTCATTTTTGGGCAAAAAATTTGGTCTTTGTAAAATGGTTGAAACTTGCAGGGATTAAAGAACAGCCCAAAACTAGCAGGCGAATGCATTTTTTAGGGGGAAATTTGGTTCAGATATTGAAATATAAACTTAAAACAATGTGAGTTTAGGGCAGCGCAACCCAATTTTTTATATTGTGAAAGTTTATTTTTCAATTTCTATAAAAAATATCAACGTCAAAACCACATGAATGTTCTAGTCTGAGCACGCACTTTCTTTGGTGAACATTTCATGAGTTTTAAAATTTTTGTCATTTTGGCCAAAAACGACATACTAACCCCTTGGTGCTTTTTCATTTTTTGGCAAAAAATTTGGTCTTTGTAAAATGGTTGAAACTTGCAGGGATTAAACAACAGTCCAAAACTAGCAGGTGAATGCAGTTTTTAGGGGGAAATTTGGTTCAGATATTGAAATATAAACTTTAAACAATTTGGTGTTTAACCAGGGAGGTCTTCGTCCAATTTATTATAAAGCCTTGTGTGAGTTCTGACAAGTTTTTGAAGTTTTAAAGCACAATTAGATATATCTGCTCAAATTTAGAGCAAGAAAATTTATGCCTGAAGCACACCAACATTAGCATTTACACTTGTCTGTAAAGCAAAAGACTGCTCTAGTAACACTGGTTTTCAAAACATCGCTGTGTTTATTTTAACATCATCCTTAAGACTAATGTGTGGTCAATAAGTATCAAACCGATGTGTCGAACTCTAACATACATTTATTAAATAGAATTTTTAATTTACAAACTGTGACTAGCAACATTTAATCAAGGCACAGTGGATCAAACATGTTTAGAAATCAAATAAAACATTTTACACAGTCTGCTTTTTTGTTGTGTGCGCATCCCCTCCTGAAAAACCTTTTCTTAATGTTCAGCTGTTCTCGTGATCAGGGTTTATCGCTTTTAGCTTTGCTTAACATGCATGCACCATTGAATCAGATTAAACCATAAGCATTCCTAAAAACATCACATATTTTCCATATTAATACATTATTTTTAAAATGTGACTTTTAGAGTTGTACAATCATTACTTTTATGCTAACTTTGATAGCATAGTCCATTCTGGCTTAATCAAAGAACTAAGCTTGAAAAAAAAGCAATATTACATTTTCTGCGGCAGTCAACCAGTTTAAGTAGAAAAAATATAATATAAAATTGGCAACTTTACTGACTAATGGGATTCAATGTTGAATGCTAAGCTATGCTATAAAATGCTACATCTGGAGAACAGTTAATAGATTCCAAAACTACAACAAATGATTTGTTTCAGGGGAAAGAGGAACTGTCAAAAAGTGAACTGTTCTTTAGGTTTTCATTAAAATGATGAGTGCAGAATATTGGCACTTTAGACTTGCAGCAAACATTAGGCGGACAGTTTCATCATCTGAAAGGTTCACTTGTATTTAACGGCTCACTCAAATGTACAAAATATACAAATCCAGCAGAATAAGAGATAAATAAAGCACCAGATTTATCTTAAAAACAACAGTGTAAGCTGATTGTATTACAAACTAATATTCAAACCACATTATTGGAATGGTTTCCTTCTCATGTTTAAATTTTTTTCACTTATTTCGCAAAAAGCAGAATTGCAAAGTTGTATCCCACTGACTTTTCTCAGAAATCCGAGCTATAAACCAATAGTTGTAAAATAGTCAATTCAAGGAAATAGTGAATATTAACTACATAAGATCAAACTTCACAGAAATAAAGAGTTGTGAGACAAAATCTGTAATAATGTTTACCTTACATGCTTGATCCACACAAACAGTGATTTCTGACATCGTTGTTTTGTCATTCACTCGCTCTGGGGCACAGAAATGCCTGGTCCTTTGGGGTCGTCGAAGCGGTCCATGGTGCGCAGCTGCATGATCATGTGCAGGCCATACGTGAGGATGAGCAGCATCAGGAGAGAGGTCACCAGCCCCATCCAGATGCCTGCGCTGAAGAAGCCGGCGCAGTCACTGGCATACGAGAACAGCTCACCGGTTACGCTGAAGCTCTGGATCTGAGGGCAGTACAGTCACGTTAATGGGTGTCAATGTAAAGGGAAAAGGGGGGGGGGCTTGCATACCTGGAATTCATTGAAGGTCAGGCTCCAGCGGGTGGCGTTTTCACTGGCATTGACCAGCAGTGGTTTTCGAACGCTGCTCACTCTCTCGCAGTGGAAGGAATACTCTGCTGGGGTGTAGATACCTGCGCTGGCATTGAAGACAGCTCTCTGACCATCATACTCAAGCTGCACGGTATCCATCACAGTCCAGAAGCGTGCAGACACTGGGAAGAAGATCTTCCGCATGGAGAAGCTGGAAAAGAAGCGTCTCTTTGACTCTATGTGCCCCACGGTACACTTAACAACTGACTTTTCAGAGTCAAGAGACTGACGTTTGCCTACTAATTAAAGCTGCAAGCAGCGATCGAAGGGCTCTTGCGCCTCATCTCATCTAAGAGGTCAATAGTTTGCACCATAGCACACAAGGTGGTGCTATGAATGACAATGAAATTGTTCTGTTATAGTTTAGGACAATATTTGTCACAAATTTATAACTAATGAAAAACAAAATGATCAATGCCAAAAGTGCCCAGCTGGCAGCGCTATAACTCATGCTGTAGTTTACCATCAAGATGTGTTCAGACATGCGCCAAGTTTAATCAGATATTGCATGCCTGGGTTATTGATAACTTCCTGTTCATGGTGAAATTTCGATTTTCGATTTAGATAAGACTGTTGGAGATTGGAGATGGAGATACTATCTCTAGGAGGGGATTGTCAAATTATAGCCATTTTAGAGGTTTTTTGCCAAATAATCGACTTTGTAACAAATTTTTAATATTACTTGCAAGTAATATGTACTTCTAAATAATGATAAATTATCAACAACACAGTTTTTTCAACATAAATCTTCTTCATGTTTACATCAAGCACAAGGGGCGACACGAGTGTTAGGTGTCAACACTGTAATGGTGTTGTTCATTGTGAAGTGAATCTTTAGAATGGGTTCAAAATAAGTTTGTTATTGGGAAACGTTTGTGATTTGGTTTACATAAATAGTCAAGTTTGATGGATAAAGCATCTACTCGAAGAAAAAAACCTTGAATTCCAAAACTATATGGAGAAAAACACTCTCAAAATCACCAAACATTAATAAATGCATAGCTCAATTCAAAAATATACAAAATTAAAAACTATTTTGTATTTAAATTTAGAATTTGAGACAAAGGGGAGTGTATAGCATAAACCCCGAGCAGATCATGAACATGTCACACGTTCAAACAACATTCATTTACTCTCCCATATGATTTTGAGTGGGACAGGACAAGGTAAAAAAAAAAAAAAAAAACAACTCTCATATTTTTACTTTCACATGAAAATATGAAATCTCAGAATATTTTAGAAGGTTGAGAAAAAGTTATTTCAGAGTACTGTATTTTTCGGCTCATAAGACGCACTTTTTCTTCCCCAAAACTGAGGGGGAAAAGTTGGTGCGTCTTATAGACCGAATGCAGAGCGCCGCGAAGTCCGGTCACGGCCGTATGAGAGGCGTAAGAGCTCCGGAGCTAGGCCGAAGCCGCGGCCATATTTGTTTACCCAGCGCTGCGCACTGACGTCATCGCCCATCTCTGCCATCGCGCGGTCGTAACGAAAATGAGAAAAAAACTACATTTCCCACAATGCCTTGGCTACGGTAGCCGCAGCGGTGCTTCCGCATCCGTACTCACGAGCGGAACTGCTGCCGTGCGCTCTCTCTCTCTCTTGCTCGCGTGAGGAAAACAAAACGCTCTCAATGACTGAAACTCTTCTTTAACCTCTTAAGCCCTGAGGCCTATTTTCCGAAAATCCTATACTTTTACTTTTTAAGGCATTTCTCAGCTTTTACAAGGCCTAAACTGCAAATCTTGGTATCAAAATGAAGATAGGTTCTTGGGGAGTGGTGTGGATAAGTTAATTTGACAGTCAAGAACACTGGGTAAGAGTAATTGATGTTGGAATGGCCAAAAAATGAACTCCGCCTAAAAAAAAAACACATGTTTCCTCCAATATCTCCTTATTTTACTTATAGCGAAGCAAATAAACACAATCAATTGTAACCACTACATGTCAAGAACATCTGTAGCAAGTTTGGTGTTCATAATACAAGAAACTAATATTCTGTAAAGGTTTTGATTGAACAAAGTTCAGGCGTAATCCATGTTGGCACAGTTTGGCAAAATTTGGCACAATAATTGAAATATGGAAAAAATCTTGTCCAAAGCTTCAGCTACGTTCATAGTCTTCTTTTCTTGCTTATGGGACATGATTTCAGCAAAAAAAACTCCTAAAGAAACGCTGTAAAAGGGGGGTAGAAGCTCATTTACACCATCTTGCTGCGCTTTTGGGAACCTTTCATTCACAAACGCTTTCGGCGTCGAGCTTCTGCGTGTCCCTACCCCCCGACCATCTGTCCAATCCGGGAGATCTATATATCGCTGGAAAGCTCTGATTCTATGGAAACCAATCAGCTCAACCATTTTGAGACTGGCGGGATCGCCGACGAATCACACGACGCGCAGCGTGGAGAGACCACCTCTTACGCACGGGGAGTCATTCCATATTTGGTGACGTCATGACGCCACGGAGCAACAAAAAAAAATCAAAAATGGCGTTTGCGCGAAGCTATCGACCGGACATAACAACAAACGGACTTTTATCGCTATGGAAATAACTTTTTGTTGAAAAAACGGCAAAGGTAAGACAAGATTTACATGCTTGCTTGGTTTTTGCTGGCGTTTTTTTAGGGGAACTTTCGCTCCCTGCTCTGAAATACTTTGCGCCATGTAAATGAGTTGCATATCGCTGGATTCAGCTGGTTTTTAGCTTTCATTTGATGCCATGGTTTTGGTGTTTCCGTTTATATTGTGGATACATATCGCACATAAACAAAAACGTGGTCATGAATTATACTCCGGACATGTTGTTGTTTATTTGCATGGCGTTCGAGCTGTGGTTAACGGATATGAAATTGAATTAGAGGAGTTTTTAGAGGAGTTTCCGCTGAACACAACAGTATTTAATATGTCTAGGTTATTCTCAGGGTTAGTGAGCTATGATTGAAAATGTAACGCACAAGGGGGCAAGTCCCCGGTACCGGGGACTCTCGGGCTTAAGAGGTTAAATGAAATTCCATTCTTTTTTTGTCAAAATATCTTGTTAACAAACCTAATTTTAGCACAACTATACTTCTAGGTTCCAAAGATATCGTTGAACAATCTTAAGCAAACACGCGCTCATCTTTCTAATAACAGGAGTTATAAAACCGTGGGGGAAAAAATACGAGCCAGCCACAAGTTGAACCTAGAATCTTCTGGGTTCTCTTCAAATCGTTTTCATCGAGAGCACATGGTCGACTCCAAGAATTGCATTATTTCTTGTTTTGTCTCTTTCCTCAACGACGTATTCCAGCCACGTTGGATAAAGGTCTCATAAGGGTTAAATTTCTCCATCAGCTGCCAATTTAAAAGGTAGGTGCTCCATTTTGTGGCTTTGTGACAAGGTTGGTAGAGCGGAGGACTGTAGTAGGAAAATTGGCAATCCTTAGGTCGCTGTTTAGACTCAGGCTAGAAGGACTTTTTTATTGGAATTCCATTCTTTTTTGGTAAAAATATCTTGTTAACAAACCTAATTTTAGCACAACTATACTTCTAGGTTCCAAAGATATCGTTGAACAATCTTAAGCAAACACGCACTTATCTTTCCTATCACAGGAGTCATAAAACTATGGGGAAAAAAAAAACACGAGCCAGCCAGGAGTTGAACCTAGAATCTTCTGATCCGTAGTCAGATGCGTTATCCATTGCGCCACTGGCCCTGTCCATGTCTACATTGGTACTGGCCTGTGCAGTGTCTATTTTTACATTCAAACACTTATAAATTGTTTTCAAACTGATATGCTTGATGAATTATTTTGAACTGTAAATAATCTGTGTTTCTAAAACGCCACATCACTTTTGAGGCCTTCGATAGCTCAGTTGGTAGAGCGGAGGACTGTAGTAGGAAAATTGGCAATCCTTAGGTCGCTGGTTCAACTCCGGTTCGAAGGATTTAAAAAAAAATGAAATTCCATTCTTTTTTTGTCAAAATATCCTGTTAACAAATGTAATTTGAGCACAAATATACTTCAAGGTTCCAAAGATATAGTTGAACAATCTATAAAAGTTAAGAGCTCTATTTTTTGTCTTTGTAACAAGGTCTTTGACTGATCAAACCGATATGCTTTCTGAATTATTTTTTAACTGTAAATAATCTGTGTTTCTAAAACGCCACATTATTTTGAGGCCTTCGATAGCTCAGTTGGTAGAGCGGAGGACTGTAGTAGGAAAATTGGCAATCCTTAGGTCGCTGGTTCGACTCCGGCTCGAAGGAATTTTTTTTTTTTAAATGAAATTCCATTCTTTTTTTGTCAAAATATCCTGTTAACAAATGTAATTTGAGCACAAATATACTTCAAGGTTCCAAAGATATAGTTGAACAATCTTAAGCAAACGCGCGCTCATCTTTCTAATAACAGGAGTTATAAAACCGTGGGGGAAAAAATACGAGCCAGCCACAAGTTGAACCTAGAATCTTCTGGGTTCTCTTCAAATCGCTTTCATCGAGAGCACATGGTCGACTCCAAGAATTGCATTATTTCTTGTTTTGTCTCTTTCCTCAACGACGTATTCCATCCACGTTGGATAAAGGTCTCATAAGGGTTAAATTTCTCCATCAGCTGCCAATTTAAAAGGTAGGTGCTCCATTTTGTGGCTTTGTGACAAGGTTGATAGAGCGGAGGACTGTAGTAGGAAAATTGGCAATTCTTAGGTCGCTGGTTAGACTCAGGCTAGAAGGACTTTTTTTATTGGAATTCCATTCTTTTTTGGTAAAAATATCTTGTTAACAAATCTAATTTTAGCACAACTATACTTCTAGGTTCCAAAGATATCGTTGAACAATCTTAAGCAAACACGCACTTATCTTTCCTATCACAGGAGTCATAAAACTATGGGGAAAAAAAAAAACACGAGCCAGCCAGGAGTTGAACCTAGAATCTTCTGATCCGTAGTCAGACGCGTTATCCATTGCGCCACTGGCCCTGTCCATGTCTACATTGGTACTGGCCTGTGCGTTGTCTATTTTTACATTCAAACACTTATAAATTGTTTTCAAACTGATATGCTTGATGAATTATTTTGAACTGTAAATAATCTGTGTTTCTAAAACGCCACATCACTTTTGAGGCCTTCGATAGCTCAGTTGGTAGAGCGGAGGACTGTAGTAGGAAAATTGGCAATCCTTAGGTCGCTGGTTCAACTCCGGCTCGAAGGATTTTAAAAAAAATGAAATTCCATTCTTTTTTTGTCAAAATATCCTGTTAACAAATGTAATTTGAGCACAAATATACTTCAAGGTTCCAAAGATATAGTTGAACAATCTATAAAAGTTAAGAGCTCTATTTTTTGTCTTTGTAACAAGGTCTTTGACTGATCAAACTGATATGCTTTCTGAATTATTTTTTAACTGTAAGTAATCTGTGTTTCTAAAATGCCACATTATTTTGAGGCCTTCGATAGCTCAGTTGGTAGAGCGGAGAACTGTAGTAGGAAAATTGGCAATCCTTAGGTCGCTGGTTCGACTCTGGCTCGAAGGATTTTTTTTTTAAATGAAATTCCATTCTTTTTTTGTCAAAATATCCTGTTAACAAATGTAATTTGAGCACAAATATACTTCAAGGTTCCAAAGATATAGTTGAACAATCTTAAGCAAACACGCGCTCATCTTTCTAATAACAGGAGTTATAAAACCGTGGGGTAAAAAATACGAGCCAGACACAAGTTGAACCTAGAATCTTCTGGGTTCTCTTCAAATCGTTTTCATCGAGAGCACATGGTCGACTCCAAGAATTGCATTATTTCTTGTTTTGTCTCTTTCCTCAACGACGTATTCCAGCCACGTTGGATAAAGGTCTCATAAGGGTTAAATTTCTCCCTCAGCTGCCAATTTAAAAGGTAGGTGCTCCATTTTGTGGCTTTGTGACAAGGTTGATAGAGCGGAGGACTGTAGTAGGAAAATTGGCAATCCTTAGGTCGCTGTTTAGACTCAGGCTAGAAGGACTTTTTTTATTGAAATTCCATTGTTTTTTGGTAAAAATATCTTGTTAACAAACCTAATTTTAGCACAACTATACCTCTAGGTTCCAAAGATATCGTTGAACAATCTTAAGCAAACACGCACTTATCTTTCCTATCACAGGAGTCATAAAACTATGGGGAAAAAAAAACATGAGCCAGCCAGGAGTTGAACCTAGAATCTTCTGATCCGTAGTCAGACGCGTTATCCATTGCGCCACTGGCCCTGTCCATGTCTACATTGGTACTGGCCTGTGCAGTGTCTATTTTTACATTCAAACACTTATAAATTGTTTTCAAACTGATATGCTTGATGAATTATTTTGAACTGTAAATAATCTGTGTTTCTAAAACGCCACATCACTTTTGAGGCCTTCGATAGCTCAGTTGGTAGAGCGGAGGACTGTAGTAGGAAAATTGGCAATCCTTAGGTCGCTGGTTCAACTCCGGCTCGAAGGATTTTAAAAAAAATGAAATTCCATTCTTTTTTTTTCAAAATATCCTGTTAACAAATGTAATTTGAGCACAAATATACTTCAAGGTTCCAAAGATATAGTTGAACAATCTTAAGCAAACACGCGCTCATCTTTCTAATAACAGGAGTTATAAAACCGTGGGGTAAAAAATACGAGCCAGCCACAAGTTGAACCTAGAATCTTCTGGGTTCTCTTCAAATCGTTTTCATCGAGAGCACATGGTCGACTCCAAGAATTGCATTATTTCTTGTTTTGTCTCTTTCCTCAGCGACGTATTCCAGCCACGTTGGATAAAGGTCTCATAAGGGTTAAATTTCTCCATCAGCTGCCAATTTAAAGGGTAGGTGCTCCATTTTGTGGCTTTGTGACAAGGTTGATAGAGCGGAGGACTGTAGTAGGAAAATTGGCAATCCTTAGGTCGCTGTTTAGACTCAGGCTAGATGGACTTTTTTATTGGAATTCCATTCTTTTTTGGTAAAAATATCTTGTTAACAAACCTAATTTTAGCACAACTATACTTCTAGGTTCCAAAGATATCGTTGAACAATCTTAAGCAAACACGCACTTATCTTTCCTATCACAGGAGTCATAAAACTATGGGGGAAAAAAAAACACGAGCCAGCCAGGAGTTGAACCTAGAATCTTCTGATCCGTAGTCAGACGCGTTATCCATTGCACCACTGGCCCTGTCCATGTCTACATTGGTACTGGCCTGTGTGTTGTCTATTTTTACATTCAAACACTTATAAATTGTTTTCAAACTGATATGCTTGATGAATTATTTTGAACTGTAAATAATCTGTGTTTCTAAAACGCCACATCACTTTTGAGGCCTTCGATAGCTCAGTTGGTAAAGCGGAGGACTGTAGTAGGAAAATTGGCAATCCTTAGGTCGCTGGTTCGACTCCGGCTCGAAGTATTTTTTTTTTTAAATGAAATTCCATTATTTTTTTGTCAAAATATCCTGTTAACAAATGTAATTTGAGCACAAATATACTTCAAGGTTCCAAAGATATAGTTGAACAATCTATACAAGTTAAGAGCTCTATTTTTTGTCTTTGTAACAAGGTCTTTGACTGATCAAACTGATATGCTTTCTGAATTATTTTTTAACTGTAAATAATCTGCGTTTCTAAAACTCTCAGTTGGTAGAGTGGAGGACTGTAGTAGGAAAATTGGCAATCCTTAAGTCGCTGGTTCGACTCCGGCTCGAAGGATTTTTTTTTTAAATGAAATTCCATTCTTTTTTTGTCAAAATATCCTGTTAACAAATGTAATTTGAGCACAAATATACTTCAAGGTTCCAAAGATATAGTTGAACAATCTTCAGCAAACACGCGCTCATCTTTCTACTAACAGGAGTTATAAAACCGTGGGGGAAAAAATACGAGCCAGCCACAAGTTGAACCTAGAATCTTCTGGGTTCTCTTCAAATCGTTTTCATCGAGAGCACATGGTCGACTCCAAGAATTGCATTATTTCTTGTTTTGTCTCTTTCCTCAACGACGTATTCCAGCCACGTTGGATAAAGGTCTCATAAGGGTTAAATTTCTCCATCAGCTGCCAATTTAAAAGGTAGGTGCTCCATTTTGTGGCTTTGTGACAAGGTTGATAGAGCGGAGGACTGTAGTAGGAAAATTGGCAATTCTTAGGTCGCTGGTTAGACTCAGGCTAGAAGGACTTTTTTATTGGAATTCCATTCTTTTTTGGTCAAAATATCTTGTTAACAAACCTAATTTTAGCACAACTATACTTCTAGGTTCCAAAGATATCGTTGAACAATCTTAAGCAAACACGCACTTATCTTTCCTATCACAGGAGTCATAAAACTATGGGGAAAACAAACACGAGCCAGCCAGGAGTTGAACCTAGAATTTTCTGATCCGTAGTCAGACGCGTTATCCATTGCGCCACTGGCCCTGTCCATGTCTACATTGGTACTGGCCTGTGCCTTGTCTATTTTTACATTCAAACACTTTTAAATTGTTTTCAAACAAATATGCTTGATGAATTATTTTTAACTGTAAATAATCTGTGTTTCTAAAACGCCACATCACTTTTGAGGCCTTCGATAGCTCAGTTGGTAGAGCGGAGGACTGTAGTAGGAAAATTGGCAATCCTTAGGTCGCTGGTTCAACTCCGGCTCGAAGGATTTTAAAAAAAATGAAATTCCATTCTTTTTTTGTCAAAATATCCTGTTAACAAATGTAATTTGAGCACAAATATACTTCAAGGTTCCAAAGATATAGTTGAACAATCTATAAAAGTTAAGAGCTCTATTTTTTGTCTTTGTAACAAGGTCTTTGAATGATCAAACTGATATGCTTTCTGAATTATTTTTTAACTGTAAATAATCTGTGTTTCTAAAATGCCACATTATTTTGAGGCCTTCGATAGCTCAGTTGGTAGAGCGGAGGACTGTAGTAGGAAAATTGGCAATCCTTAGGTCGCTGGTTCGACTCTGGCTCGAAGGATTTTTTTTTTTTTAAATGAAATTCCATTATTTTTTTGTCAAAATATACTGTTAACAAATGTAATTTGAGCACAAATATACTTCAAGGTTCCAAAGCTATAGTTGAACAATCTTAAGCAAACACGCGCTCATCTTTCTAATAACAGGCGTTATAAAACCGTGGGGGAAAAAATACGAGCCAGCCACAAGTTGAACCTAGAATCTTCTGGGTTCTCTTCAAATCGTTTTCATCGAGAGCACATGGTCGACTCCAAGAATTGCATTATTTCTTGTTTTGTCTCTTTCCTCAACGACGTATTCCAGCCACGTTGGATAAAGGTCTCATAAGGGTTAAATTTCTCCATCAGCTGCCAATTTAAAAGGTAGGTGCTCCATTTTGTGGCTTTGTGACAAGGTTGATAGAGCGGAGGACTGTAGTAGGAAAATTGGCAATCCTTAGGTCGCTGTTTAGACTCAGGCTAGATGGACTTTTTTATTGGAATTCCATTCTTTTTTGGTAAAAATATCTTGTTAACAAACCTAATTTTAGCACAACTATACTTCTAGGTTCCAAAGATATCGTTGAACAATCTTAAGCAAACACGCACTTATCTTTCCTATCACAGGAGTCATAAAACTATGGGGAAAAAAAAAACACGAGCCAGCCAGGAGTTGAACCTAGAATCTTCTGATCCGTAGTCAGACGCGTTATCCTTTGCGCCACTGGCCCTGTCCATGTCTACATTGGTACTGGCCTGTGCGTTGTCTATTTTTACATTCAAACACTTATAAATTGTTTTCAAACTGATATGCTTGATGAATTATTTTTAACTGTAAATAATCTGTGTTTCTAAAATGCCACATCATTTTTGAGGCCTTCGATAGCTCAGTTGGTAGAGCGGAGGACTGTAGTAGGAAAATTGGCAATCCTTAGGTCGCTGGTTCAACTCCGGCCCGAAGGATTTAAAAAAAAATGAAATTCCATTCTTTTTTTGTCAAAATATCCTGTTAACAAATGTAATTTTGAGCACAAATATACTTCAAGGTTCCAAAGATATAGTTGAACAATCTATAAAAGTTAAGAGCTCTATTTTTTGTCTTTGTAACAAGGTCTATGACTGATCAAACTGATATGCTTTCTGAATTATTTTTTAACTGTAAATAATCTGTGTTTCTAAAACGCCACATTATTTTGAGGCCTTCGATAGCTCAGTTGGTAGAGCGGAGGACTGTAGTAGGAAAATTGGCAATCCTTAGGTCGCTGGTTCGACTCCGGCTCGAAGGATTTTTTTTTTTAAATGAAATTCCATTATTTTTTTGTCAAAATATCCTGTTAACAAATGTAATTTGAGCACAAATATACTTCAAGGTTCCAAAGATATAGTTGAACAATCTTAAGCAAACACGCGCTCATCTTTCTAATAACAGGAGTTATAAAACCGTGGGGGAAAAAATACGAGCCAGCCACAAGTTGAACCTAGAATCTTCTGGGTTCTCTTCAAATCGTTTTCATCGAGAGCACATGGTCGACTCCAAGAATTGCATTATTTCTTGTTTTGTCTCTTTCCTCAACGACGTATTCCAGCCACGTTGGATAAAGGTCTCATATGGGTTAAATTTCTCCATCAGCTGCCAATTTAAAAGGTAGGTGCTCCATTTTGTGGCTTTGTGACAAGGTTGATAGAGCGGAGGACTGTAGTAGGAAAATTGGCAATCCTTAGGTCGCTGGTTCAACTCCGGCTCGAAGGATTTTAAAAAAAATGAAATTCCATTCTTTTTTTGTCAAAATATCCTGTTAACAAATGTAATTTGAGCACAAATATACTTCAAGGTTCCAAAGATATAGTTGAACAATCTATAAAAGTTAAGAGCTCTATTTTTTGTCTTTGTAACAAGGTCTTTGACTGATCAAACTGATATGCTTGATGAATTATTTTTAACTGTAAATAATCTGTGTTTCTAAAACGCCACATTATTTTGAGGCCTTCGATAGCTCAGTTGGTAGAGCGGAGGACTGTAGTAGGAAAATTGGCAATCCTTAGGTCGCTGGTTCGACTCCGGCTCGAAGGATTTTTTTTTTAAATGAAATTCCATTCTTTTTTTGTCAAAATATCCTGTTAACAAATGTAATTTGAGCACAAATATACTTCAAGGTTCCAAAGATATAGTTGAACAATCTTAAGCAAACACGCGCTCATCTTTCTAATAACAGGAGTTATAAAACCGTGGGGGAAAAAATACGAGCCAGCCACAAGTTGAACCTAGAATCTTCTGGGTTCTCTTCAAATCGTTTTCATCGAGAGCACATGGTCGACTCCAAGAATTGCATTATTTCTTGTTTTGTCTCTTTCCTCAACGACGTATTCCAGCCACGTTGGATAAAGGTCTCATAAGGGTTAAATTTCTCCATCAGCTGCCAATTTAAAAGGTAGGTGCTCCATTTTGTGGCTTTGTGACAAGGTTGATAGAGCGGAGGACTGTAGTAGGAAAATTGGCAATCCTTAGGTCGCTGTTTAGACTCAGGCTAGAAGGACTTTTTTATTGGAATTCCATTCTTTTTTGGTAAAAATATCTTGTTAACAAACCTAATTTTAGCACAACTATACTTCTAGGTTCCAAAGATATCGCTGAACAATCTTAAGCAAACACGCACTTATCTTTCCTATCACAGGAGTCATAAAACTATGGGGGAAACAAACACGAGCCAGCCAGGAGTTGAACCTAGAATCTTCTGATCCGTAGTCAGACGCGTTATCCTTTGCGCCACTGGCCCTGTCCATGTCTACATTGGTACTGGCCTGTGCCTTGTCTATTTTTACATTCAAACACTTTTAAATTGTTTTCAAACAAATATGCTTGATGAATTATTTTTAACTGTAAATAATCTGTGTTTCTAAAACGCCACATCACTTTTAAGGCCTTCGATAGCTCAGTTGGTAGAGCGGAGGACTGTAGTAGGAAAATTGGCAATCCTTAGGTCGCTGGTTCAACTCCGGCTCGAAGGATTTTTAAAAAAATGAAATTCCATTCTTTTTTTGTCAAAATATCCTGTTAACAAATGTAATTTGAGCACAAATATACTTCAAGGTTCCAAAGATATAGTTGAACAATCTATAAAAGTTAAGAGCTCTATTTTTTGTCTTTGTAACAAGGTCTTTGACTGATCAAACTGATATGCTTTCTGAATTATTTTTTAACTGTAAGTAATCTGTGTTTCTAAAACGCCACATTATTTTGAGGCCTTCGATAGCTCAGTTGGTAGAGTGGAGGACTGTAGTAGGAAAATTGGCAATCCTTAGGTCGCTGGTTTGACTCCGGCTCGAAGGATTTTTTTTTTAAATGAAATTCCATTCTTTTTTTGTCAAAATATCCTGTTAACAAATGTAATTTGAGCACAAATATACTTCAAGGTTCCAAAGATATGGTTGAACAATCTATAAAAGTTAAGAGCTCTATTTTTTGTCTTTGTAACAAGGTCTTTGACTGATCAAACTGATATGCTTTCTGAATTATTTTTTAACTGTAAATAATCTGTGTTTCTAAAACGCCACATTATTTTGAGGCCTTTGATAGCTCAGTTGGTAGAGCGGAGGACTGTAGTAGGAAAATTGGCAATCCTTAGGTCGCTGGTTCAACTCCGGCTCGAAGGATTTTAAAAAAAATGAAATTCCATTCTTTTTTTGTCAAAATATCCTGTTAACAAATGTAATTTGAGCACAAATATACTTCAAGGTTCCAAAGATATAGTTGAACAATCTATAAAAGTTAAGAGCTCTATTTTTTGTCTTTGTAACAAGGTCTTTGACTGATCAAACTGATATGCTTTCTGAATTATTTTTAACTGTAAATAATCTGTGTTTCTAAAACGCCACATTATTTTGAGGCCTTCGATAGCTCAGTTGGTAGAGCGGAGGACTGTAGTAGGAAAATTGGCAATCCTTAGGTCGCTGGTTCGACTCCGGCTCGAAGGATTTTTTTTTTTAAATGAAATTCCATTCTTTTTTTGTCAAAATATCCTGTTAACAAATGTAATTTGAGCACAAATATACTTCAAGGTTCCAAAGATATAGTTGAACAATCTTAAGCAAACACGCGCTCATCTTTCTAATAACAGGAGTTATAAAACCGTGGGGTAAAAAATACGAGCCAGACACAAGTTGAACCTAGAATCTTCTGGGTTCTCTTCAAATCGTTTTCATCGAGAGCACATGGTCGACTCCAAGAATTGCATTATTTCTTGTTTTGTCTCTTTCCTCAACGACGTATTCCAGCCACGTTGGATAAAGGTCTCATAAGGGTTAAATTTCTCCATCAGCTGCCAATTTAAAAGGTAGGGGCTCCATTTTGTGGCTTTGTGACAAGGTTGATAGAGCGGAGGACTGTAGTAGGAAAATTGGCAATCCTTAGGTCGCTGTTTAGACTCAGGCTAGAAGGACTTTTTTTGTTGGAATTCCATTCTTTTTTGGTAAAAATATCTTGTTAACAAACCTAATTTTAGCACAACTATACTTCTAGGTTCCAAAGATATCGTTGAACAATCTTAAGCAAACACGCACTTATCTTTCCTATCACAGGAGTCATAAAACTATGGGAAAAAAAAAAACACGAACCAGCCAGGAGTTGAACCTAGAATCTTCTGATCCGTAGTCAGACGCGTTATCCATTGCGCCACTGGCCCTGTCCATGTCTACATTGGTACTGGCCTGTGCGTTGTCTATTTTTACATTCAAACACTTATAAATTGTTTTCAAACTGATATGCTTGATGAATTATTTTGAACTGTAAATAATCTGTGTTTCTAAAACGCCACATCACTTTTGAGGCCTTCGATAGCTCAGTTGGTAGAGCGGAGGACTGTAGTAGGAAAATTGGCAATCCTTAGGTCGCTGGTTCAACTCCGGCTCGAAGGGTTTAAAAAAAAATGAAATTCCATTCTTTTTTTGTCAAAATATCCTGTTAACAAATGTAATTTGAGCACAAGTATACTTCAAGGTTCCAAAGATATAGTTGAACAATCTATAAAAGTTAAGAGCTCTATTTTTTGTCTTTGTAACAAGGTCTTTGACTGATCAAACTGATATTCTTTCTGAATTATTTTTTAACTGTAAATAATCTGTGTTTCTAAAACGCCACATTATTTTTAGGCCTTCGATAGCTCAGTTGGTAGAGCGGAGGACTGTAGTAGGAAAATTGGCAATCCTTAGGTCGCTGGTTCAACTCCGGCTCGAAGGATTTTAAAAAAAATGAAATTCCATTCTTTTTTTGTCAAAATATCCTGTTAACAAATGTAATTTGAGCACAAATATACTTCAAGGTTCAAAAGATATAGTTGAACAATCTATAAAAGTTAAGAGCTCTATTTTTTGTCTTTGTAACAAGGTCTTTGACTGATCAAACTGATATGCTTTCTGAATTATTTTTTAACTGTAAATAATCTGTGTTTCTAAAACGCCACATTATTTTGAGGCCTTCGATAGCTCAGTTGGTAGAGCGCAGGACTGTAGTAGGAAAATTGGCAATCCTTAGGTCGCTGGTTCAACTCCGGCTCGAAGGATTTAAAAAAAAATGAAATTCCATTCTTTTTTTGTCAAAATATCCTGTTAACAAATGTAATTTTAGCACAAATATACTTCAAGGTTCCAAAGATATAGTTGA